>JWIU01000027.1:138366-163748 GCA_000966885.1 Xylaria sp. JS573 | reverse complement strand
CAAGGAGTTAAAACATTATTTTTAAAAACATTATTTTTTATTACATTATAAAAAAAATAAAAAAAATAAAAAAAATAAAAAAAATATTATAATTTAATAATAATTTAAATTTATAAATTTCAAAAAAGTAAATTAATAACTTTAAAATTTATTAAGTTATTAATTAATTAATTATAAGTGTTTATATAAGACTATATCATTTTTTGCAGTCCCGGCAGCCTGTCCGTCCTGCGGGGCTGTGAATGATGGTAGTTGTTTGAAGGACTTCTCCGAATATCGTCATATACAAATCTAAACTATAGCAAGGTTAACTTTCACCCTTCTGCGGACGTTCGCAATCGACATTACCCATTAGCTTTAATGCGTAGACATTCTCCTGAATACGAACTTTGAAGACGTGTGCGTGCGAGCCTTCTCCGAGGTACTCAAGAAACTCGATTTTCTGCGACCCGTCAAATATAAACGGCTTCAGCTTGGGGCCGTCGCAGCGAGGCAGCGGCACAAGATCAGCGGCAGACTTAGGCCAATCTGGATACATGGTGGTGTCGAGGCACCGGGGGGAAGACTACGGTAGTGAGGAGTTTGGTAGAAGAAGAGGAGGAAATTGGAAGCTGGGGCTCCATTTCCCATAAATAAAGCCATTACCCGGTAGCACGCCAATGATTGGGGTGTAGAGAGATGTGTTGGCTATACTTGGAGTATGGGTGAGAGACATATTGAACATAGTTGGAATATATATATGAGATATATGTTGGATACACTCGGGATATATCGGAGATATACCCCGGATATATGTTGGATATTTCATGACTAAGCTGGGGTGGTAGGTAGTATCCGATTGGTTTGTCATTGTCTCGTTTACCATACCACCCTTCCCGCTCAAGGAGATGCCTGTGACAGCGTCGCCGCATGCGGCCGACAGA
The DNA here is from genome assembly GCA_000966885.1 of Xylaria sp. JS573. Lineage (NCBI taxonomy): Eukaryota > Fungi > Ascomycota > Sordariomycetes > Xylariales > Xylariaceae > Xylaria > Xylaria sp. JS573. Next base: position 162,825 of record JWIU01000027.1, on the reverse strand, counting down.
AAGGACGTGGGACAAAGCTGACTAAGGAAACTAAGGAGACTAAGGGGGTGAGCCCATGAAAGACACTTTGTCTACACCTAAGTATTTTAGTGTCACTCCCTCCCAATTAAACCTGGATCTACCATAGTCAATACACCTGGTTGCCCACTAGTCTTTTCTCCGACAATACCAGTGTGCTAACAACCCTGTTAGATTGGAACCTATGGAATGTTCGGTAGAACCTACGTCGTACTAGTAGTAGTAGGCATATGGAAACAACATGAGGCCGAAAATATCCGAAACTGGGTCTCGGATAACGGTCTTTGTTGTTCCGACCGCTTCTCTCCGCAGCGCCCTACTTGACGCTCCCCATTGCTAACGGGCAAGTTCCTATTCGCCGAAACGTCCAGGCTTGGTGCTGGGCGAATGGGGCTGAGCGCGCCCTATCAGCGCCCTGATGATCGATACACGGGTGTGCTGGTGTGACGGGTGTGCCACAGCTCGGCACAGCTAGTCCTGTTCCTGATGATGCCAGCGAATTGTGCATGATGGTTATGCGAGCCCCACCAACCACCACCCGTCATGTCATGCTCGTCCATACCGCCTTGACATGACTGGGTTGGGGTATTTGTTTTTTCTGTACCGTGACTGTTGGGCTAGAGAGAAAGACACCGCCCATCCCCTTTTCCACTTTGACTTGCTTCTATTATCTATCTTCTTGGTTTCTTCCCAATCTGTCAGCCGCCGCCGTCATGCCCGGGAAGACCGAGCCGCCGCCCGACGAATCCGTCACCTACAGCTCCGGGGCTCACGACGGGCTTCCGGACCTAAGGATTCTCCACTACAACGATGTATATCACGTCGATTCGTCTAGCAGCGAGCCCGTGGGTGGCGTTGCTCGGTTCATGAACCTTGTGAAGCACTATCACGAGGATGAGAAGTTTAGAGGACAGCCGGATCTAATCACGTTGTTTTCTGGCGACGCCTTCAACCCCAGTCTGGAAAGTTCCGTGACAAAAGGTATGCATTGCTGCGATCAGGCGTAATACAGAGGATAATCAAGCATCCATGGGCAGTGCATACGTCATGTGGGCTCCGATAACGCCCCACCTATCCGACACGATAGTGACCATCCCGGACGATGTGCCTACTGTGAGCTTCATGACTTAGGAAATTCTTGACTGATTATGTGAATGAGCAGGTGAACATATGGTCCCTTTGCTGAACGACATAGGCACGGATGCGGCAGCGTTAGGAGTATGTACCAGAACAGACTGCTTCCATGCTTGATAGCTTGCTGATGGCCCTCGTAGAACCATGACCTCGACTTTGGAGTCCGCCAATTCAAGCACCTGGCGTCTAAATGCAAGTTCCCGTGGCTCATTGCGAACGTCTTAGACCCCGAGTTGGGAGACTCGGTGCCCATCGGCAACTGCAAAAAGACGCACATGATCACCGCGTCCAATGGCGTCAAGGTCGGCCTGATCGGGCTCGGCGAGCGCGAATGGTTGGCCACCATCAACAGCCTGCCGCCCAACCTGATCTACCGGTCCGCGAGCGAGACGGCGAGGGAGCTCGTCCCGCAGCTGCGGGCGCAGGGCGCCGACATTGTCGTCGCCATCACGCACATGCGCGAGCCCAACGACAACAAGCTGGCCGAGCAGACCGACGGGCTCATCGACATCATCCTCGGCGGCCACGACCACTACTACAACCACAGCCTCATCAAGGGCACCCACGTCCTGCGCTCCGGGACCGACTTCAAGCAGCTGAGCTACGTCGAGGCGCGGCGGCGGGCCGACGGCTCCGGCCGCTGGGACGTCGACGTCACGCGCCGCGACGTCACCTCCGCGATCCCGCAGCACGAGCCCACCGTCGAGCTCGTCGAGCGGCTCACGGCGAGCCTCAAGGAGACGCTGCAGAAGCCCATCGGCTACACCGCCGCGCCCCTCGACGCCCGGTTCAGGACGGTCCGCCTGCGGGAGAGCAACATCGCCAACTGGGTGTGCGATATCATGCGCCACTACTACAGCGGGGACTGTAGCATGATGGCCTCGGGTACGGTCCGCGGCGACCAGATCTATCCACCCGGGCCGATATTACTAAAGGATATCGTGAGTAATCTTCACTCTATTTTCCCTATCCCCTTTGCACACCCCTGGGACCGCCGGCGAATCCATTGAGCACTCGATACGGCGCACGTGGTCAGCACTCCTGACTATCCCTGAAAATTTTCCCATCGTCAGGATTTGGTACTGACACACCTGTCACAGATGAACTGCTTCCCCTTCGAGGACCCCGTGGTCGTGATCCGGGTGACGGGCAAGGCGATCTGGGGCGCGCTCGAGAACGGCATGTCGCTGTACCCGGCGCTCGAGGGGCGGTTCCCGCAGGTGTCCAACATCGAGTTCGCGTTCGACGCGAGCCGGCCGCCCGGGTCGCGCGTCGTCTCGGCCCGCATCGGCGGCGCGCCCGTCGACCCCGCGCGCAAGTACGTGCTCGTGACGCGCGGCTACATGGCCCGCGGCAAGGACGGCTACGACGACCTCCTGCTCGAGTCCGAGGGCGGCCAGGCCGAGGAGATCGTCTCCGAGGAGAACGGAATCCTCATCTCCATGATGCTGCGCCAGTACTTCATGTCGCTCAAGGTCGTGGGGCAGTGGAAGTACTGGGGAAATAACAGTAAGAAATCTCCTTTCTCCTAAGCAATGTGGCTTGTTTTTTCTTTTTCCCCTAGGGGGAGCGTCGTTTGCTGATATGTATGCCTCTCACCCCAGTGGGCCGCCACTGGAAGGCCGTGACTAGCAAGGTCGGGGTCAACCATCCGCAGCACAAGCCGGCCCCCGGCTCGACACCAGGGAGCCCCGCGTCGACGCGGTCGAGGCCGCAGACGGGCACGAGCGCGGCCCCGGGCTGGGACAACTGGACGCCGCAGAAGATCCGGGAGCGGCGGGCGAACACGTTGGCGGTGGCGGACGAGTCGGACAGCGAGGGCGAGGGCCAGGAGGAGCGGCAGCGGCGGCGCGCGCGCGAGGAGATCGAGGCGCTCGACCGCGAGATGCAGACGATGCGCCGCGTGTTCGGGCACTGGGCGCGCCGCGCCGGCGTCGAGTGCCGCGTCGGCGACGAGCTGCGCGAGGGCGAGTGCGACGTCGACTGGACCCGGGCCATCGCGCCGCGCGTCGAGGGGCGTATAGTATGCGTGGGCGGAGGGGAGGAGCAGCACAAGTGAAGCGGAGTAGTTAACTACCCGCTCTCTTCTTACTCTTGGCTGGACGCGTGGGTGGATGGATAGATAGAACGAAAGAAGCAGAGGGGGGTGTCATGATCGGTTATGAATTATGAAAAAAGAGATGCATGTCACGTGGGTAGATATGAATATGGTTCTTGGGATCGGATATATGTCGTTTTACTTCTTCGTATCTCAGGGGTAGGCCCTCGTTCACTTTGGTGGAAGAGACGGCCACGAGGAAAATATGCTGATTTGCTGCGCTGAGGACTAGTAGCCTCTCAGGTCGTCTCCTATATTCTATGGGTGATGGTTATATATGAGGGGTTTGTTCCTGTTGCACACGTCTGATCAACAGATTATATGGTACCCCAGATGGCGAGCGCAAGGACCTCGTAACATGATACAACTGTTGTCATTCTAGTTGGGACCTTGCGCCACAAGTGTAAGCCATGAGGCGTTGTAGCCCGACTATAAGCGCTTCGTGACCTCTTCTAGGGGGTAGGCCTTTAGTACCTAGCAGGCGATAATGGTGGAATCAAGTGCCCGATCTTTGACTGTTTGATTAGGAGGTTGAATAATGTATGAAGTCGGCCGACTTAGGATTCCAGCTATTCGAAAAGTATAGCACTACCCTCACAGTTACGCCCGGTGAAAGCATAGCATAATTGGCATGTCAATTATCTGGTACCCTGTGAACTTTACCCCTTTTGTGCTTTTTTCCGCCTCTGAAGTTGTACCCTCCTGTCCAAAATAAAGGTAGAAGTGAAATGAAAGCAGAACAGACCAAACCAGACGAGCCAGATCAATGCCAATGCTAGAAGTAATGCTGCGATGCCTGCCATCGTGATACCCAGTCCAAAATTCTGGAACGCGTCACTGGCGCTCAGCCCATCCGTCGACAGTCCCACCTGCAGGGCGGACAGCATGACGCTGGCGTACGCGAACCCCACCAGCAGCCAGCCGAAGTTGCGCTGGAAGAAGGCCGTGTACCACGTACTATTACTCATATGGCCGAAGATGAAGTTCCGGGGCGACCACAGCTCCGGCACGAGCCACCGCGTCGCGAGGTTCAGCCGGCTGAGCCGCAGCTCGCCGTACCGGTACCGCGGGTCGACGTCCGCCATGGTCTCGAGGTCGAGCGCCTCGAGCACCTCGCGCATGAGCGCCGTCCACCCCTCCCAGCCCACGCCCGGCGGCAGGAGGCCGTGCTCGCGCGCCAGCGCGAAGTCGCTCGGGTGCGCGACCAGCCAGGCGTAGCTGAGGAGCATGCCGCGCGCCGAGGCGTGCAGGCCGGCGTCGGCGCACAGGTGCTTCTCCCAGAAGGCGTGGCAGAGGAGGAACCCCGGCAGCGGCTTGACGAACACCCGGTTCTCGTGCCAGATCAGGTGCTCGTCGGGCCGCTCTGTCCGCACCACGGCGCGGTTCATCACGTGCTGGCGGTGGAGCGAGCGCGCCGGCAGCGGTAGCCCCGCCAGCCAGAGGCGCTTGTGAAGCTTCGTGAGCTTGCTCGTGCGGAGCTCTATTTCTAGATAAGTGGACATGTCCCTCGACGGGAAGACGAGATCGGCGGCAGGGGTGCGGATAGCCGCCGGATGGACTATACTCGAGAGGTCGACGAGGTTTCTATTTGCCGTAAAGGGGGGCTGGAGGGCATTAAGCGCTGTCCCCCGAGGGCTAGGGAGATTGTAAGGCATGGTAGGCTCCGCCTTAGCTTGTTTCTGCTACTGTCTCTGAGGCCAAGAAGGTGGTGGGTTTACTCAGACAGCATGTAATGGGCGGCAACTCTTGGATAGGGAGAGTAGGGCCATCAAAGACGGTTCTAGAGTTATATAATTATGTAACATTTTACGCCTTACCCCGTCGCTGTCAGCCTACCCATGCGCCCTTTCGCGCTGGCTATGCTTGACCGGCAAGCTGACATTGAATCAGTGGGTTGCATTGCATATCTACAGCAGGCGCTTACCGCACCCCACCCGACATCCTATTTTCTCCACTTCACGATACCACCCTGGATGCCTCCTGAGAGAGGGGAACCTCCTCTTTCAGGGGGTCTTTTAAGTTTAAGGAGGCTCTACGCACTCCCACGCTGGTCTATTATCTAGGTAGATACTATTTCTATTCCAACCTTGCCTATCTCTCATAAAGTCTAACACACAGATGTCTAAAGTATACAGGATTCGGCAATGTCCTGGTCATCTGGATAGATCAGAAGTCGCTGAGCTGCTCAGCCGGGCTCTTGGTGATATAACCCCAGACGACATTCGGATGCAATCTCTCGCTGTGACCTTGAACCCGCTTCCTGGGCTGCCTGGGCCAACGACGAAGGTTGGAACTTTGATGTTTTGGAAAACGCCGTCTCTGATTGAGTCACGGCAAGAGGATAATGAATGGCAGGCTCCCTACGACGGTTTGCAGATGCCTCTGATCATGGATACCCACTTTATGGGCATGACGCCGTTAAACGACGTGGAAGAAGAGCACCACGAGTTTGAGTGAGTTTTACCCAACACATTGCCACAGGTAACTTAAGGCTGTTGATTTTGATCTTCATCCATAGTTGCATTGCTATATCCGGCCTCGCAAGCCACCCCTTTGGCTCATGGCAGCCTAAGGGCCAAGACAAGAGTTTCATGTGGATTCGAGATGAACTACCGCGCGCTATACCTAACATGAGAACTGTCGTATATGGGTACGATAGTACCCTCCGGGACAACTCTTTCCAGACAATCTTTGACATCGCATTATCTTTCGTCAATCACATGAAAGCCTGCGGTTGGTCTGATCCGAGTGCAAAACCCCTAGTTTTCCTGGCCCATAGCTTAGGTGGCATCGTTATGAAAGAGGCCTTCGCAATTCTGGCAAGCGGGGAGAGTCAAGATAACCATATTTTCAGTCGTGTCATGGGTGGTATTTTCTTTGGCGTGCCGAATCAAGGCATGGCTACGTCGCATCTATTGGCTCTAGTCGAGGGCCAGCACAACGCGCAGATTATCAAAGATTTGTCAAGCAATTCACCCTACCTGATGTCACTCGATGTCCGATTCTCTAGCCTCGCATTCCTGGCAAAAATGAGCCTGTATTGGGCGTACGAATTAAAAACATCCCCAACTGTTGTGGTATGTTATGCGCTTCTGGTGGTGAACGCTGGACCAGTGACTCATTATTGGCAGAGACTACCGGATGGCGGCTTTGCTAGAACAGGCAAAGAGGAAATTCTTGTTTCTAAAGAATCAGCCACAAGGGGACTGTATAAATTACGGGACTCGGCAATCTTCCCCATCAACGAAGACCATTCGCAAATGGTCAAATACACGAGGAGTGATGTTAATCTTCTCATTGTACTAGATAACCTACTTGAGGTATCTCAAGCCCATCGTCTTGCTCCGGTCACAGGAGTCACGCTTGCAGCAGAAATGTCGCAGTGGGCCTTTGAAGCCAATCGTCTTCTACCAGTTATGGGAACCACGGATGCAACAGACACAACGCAGTCCGAGGATCTAGATGGGGTCAGTAGAACAAACACGATGGAAACCCTTCAGGGCAGGAGTGAGCAGACAACGGAATGAAAAGCGAAATATGAATCATGCGACTACCCCGAAGTTACTTCTTTCCGACTTAGATGAATTGGTTGAGTATCGACAGATCTGGCTTCATTGGATCCAAAATGGTAGGGGTCGTTGAGGTCATAGTAGAAGGACAACGGGTAACGTTTGAATGTGGGGAACAGGTGGCTGATATCACTGGAAAGTCAGATTTGTTCAATCACCCCTAAACACAATGCAACACATGCTGCTAAATATGGGTAACTTGTACAGATTAGGAGTCACTAATTGGAGTATGTATTTTGATTACTTGGGCAGTTAGACATAGCATATATTGACCTTTCTATGCATCTTACGTCGAGCGTCATCTTCCTCTCAGTTCACGGTACCTTTGTGTTGCTCAGGTCATACATTCGATCCGGGCCGTTGCGACCTATCATATGCAACAGAATACCCCTCCGTGACATGTATACCCGGCTCGCCCTTCCCTATGGGAACGACATCAGGATGACTGGCTCCGGTGTGCTGGGCACTAGGCTTGAGCTCCAAATCTGAGTAGTCCCAGTTTCCGTTCGTGTTTGAGGCCGAGATTGCTGCTGAACTTCCGTAGCCCATCTTGTCGAGCAAGCTGTTGAAGTACGAGTGAAGCTTAGGGAACTTGAGCTTCTTTGCCATTTGCAGCTTAGGTATGGAGCCTATAATGATGACGAGGCATTGCTCAATAGACGCCAAGAGGGATGTAACACCAAACAAGATAAACGTTCGATTCGAGGCAGAACTTGCGCTGACGTCGGTTTTCTGGAATAAGGACGAAAATACCAGGGTAGTCCGACCAATGGCAATTCCCATAGTGATAACTGACCCAGCCAAGAGAATGATGAGTCCAATTTTCTTCTGGCGTGCCATGTGGAGTTTCGAAATGAAGACTATGGGGAACACGGTGTATATGAAGTCTGAGGCGGTAAAGCCAACTGGTTATAACGTTAGCCCAGGATCCTTACTGATAGACATAAGTGCATACTAGTCAGAATACACGTAATGATCTTTTGCGGAAGCTGCTCCATTCGGTATGTGGCCGTGATCCGAAAGTCCCACAGCGCTTCAATAGGCTTTGCTTGAACCCATACGAAGATGAAGTTGAGCAACCCGACAATTGTCAAAAAGCAGGTGTAGGTAATCATCAACGATTTAAACCATTTTCGATTGCCAAAGACCTGTAAGAAGACCATGGCAATGGAGATTCTACCGATGGCACTTGAGAGAATGCTACCAGGTGTCGTGAACCAACCCCACTTTGACAGATCAATCAGATCTTGGATGGACATTGTTTCCAATGGACGTCCTAGGCCCGCAACACAGCAGAGGGTCAAAAAGACCTGGAAGATGATCTGAAATACTAGGGCCAGAAGCATGATCCAGTCGTCCAGAGCGATGGAGCGGTGAAACCTTCGTCGGAGGTACAGGCGGAAACCCATTGTGCCAATCGCAAAGCTTGTGAAGAGCCATGATACGACCATGAGAGCCACGGCTAGATTAGAGAAACCTCGGTTCCGAGAAACTGGAGATGCGTCCATGATCATCAGGCCCTTGAAAGAGATCAGATCGGCGAGGCCCAACGGCGAATATGATAAGAGGCTCCAAATTAGGTACTGGAAAAGGTGCACACTGAGAAGAGGGAAAGGAGCGTCGTGAAACGAAGAGAGATCTATGTGTAAGTAGCACAGAGGTTCAAAGGGGAAAGCATCTGCCGCCTGTGTAGGGGATCGAGGGGCAACGGAAGAGTATATGCAATCGAGTTAAGACTCCAAGGTGATAATCGCCCAGGGATCCCCTGGGGGAACATAGTGTTAGCTAAATGTTATTGGGACTTAGGACCTCCAAGATACATAATAGGTACGGTGACATTTTGCCGTTGTGTGACTGACAAGATAGGTAGGGGATTAGGGCGGCCCCCGCGCCCCCCCCACCATCAGATGAGACATTCCGGTATTACTATACATAGAAAAGAGGTGAGTCTGCGTAAGAATGTGGATGATGGCTTAGTGGCCGGGTGGTTAGCTCGACCGAAGGGACAACAGACGGGACCGACACAGTACATCTGTACATCTGGTGTTGTTGCAGGATCAATGTGCATTAGGTCAGCCACCTGGGTCTAACTAGTCCCAAGGTTGGCGTGTGTCACAGTGTAGGCTTTACATCTGCAGTGTCTCAGAGTCATCACAGGAGAGGGGTGTATATATCATAAAGAGAGTATTACCGTAGATGCGTACATGTGACATGCCTTAGGCTTTAGGTATTTTCAGTCAAGGACATAAGTCGCGGGATCAGAGTGCATGTACTGTACTTTTGTGTTTCGGACATTTCGTCTACTCTTACATATGTGACTAGTTATACTGATGTGATTGGATGCTTTAACTACAATAATCCTTTTGGCGGATTCGTTGCTCTTGTCCGCTCTATTGTCGCCGGTCTCGCAGGCCAGCGCACTGACTTGAAAGTCATTTACGACCTTCCAGTTCTTTCCGTAAGCGACAACACTAATGCAGACGCATGCTTAGTGACCTCTGAGTATATGTTGAATCTACTCATTTCCAAGCTGAGGAATCAGCAACTATAGAGGGCAAATCTAAGCTAGAAACCTAAAATAGTTCAAGATGTTAGTTACTCTCCCCTTTCGTATGTGTGCAGAAACTACTGATACTATCCCTTAGGAATCGCAGTATATTGAGGTCCATTTCTACACAACTTCGCTCCTTACCGTATCATTACTATGACTTCACCGGGAAAACTGTAATTGTCACGGGTGCCAATACGGGCCTAGGTCTGGAAGCCGCCCGTCACTTTGTTCGTCTGAAGGCCAGCAAAGTAATCATGGGCTGCCGGGACTTGCAAAAGGGCAATGCTGCCAAACAGGATATTGAGTCCACACAGCATCTTGATGGCACCGCCAGGGTAGTTGAGGTCTGGCAAGTCCAGCTTGAGTCGTTTGACAGTGTCAAACAATTCTGCCGTCGCGCCGCTACACTGGATCGTCTAGATATTGTTGTTGAAAACGCAGGTCTCCTAAGCCATCTGTACAACTCAGCTGAAGGCTACGAATGGATGATCACAGTCAATGTCATTTCGACGTGGCTCATGGCTCTCCTTCTCCTACCTGTGCTCCGCACCACAAAGGCCAAATACTACACATCTAATGGCAATGACGACATTCGTGAGGGTAGAGACGTCCCTCATTTGGTGACTGTCGGTTCTAACGCGCACTTCTACACCAAATTTGGGAAGCGAAACGAGCCCTCGATTTTCGAGGCGTTTAGAGGCGGATCTGGCATGTTCAACCGTTATGCCGACACGAAGCTAATGAGTCTCTTCGTCGCACGGGAAGTTGCAAGCCGAATGTTAGAGAGCAAAGACAAGCCGCAGGTTGTGCTGAACATTGTCGAGCCTGGGTATTGCCAGTCCCAATTGCTGCGGGAAAAGTCCTGGCCGTGGTACTTCGAAGCCCTCATGGTCGTCGGCCTCTCCACAATCGCGCGCACATCGGAGCGGGGGTCGCGAACCTACCTTTCCGCAGCGACGGCTGGATGGGAGAGCCACGGGGTTTACCTGGAGGATTGCAAACTCAGTACTCCGCACGAGTTTGTTGGCTCGGAAGAGGGTGGGAAGATCCAAAAGAAGGTATATGCAGAACTGATAGAGATTTTGGAGCGAATTGAGCCGGGTATATCGCAGAATATTTAATATCAACCTCGTGCCCACCTTGGCTTCATATATCCTGCGCCTACTATGTAATACTACACTTATAGATGGATGTAGCGTGCCGAATGGTGATTTATGTACATGGATATGACAGTTGAGCTTCTTTTCAGACTGAATCCATCCAATTTGTTAAGAAGTCAGGTGAAGTTAAGACGATTGAGTGATTAGCTCGCTTATGGACTAATCTCAACCCCACGCCTTGTGGATGAAGGCAGCGCATCTCTCTGCCACCATATAAACTGAAGCCATTGGATGCGCTGATATAATAGTGGGCAAGATACTCACATCAGCTATCCTCAAATTCTTGAACCCATGAACGCGTAGTTCCTCGTCCACCACTCCCCCTTTTTCTACCGTGGCCATACGACAGGTACTGGTGAGGTGGAATACAGGCGTGATATACTTGCGAATGTACTCATCCAGCTCATCGACCGATATTAAGCGCCAGTCACCTTCATTCCACTCGCGAGATCCTGGGCCTCCAAAAGGTCGTGCCGGGTGGGGATATCCTGACTGGAGAGAAAAGTGCTCAGCCAGGTGAAGCGTAAACCGAAGAGCCCGGCGTGCCACCTCCAAATCTTCCGGGTCCTTCAGCATGTTGAGCTGTATTTTTGGGTCCTCTTTCGGATCTCGAGACTGGACGGATACGAATCCCTCCGATCTGGCTTGATTGAGGCACACTTGAAGCGTGAACAATGGTTTGCCGGGGTAGACGTCAGGTTTTGTTCCAACTGGGACCACCATGATCTCAACATCTGGCAAGTTCTCTGCATCTTGCGGGTCCAATGTAGCCTTGTTGACCTGCAGTGTACCAGTATTTTCGTTGATGTGCGTTGTCTTGAAGTACATGGTCCGATCCACTGTTGATTTTAGCCAACCCTGTCCTGTAGTGGCAAAGAGTAGGACATGCTTTACTGCTTGTAGGGGACTGGCCAAAAGTTGTTGTAGAGTATCCTGGACTGGTACCTCAATAAAGACTGGGAACAAGTAATGGTCTCCCAGATGCCTGCCCACTTCCTGCATGTCCCGGACTACTGGTATACCCAGGCTCTTGAGAAGCTGTTGAGGCCCAATGCCACTGAGCTGTAGGATTTGAGGATTGCAGATGGCACCGGCCGTAAGGATAACCTCTCGACGAGCTCTGATGAGAGACGGGCTGCGAGCCGTATTTTGTCCTGTAGGCTGAACGGAAACGCCCCGTACGACACCCTGGGAGCTATCCAGGTCTAAGCAGCATGCAATCACATTGGGACATATGTGTAGAGACTCTTTGCGGCGATAGACCAGCTCCTCTGGCAGATAGGCACGAAACGCCGAGTGCCTATATCCACTCCCATCGATGGTAAGGCCGAGATTAAAGTACCCCGATGAAGGTGCATCTGGCCGGTTTCCCGTCTTCTCGATAGGAAAGCCCATTGCCTCGGCAGACCTCTCAAGATAGGGGTAAATACCAGACTGAAGATTTTCTGTCTGTCGCAATGAGACTGTTTCTTCCACCTTGAAAAAGTATGACTCCACGTTCGCCCAGTCCCAAGTTGGGTGGCTTTCTCCCCATCGCTCATAGAACGCTGGTGTGCCACGGGTATAAATCATGGCGTTCATTCTCGAGTTACCCCCAAGCGTCTCAGCGGTGAGGATATCTACCTTTCTGTTCGCGGTCTGGGCGTCTGGGGTGCATTTTCGATTAACAACGTAGCTGCCGTTGGCAACCGATGCTGCAGGCACTCGTGATAAGAGACTGTCGTGAAAAGGCCCTCTCTCGAGAAGTAAGACAGTCACATCGGGATCATCGCTCAGTCGCGAAGCCACGGCTGATCCAGTTGTGCCACCACCTACGACAATGTAGTCATATGTATTTTGACAGACCTCCTCTAGCCGCCTGATCGGGTATGTCGTGCTAAAAGGCCACATCCCTTTCTGAAATACTGGGTTAAAAAGGCTGTAGGGACCCAAGACCGGGAATCCGATGCGGATGGGAATGGATAGGTTCGTTACGATAACACGCGTAGTAGGCTTGTCGTCCTATCACCCGTAAAACAATACAAGTTAGCCCGATATGGGGGATTACAGCCTTAAAAGAAACCAGGAATGAGTGAATCAGAACTTGCTCTTGAAAACTACCCTGAGTCTGAGTATGCATGGTCGGCTCGTGTGTATGGTTGAACCGGAGAGACACAGTCAAGCATGCCATAGCCAGGTGTGAACAACGGAATTTGAGGGGGTATACCAAACAGCCGGGCACCATTATTTCGACCTAGGTACTGCAGCCTCTCGGGCACATTACCAAGCCCCGCCCAGGCGGGCTGATGATGAAGGAGAATACGGTCAGTACCTAGTCTCCGTCTGACCAGCAGGCTTTGGCGGGCCCTGATCCAGCTTCCCCCATGAATGCATCAAAGGGTGGCGTGTCGGGTCATGGGAATCATGCAACGAGGCATTTGTGAAACAGACACAACGCCCACGGGGGACAAAGTCCTATCACCCTGGACTGGTTCACTTACCGACACTCGTGTTCTATTTTTTTTTCGAACTAACCGGTAACACTGCTAAAGTTAGTGTGGTGAGTGGCGTTGGCTAACCCACAGGCCGCTGGCGTTATCTATGGACGCACGGGTCGGGCCACTTGCTTCGCTGCCGTGCTTTTACGGTCGGTCATAATACTACCCACTATGTACGTTGTACGAGGCGTCCACCGTCAAGGAGCGGGTGGACGAACATGTCAGCAGCCGTGTCCAGCCTGGCATCAACGGGTGCAGGCGGAAAAATACGGCCTCTTAGTTCCACGATGCTAGGGCCATTGATCGACGCTACTTGAGTGGGAAGTTGAGACTTGGATGACCAGTGACGGGGTGTAGTTCTGAGGACTACGCCAAGATCATCTCGAAGGCTTCGCTTTCCCGTCCGCGGCCTCACTTTTGGACAGTATGCGGGCGAAAAGTCCTATTGGCCAGCTGTCGTGCTTGTCAACCTGCAAAAAGCCCTTCCTGACCCCCTACTAGCCTGACTGATAGACATATATGGTACACTAGGTCTGTAGAAAGGCTGGTTTCGTGGGGTAAACACGACAGGGTCTAGAGACAGTGGCTTACAGACAGGACATCGCCCTTTCTCGGACGTTCGGACGTAATGCGCTTATGGCAAGACAGTTGCACTCACAGCCATATGGTCAGGAGCATGCAGGTGTTACTCGTATTTGCGACTGATCTAAGTTATTATGCGGGCTTCGTTTCGAGCAATAATTGCGTCAATTAATTGGTAGGATTAAACGTCATTTTTGGGCCTTCTATACAATGGTATAGTTTAGCGTTTACATATACAAGGTGTATGGATACTTTCAGTCGCCCAACGACTTTAGAGGTGCATTAAGTCTGTTGATATGAGTTACGAATTCCGCCTCGGCTAACATCCAACGTTAAATCACAAGCACAAATTGTCCTTGGAGTTATTGCGGAATATATAGCACTGTTGCTATGATAGCAATAGGCTAGGAGCGATATAGTTCGTCTCTACCGACGAAGGGAGGCCCTTTTCAGTTCTCGAAGGATGAGAACACTCTTTGTCATCCTTGAGGCCAAACTCTGTTTTGTTGTCTTTACGTAGTTGAATGTGTTTCTCAACGAACGTGGCCAAAAAGCCCAGACATGAGATACCCACGAATACGAACCATACGACTCTCAAGGACTTCTCGTATACTTCGATTACCTGACTCTTGCTTGGCTCCGGCAGGCTGCTGATGCTTGTGTTTCCATCGTCACTGCCGGCGGCGAAAGTGTACGCTGCACCGCCAGCGAGCAGTTTCCGTAGATCGACATCTTGAAGAATATTCAGGTGCTCGTTGACCTGGCCATTGAATACAATAGACGACATGGTGACACCCCAAACCAAGCCCATGGCCCGTACAAATGAGTAGGTGCCTGTAGCAGTCGCCACATCCGACTCTGGCAAAGCTGCGAGCGTAGATGGCAGTGTTGCCGTAAAGACAAGGCCAGAACCTCCAGACACGATCACCTGGTATCCGATCCAAGCCCCGCGACTTGAGTCTGCGCGGAGCATAGAGAATAGTCCCACACCGATGGCACTCAGGGCAAAGCCTCCCCAATGTAGGGGTTTATATTGGCCTGTCTTGAAAAGGAAAGCACCTGCCGTTCCGCCAAAAGGGATTATGGCGAGAGCAAACGGTAGGTAGTCTACGCCCGACTGGAGAGCCGAACTCTCTTTGACGGCTTGGAAGTAGACGGGCAGAAAGTAGCTGATGGCCTGTAGGACGATCGCGGCAAGGAAAATGAGGAAGAACCCCGTGACCGAGGTACGGGATTTGAACAAACGCGAGGGCATACTGGGCTCGCCACAGAAGCGAGAAGCTTGGTGAGCATGAAAGGCAGCCCAGCCAACGACACCCAAGACGATTGGCATGATAATACGCCATGAAGACCAATGATATCCCGTCGTGCCACCCATAATGAGGCCAAAGAAGAGCGAGACCATGGAAGGGACAAAGATGACATTGCCAGCAAAGTCGACACGGGCAAGCGCGCTCTTCCAGGATGGACTACGCTGGTATTGTACGTTTAGGACGAAGAAGACGGCGACACCGCATAGTCCACATATAGGGATGTTGAGCCAGAATATCCATCGCCAATCACTCTGAGCAAGGGCTCCTCCGATAATTGGACCGAGGGTGGTGCCGATCGCGGCGGCCGACATGGTGATGCTGAGCCACGGCCCACGGTAACGGGGAGGGATCAAGTCGCAGATGACAATCTCGGGAAGGACAGAAATGCCACCGCTTCCGAAACCCTGCACCACACGGCCGGCAATCAGCGTAGTCACGTTCCGCGCGCCGCCCGCGATGCCGCTGCCGAGAATGAACAGTGCAATCGCGACGAATAAGGGGTTACGCCGGCCGAAGATATTGGCGATTTGGCCGTAAAGGGGCAGAGGTATTGTCGTCGCGAAAAGGTAGGATTGCGCTACCCAGACGTACTGTTTCGCGCCGCCAATGTCGCGGGTGATCGTTGGCAGGGAGGTGGTGATTATTGTTGCGTCGATGGCCGAATTCAGGGACAGAACCATGATTACGATAAAAATGACCCATACTCGCCATGAGGCTTTGAACTTCTCTGCTTCGGGTTCCTCGACGACGACATCGGCACTGGGGGAGGCGGACGCCCCTTTGAACTGTTCGGGGGCGGCATTCTCTTTCTCGACGTGAGAAGCCATCCTTGACGACGTGTTAGACGACGCAGCTTGTATGGCTGCATCAAGACTGACCAAGACAGCTGTCTAGGAAATTCGACGAAAGACACAAGCTGCTAGGTAAGTTGCCTATCAAGGCAGAGGGAGGCGTCCTAGAGTTGGTCAAGTTGAAAGCCAGAATCACGATAGAGGTCTAGGACAAATGGGAAAAGGGGGATTGCCACCCTCTGCCGAATATGCCGTACTCTACCTTGGAGATGCCTGTGACTTCTGAGGAGCAATTCCTCAAGTGTTCAGTCTCAAACATGTGGTACAGCAGCCAGCATTGCCGCCACTTGGCTTGAGCACCTGCTAATATCCAGGTGGGCAACGATGAGACAAATCAAATAGACTCTTGTTTTCATTGGTCGCCTTTTCTCTCGCCAAGACCGCGGCGCGGCACATGGAAAGCCGATGCTGTGTGGGTGTGGTATTTGTACGACGGCGTGAGGTTACATCAAGGCTGGTATCAAAAGAAAAAAATGAAAAGTCTATGGGGAGGGGTGGCATTAAAAGTACTTGGGTAGGTAGACAAAGCGTTTATTTTCTGGATTTGCACCTTTGTACACTTCTTGTCTCATGCCCACCTCGGTAGGGCTCGGGTTTGCCCACTAGAGCGGCATCCCGGTTAAGGCACCGGGACCGAGGGATCACAGTGTTGACCGGGGACTAGTCTGAGACCAGTCAGAACCGTTGGTGAGCACACGTAGCTGAATGTGGCGCTGTCCATAGGTACTATGTAGTTTCTAGCCTTGCCATTTTGCTGTTCCCTAACCTTGTGCTCCCCCCAACAGCCCGAGAGCTCATCGCTCCGTAGCAAAGGAGTTTGTCGTTGAGCCTCGCGCCGTGGCTCTGCGGGTACTTGTCTAACCTTAGAATCCCGACCCCTGCGTGAAACCAATGACTCCCAAGATAGCAAAAACAGAAGAACTCAGGAGGCGAAAGACGCCGGTAGACGGAAGCCCCTCGTTCCACAGAATATAACAGTCGGCGAGCCCCAGGTAACCACCACTGACGATCAGAAACGTGTCGAGTATATCGTAGCGGCGTTGCGCATAGAAGATGAACATGAGGATACCCAGGGAGGCAGTGCGGGCGTTGCCGACGTGCCAGGTAGGCCACGTCTCGGGCACATCAGCGATACGCTCCGGCAGGCCATACTGCAGCATAACACTGCGGGTACTGCCGCTGATAAGGGGCCAGATGGTGCCCCAGCACTGCGCGGCTGCTGTGAAGAGGGCGGGCAGATGTCGGTATCGAAAGCCCTCGGACATTATGATGGATTGAAATGGATTAATGATGGCGCACCTTGACGCAGGCTTAGCCAGGTGAATATGTATCAATGATCAAGTGTACGGAGTAACGAGAAGGGAGTTGGGAGGAGTGCAGAACGTAAGTAGGTATGAGTGCCGTAGAAGAGGCTGATGCAAGAGAAACGTTACCTAAGCTACCTAATCCTTGGGCCTTGGCTATGCACGATGGATCTCGGAGATCGATCTCGGAGGATCTGCGACAGCCGAGCTTCATGTCACCTAACCTGCAGGGACTTTTGCCTGCATCCCTGGATGTGGCTTGGGCAAAAGTACCTACCTAGGTACCTAGATATGTACACTTGCTGTTGACCCCATCCAAGGATGAGTCTTGTATCCTTGAGTGCCTGTTATCTCATTGGTTCGAGCCAGAAAGCCACTGCTTTGGTGAAGGCGGGCTGGAGCCACCACATTGCTAATGGCTCGTGACTCTCAACGTTAGCCATCCTATCGACCATATTCTTGACTTGCTGTTCACGGCAACCTGTTTCTTATCTTTAGATCCTTCCTGAGAATGCAAGATAGGTGTGCAAGCTAGGCGCAGCAGGCCATGACAAGGATTGAGGAGCATGATGTGCACTTCTCGCTAGTTGCCTTGATTCGTAGATAATTATCAACCAAGGCTGAGGGCTAGCTGCAGTTGATTGCGCGAAAAATAACAAAGTCCTACGAAATGAAATTTTACAACCTGATACCGAAAACTGCAGCTTGTTCTGAAGGCGTGAGGCTCACGCTGACTTCCATACATCGATAGCGACATTATAAGTAACTTTAAATATCACTCTAATTTGCCTATATCCCATGTGCATAGCCGTATCTCGTTTCGGTTTGATAATCGCCATTATGTTGCAACTCTTGGATTTGGAAACTTCTTTACACCCTGTTCTCCTGAGAGCCTCTTTTATTTTCCTTGCCTTCGTCATCTTATCTAGGATTGGTCTTCTCCCACAACAATATGACGGTTCCAAGACGCCCAGATTCTGGGCCTTCTTGCTCAGCCCTACGCAGAAAATCAAGTCGCGCTTTAATGCATGGCGCTTTCTCTTTCAAGGGCCTTCGATGATCCAGGCAGCCTATGACAAGGTGTGAACTGTGGCATTTCTCACTACGTGGTTGTTTCACAGCTAACCGTTCGCAGTCGAATGGGGCCCCCTTTTCAATGGATATGCCCAAAAACTCAATGTTAGTCGTCTCAGATTGGAAGCGCATCAAGGAAATCGATGCTGCTCCCGAAGCCGTTCTATCGCTACAGGGAGCTGCCAAGGAGATTCTCCAGCCAATGCATACGATGAGATCTTTCAACTGGATGGACAAGCGAGGTGGCGATGGCGCGCCGCTGCTCAAGACTCTGCGCAATCGTCTCACGGAACATTTGCCAAATATCCTAGACAGGATCCATGGCGGTATCAACGCCCTTTTTGACCAAAACTACGAAAGGTTTCCTATTGTCAAAGGCAGGTGGAGGCGCGGCTTGTCTGATAGAATTTCACTGACCTGAGTACCAGGGGCTAAGCAAGGTGCCGTATTCCCAATGATTGTCAACGCAGTGGCAAAGTCCAACGCTGAATCTTTCTTCGGCCCGGAACTCTGTAAGTAACTATGTCTGGCACAGTGGCAGTTCACATAACTAACGGCTTCCTGTTCTCTAGCTCGAGACCCCAAGTTCATGGAAGCTGGTTTAAACATGGTCGAGCAAACTCTTATTATCGCCGAGGTCATGCGCTTGGTTCCGGGTCTGTTCAAGGAGTGAGTGATCCCACGGCCTCTGACATATATTCTTTTCTTATAAGCAAATAAGGAGCATTGGAAAATTCCTTTCTAGTCGTCTAAACTCCGGCAACCTGTTTTGTGAACTTCTGGAACCCATTGTTTCTCGGCGCTTCCATGAGCGAGAGTTGCGTAGACAGGGCCACAACGTTCCGGAGCAGGTATGTCACGGCCTCGATTGCTGGTCTGTCAATGAATCGTCGCTCACCTCTTCGCAGAACGACTGCGTGCAGTGGATCATGCAGTACTCTCCTCAGAATAAGCCATGGAGTGTTAGCAGAGTCGTCCATGAGATCATCGCTGTTTGGTTTGGCTCTATCCACATCACGTCAACAGTAAGCAACATCGCAGCCCATATATCGGTCTCAGCTCTAATTGATGCAATCTTAGACTGCGTGCGTCGCGCTGTTTGACCTATGCGAACATCCCGAGTATATCGACGTTCTCCGCCAGGAAGTCCAGCAGACAGGTTGGGAAGCATTCTACAAGTCGGGTGGTACACTGTTCCCCTTGATGGATAGCTTTATGAAGGAGTCTGCCCGCCTCAATCCCATAGAGTCAGGTATGTCCTCAGCATGTTCTCCTGCCCTTCTATCGCGCAGTATTTCAGAAATGCCGATACTGACAATCCCAACAGTAAGCACGCGACGGAAGGCCCTACGGTCTTTCCATTTCTCCGATGGACAGACGGTAGAGGCTGGACAATGGGTTTGCTCGGCTCCCAAGGGCATGAACACGGACCCAGCAAATTTCGCCAACGCCAACGACTTCTATGGGTTCCGATTCGTCAATCCAGAGGTTCTGACACGGGCAGAGCAGAATTTGGCAGCGTTGGCATCTCCAGGTTCTTCTGAGGGTAACTTCAACATTCCCGAGCCTGGCAAGTCATCCAGCTATGTTGAGCTCTCTGACTGGCAACAATGGGGCACAGGAAGATGCGCGTGGTAAGTCTCTCGCCTATTTATCACAGTACCCACAGAATATGATGCTGACTCGTTCTCCAGTACTGGGAGGTGGTATGCTTCGGCGATTATCAAGACCATGCTTGGTTCATTCCTCACCAAGTACGACATGAAGCTCGCGGACCCCAAAGCTCAGCGATATTTTGCATGGCGGACTTTCGTCTACCCCTATGCGGGAACGCAGGTGCAGCTCACCCGCAGAGCTTATAATGGGCAACCTTAAGCAGCGGACAGTGTGAGCAGAAGACAAACTACAGTATAACTTTGGCAGAATTCCTAGAACGTAGCTCTTCCGTACCTAGTCCATACACTTTACTGTGACCTACTACCTCTCAGGGGGGTGTAATTACATATCAAGAATACCTCTAATGTACTTTGTACACTAGAATATCCCGAACGACGTTATAGATAAATCAAATGCGTATACCATTGCACTTTGTCCAGGTTATGTGAAGTGAACCGTCGTCTATTCAGAGAGCTATCTACCTCCCTGTTTCCTTATTTAGCCTGTAAATTCTCGTGGTAATCGTTGGTGTAGCCGCAGCCTAAATGTCACCAAATAGGATCCTCCGAGACAATGCCGGCTGACAGAGTAAGTCCGAAGCCACGCTCCTCCGGGGCGCGAATACAAAGACTCTTCTGACGGCATATTCACTCGACACACGCCCCGACGGAAGAAATGATGTACAAAGTAGCTAATCAGCCAATGTATTTTTTAGCGCTTGTTTCAGCCCTAAGATGCAATACAACCCTACCTAGTAGTCCTCGGTGATACGTTGTAGTGAGACAAGTGAGGCAGGCTGCGGGGGTGTATTACCTGTAGGCTGTCTGGGTTGTTCCTATGTGGGTTGGTCACCGGTCACATAGGTACTTGGTAGTCGTTTTCGCTCTTACATTACATATGCCGTCAGTATTATGTCCAGAAAGCGGCACCGCGTGCAATACTCAAAATAGATGACTCCTTCAGCCGCGCCGGAGTCCACTTCCAATTTCCGGCGGGGACCCCGCGAATGCTGAAGGGTCAACCGTCACTCAAGACGCGATCGAGACATACCTGGCAGAATTTACCCCTTGTCACTTAGGAACGAGCACAATGCATCACATCAGTCAGTACAAACAGTATCCCTATTGTCGCTGCCACCAACACCTTCCAGTAGTCCCGACAGCGCGAAGCTCAGTGAAGCCTCATCCCATCCTCAGGCTGCTGACTGCTTATCGACTGTTCCCGATATTCATCTGAGCTGTGCGTACGTTGTTGACACTGACCCCTGGTCCACGGTACGGTCCTACGTATGTTTGCCTTCTGTACATGCATATATGAGGCTCCGCCCTCTCGTAGTACGTATCTCACACTTAATAGGCAACCAACTCCCAATAACCCTCGTCCCATGCTGTCACCCCTGATCTAAAGGTTTACCTGTGCATATACAGGCACTGCATTGTACTAAAGTATCATCATGGATAATTTGGTGGAACAATCTACCCACTTTCTGTGGGCGTTGCTCTCCGGTAGATCGTGGCTCGGCACCACAATTGCCATCCTAATAGGTCTCGCGCTTTTCATACAGCCCTCCAACATGGCAGACCAACTCTCACATATTCCATCCGTAGGGACAAAAGGGTGGGAGTCGACTCGGAGAAAGGAATTCATGTCTCATGCAGCTAAGCTCTATGCCGAAGGCTATCAGAAAGTGAGAATACTATTCTTACCGGCTATCAACATGAAGAATTTTATGGGCTGACCGTAACAGTACAAAAATTGCATATTTCGTATCACAACAGCCAGAGGTAGTTAAGCCCAAGCTACACGCATCAGTTGACTTTGCTCTGATTTACGGTAATAGAATCACCGTGCATTGTAGTTGCAGCCAAATTCTTGCCCGAGCTTAACAAGCTCCCGGAAGATGTGCTCAGCTTTAGTGCGGCAATTCAAGAGGTATGTCAAAGCTGCCATACAATGCCGTGTTTCAGGGGCTAATATATTAGTTGATGCATACCGATCACATTGGTATATACTCTGAAGCAATCCAATTCCTCCAAGTCGTCAGAAACTTTATTACACCATCTCTCAGTCAGTCTTGATCCTTGACAAATTCATGACCTCGCGATACTAAGGCACGATTATGATTTCCTAGGCCGACTGAATCCAATCGTATCAAAAGCTCTGGATCAAGCCATCAAGGATGAACTTCCTCAGACCTCCTCCTGGACCGAGGTCGTGGTCAATGACAAGTTAGTCCGCATAATAGCCAAGGCGTCGGGTAGAATCTTCATTGGTCCCGAGCTATATTGCAACGAAAAGTACTTGGACATGGCAATTAACTTCACCATTGATGTTATGAAAGCTGTATTCATCGTGGCCTATTTGCCTTTGTGGTTGCGCTCCATCCTCTCACCCATGATACCGTTCGTTAGGACGGTTTACCGGCGTACGCGGGAGGCAAATGAGCTGTTATTACCAGTTATTCAGGCTCGCAGACTGGCAGCCAAAAAGGACGCATCGCAACAGCCCAATGATATGTTGGACTTCCTGATCATCGAGCAAATAAAGGCGGGTATCGACGATGATAATAATCTTGTCCAGAAGCAACTGGGGGTCACTTTTGCATCTATTCATACAACAACACAGATAATGGTGCATGTGTAAGTGTCTGGTCATGCAATCTCATTGTTATTGAAGAGATGTCTTACCGAATAACAAGTTTCTATACCCTTGCTGCTGAGCCTGAAATTGTGTCTATGCTCCGAGCAGAGGTTCAAGAGGTTTTGGCTGAGAATAATGGACAGTTCACAACACAGGGATTAAAAGACATGAAGAAGCTAGATAGCTTCGTTAAGGAACTCTTGCGGTTTTACCCGCTTCAATCTGGTGAGGGACTCCTTGTTCTTCAACTCAAGTTTGATACTTTATTCCCCTTCAGCAGCTGTTTCTTGCCGCCACAAAGAAACAGTACACTCATCTCTTTTTCTGTTCTGTTTCCATCATTAGCAACACTCTTACCACCTCATAGCAACCTTTCAACGCAAAGTTGTCCAGTCATTCGCCCTATCCAATGGTCAAGTACTCCCGGCAGGCGCCATCGTCATGGCACCCAATGGGCCTATCAGTAGTGATCCGGCGATTTTCGAAGCCCCTCAAGTTTTCGACCCTCTGCGCTTCTACAAGATCCGCCAGACCAAGGATGCTGCCAGCACCAGTTCCGAAAAAGCCGAGATTGTGGCCAACAGCCAGCTCGTGAGCTCGGGCGCCTTGAGCCTATCGTGGGGCTATGGCCGGCATGCCTGTCCCGGTCGGTTCTTTGCGGCAAATGAGATCAAGATGATTACGGGAAAGCTGTTGATGCAGTACGAGATACGACTACCGGATGGTGTCACAGAACGATATCCTAATATCGCATTTGGAGACATGGTAAGTTTCAGGTTCCTTCAGCTAATGAGCGAATTGCTGATAGGGTTTAGACAATGCCAGATCCGGGAAAAACTGTCATGCTGAGAAAGCTTTAAGGATGTCAACGGGAACCCCCGGTGGGGATATGGCCTCCCTAGCCAACTCTGACTTTTCATGATCGACTAGGGCGAGTTCTGTAGCAATGACATGGCAACACGGAATACGGGTACATTCAGACAGACCAAGAACTAGTCGCGTGTTACTTCGAGCAGAGAGAGTGTCCCGAACCGAACAAAATCGTGTATAGGGCATATGTTATGCCGATCCCGTGGTCCTCAGATGAAAGGCATTGCGGCCTCCCGACCTGCTACAGCTCCATGGCCAGGGAATTCATCGGAACTATTGGGACCGGGTCCTCATGGTTCCAACGATCCTTCTGATTGGGCCCCTGCATTTTTGGGCAGCCCTGGACATTTCGTAAGGTAGCCTTGAACCCTTGGGCATCTTTTGGAAAGAGAAGAGTTCTTTTTTTTTCTCTTTTCATAAATCTGTTGGGCAATTATTATTTTGGAAGGAGTCATAGTTATGTTTTGTTGATTTTATACAACAAAGTTTCTTGTATAAGCGCGCGTTAATTTTGACGTGGTAGGTAAGTAGCCACGTAGGATACTTCATTCATTCTACGGGTCAGATACAGCCTGAAAGGTACCTGTTGCAAACCAACCATTCCTGAATACTGAATACCCCCAGCAACCGTCAGTCGCTTGGCGACTTAACCCTGCCCCAGGAAGCTATTCAGATCTATAAGGACCCAAGGTTTCCGAACGCCTTACATAGTCACTCCCTTATCCAGTTAGCGATCAATTTAAGCATTATTCTTTAACCCTTTTTATTATATTAAATTAAGACCTTTATAAAGACAGCTTTTATTAAGTTTAAGTAAAGTTTAATTAAATATTTTAATAATTACTTGTAAAAAAAGTAAATTAAATATTTATATTTAAAAGATTTTTTTTTAATAAAGAGATTTATTATTTATATAAATTAATTAAATTATTATATTATTATTTTTAATAATAGATTTTTTTAAAAATTAATAACATTTATTAATTATAATATAATATATTTTTTAATTAAGTTACCGCATTAAAAAAGCTACTTGCGTTAATTTATTATATATAATGAAAATAATAAAAAAGATTTTTATATAAGCTTTTTTTTTAAGTAAATAATATAAATAAGTTTTTTTTTAATAATTATAATTATTTATTATAATAATAATTAAAAT
>JWIU01000027.1:0-130200 GCA_000966885.1 Xylaria sp. JS573 | reverse complement strand
AAAATAATATTTACAAAAATACTTTTTTTAAATAAAAAGCTATTATTAAAATTTATAATAATTATCAAAATTAATGAAAAAAAAATAAATAATCTTTTTTTTAAAAATAATTAAAATAATTATTCGATATTTTTATTATTAAAAACAAAAGCCGGATTTATAATTATTAAATTTAAATAAAGCTTAATTAAATATTTCAATAATTATTTGTAAAAAAAGTAAATTAAATATCTGTATTTAAAAGATCTTCTCCTAATAAGGAGATCTATCACTTATATAAACCAGTCGGGTTATAGTATCACCGTCCCTGGTGGTGGATCCCTTCAGGGATCAGTGGCACCTGCCAACCACAACGCGATAGCTTCGTTATAAAAACCAAGATTCTTAATAGACGACTTTCACTAGTGGTTCTATGGTCTCACAGAGTAGACGTAGTAGGAGACGCCGGAAGCTTAGTACCACCGTAGACGGGTTTCCCATGACACGGCAATTAGATCCGCCCATGCCGTAGTATGTGCCATTCTAATCCTTTTCGTTGACCTTTACCGGGTTGCGTGGTAAGTTGCTGTCACTCATATTTGGTAGACGTAAAGGGCCGTGAAAGTTAATATGAGATACCTAAGCACAAGCACTATCGTGATGCTGTTGAAAGTAGTATTTAAATACGAGATGTGGGGTAATTGGCTGACATATAATATGATTTAATATGAATACCTACAGTAATTATAATATTCCCAATGCCAGTTGCCAGGTACCTTCTTCCAAGCCCCGAGGCAGCCTTGTCGCCCTTGAACTTCAGGTGGCTTGTTGATTGTTTATCTTCAGCCATCAATTCCACGTGATGATGATACTCTCCTAGATAATAGTATCACATTCAAGTAGATGAAACTACCGGGCGGCCTAACGAGTTGCCAAGTAAAGCTCGCTCGCTAGCCAATGGATATACGCCTTTTTGTCGCTCTCGAAAAGAGGACCCGAGCTTCTGACCGTCGGAGGCGGAAGCTGAAAAAGGGTTTTGGCTGGCGGGGGCGAGGGCTCCCAACCATGAGGTGGGGGAGCGTATCCACCAGCCAGGGGCTCAGCACGAGAAGCGTGCCCGGGGTAAGGCGGAGGCGACATACGATCTCTACGGCTGGAGCTCGTCGGATCGCCATGTGCGCCATATGAGCCCGACGGACGAGAGTCGTACTCGGACAACTGATCG
Organism: Xylaria sp. JS573; assembly: GCA_000966885.1. Taxonomy (NCBI): domain Eukaryota; kingdom Fungi; phylum Ascomycota; class Sordariomycetes; order Xylariales; family Xylariaceae; genus Xylaria; species Xylaria sp. JS573. Next base: position 128,996 of record JWIU01000027.1, on the reverse strand, counting down.
CGGCGGCGCGGTGGGGGGTCAGACGTAAGGCTCGCGGGAGGCACACGAGGACCGCGATACGGAACCGGCGAAGCGGCACGACGGGAGCCCGTGGTTAGCTCCGCACCGGAGGTTTGACGCCTGGAGCTCGTAATCGCAGCTCTTCGGGCTGGGGGGCGAGCTCGCGGAGCCGGCGGATCATCTCGCGAGGGCGGGGGCGAAGGCGAAGGAGTCGAAGTTGTCGGGGACTCTGTATCGGATAATTCCTAGACTCAGGGTCGATCAAGTCCCTAAGATCCATCTTCAGTTTCACAGTATTTTATAGAGATATATATATAAGCAATAGAAAAAGGGGCAGGGGGGATCATTAGATCACTTATAGGCTTAGCTTGAGCTTTCGAACAAGCGACGCTGCCTCGTTAGGTCTAAAGCCGCTCTCATTAGCTTGATGCACACGATGGGGGTCGGGGGTTGACTCACATGTGTCTGCAAGAGTGGCCAGAAGCGCACTTTTAACAACGGATGCTCCTAGAGTTCTTAAGATCGTAACAAGCGCCATCGGAGCGCCCCCCGAGAAGGCTCCTGACGCTATTAGCACAAGGTACTGCGCGCTCTTTACCCATCAACCTAGGCTTGTTCTTCGGAGCGCTCTTCCGGGTCGGGGGAGTAGGAGAATAGGGAGCATCATCATGTTCGCCGACAGCCTCCGCATGAGAGCGCTTTGCGCCTGACAACATGACGTGAAGCTGATCTATAATAGGCTTGGACAGATGACACAGGACCCTCGTCACTCGTGACAGCTGCAATGACTGTTATAGGCTAGGTATCAAAGACAATCAAGTCTATGAGGGCAGTGCACTGTATCTATATCTGTGTATCTGTGTCTGTGTATCTATGCGTATATAAGTGTAAGTATGTGAGTGAGACTGTGTGAGTGGGCAAGTAAGCATGTGTGTAAGGAGGAGAGATGCCCAGGTGAGAGGGTCCTGATAGACATTGTCTTGTGAGTCCTAGGAGCCTGCCGTGAGGGGACCTGCACGTGTTCATTCTTAGATGGGGAGTTGTGAGAGCTGCTATAAAAGGATTGCGAACGAGGGATCATGTCGCTCAAGTGATCACTTCCATTGCAGGACAAGGCTCTTATCGTGTTGCTGGTGACTGATATCACGGATCCTTGAAGGGATCCACTACCTAGGAGCGTACATACGTGTCTCTGAGCGGTGTATATAGGTGATAGGTCTCCTTTTTCGGAGAAGAGATTCTAGCTTAGACAACACTCAATTTACTCTCCTTGAAAGTGATCACTTAGATGCCATGTCAACCTTCACCTTAGCTCGATAACTCCGCGCGTTGATTTATGGGGCCGGGCTTTCCACCTACCTATGGAGATCAAATACCTGTGAAAGCGGCTCGGAGGGTAGGTAACTCATCCGCCCCCTAACCGTGTGGGACAGCCCGGATTCCTATAGACCAGCACCGCGATTAGATTCATTATGTTAAAACTGAAGCATGGCATTCAATATCAGACAGGTCGAGCCGTCGATTTGAAGTGAGGTTTACGTATCTGCCTTACCGGCTCCGTACTCCATCTGAAGTATCAGCCTGGGGTCATGGAGTTCATTACTGAATTGTCACTTTCTGTTTCATTGCTATTTACTTGGGGGTAGTCATTATGGTATGTTAGCGCCGTCCACTTCGCAAAATATAACTACCTGGCCACGCTTATATAGAGGGTTTGGACGTGTCAAGCATCGCCTACTATGTAGGACGCGCTATGGGTTTGTGGATTGTAGTTACAACACCAAAGTTTTCATATTCTCTCCCACACATGATGCTGATTTAATACGTATCTGATTTACGTAGGTATGCCATCATAGCAAATTAATTTTGCAGATACGGCTTAGACTTCACCACTACGTTGCGCTGTATGGGAAGTCTAGATTCAAGACAGTCCGCACTAATATACATTCCCTATTGAGCATGCTGAACTACTAGGTAACCCTTGGTTCAGATTCGGCCATGCGGTTATTGGTGGTAGTTACGTGGAGAATGTCCGCCAGCCGGTAAAGGGAAAACACGTAAAAAGGTCAGCGGTGTTCCAACTCCTGAAAGCCCTCTGTGAGCAGTTATAGAGTGTATGAAATGCGAGAACCTTATTTTTAATAGGGGTGAGCCGTTTGGATGCGAGCTCATGGTGTTGTCGATGGTAAGAAGTTTCGGTAAGCATAGACTCTAAGCTTAATAGGTACCCGTCTCACTAAGCCCCTACTATTCTATCAATCAATTCATTTACCTATCTCTTTGAGTAATTAGGAAGTCATTTCTAGATTGCGTCAGGCTTAAGGTACAGCTCAAGCTTCGACCCTTAGGACGCCATCATTTCCAAGGTAGTCGAACAAACTGAGCCGGGGTAATCTTCCCTTCCGGGAACGTATCCTGACTTATGTCTCTTACTAGAAAGCAACTGACGAGAAGTGCGCCAAGTCTAAGGAAAAGCCTAAGTAGAAGTTAGCATGAGAATTCCGATAACGCTTAGCCAGGTTTCGATTGTTCTCCTAGGCTATTTGATGGCGTCACTTCTACCCGTATTGTTTATACCTATTTCTCATAGTCTCCCCGAGCGACCCTACACTCTACACCTAGTGCAATTCAGCTACATCCATTTGGGTTGGTAAGGAAGTCGAGATCCTTAGCTACGAGCTCCTGGCGAATACCGGACTAGCGTGATAGAAATGGCGGCTGAGGCACTAAAGAGGCTATTAACAGATTGAACACAGGCTTTTCTTACGTTGCTTTTTGTATTTTATGATAGGTATTCCGTGTAAGCTTTATTAGGTAGGGATCCCGGCTTTACCTGCAGATTCTGCAAGTAAGGCACATTAGCATCTGAATTTGTGGGCGTGCTAATGAAGCTTTGGCGACTGTGGCTTCTGATCTATCATGATCGACAGCTCGACGATTACCGTTTCGTCCTGGGTCGGAAGAATCATGGTAGGTAGATACGCCGAACATCCAGCTGATGCAATCGCCTCGTGGCCGTCCAAGGTCTAGACCCAGAAGCTTTCTAGATCTCAATAGCGCGAGGGGACCGCCCGCTTTGGCTTCCCCAAATAAACCCAAGAGCGAATTCCGATTGGCCACACACTAGCTAATCGATCGGAGCTATGCTAGGTTCTATGAGATGTCGATACTAGCGACAGAAAGCAAGGGAAGAGTGCTGCGAGGCTAGCGCAGTGGAAATTGCTGTATCTCTCCCACGGGGAAGAGCTGACTCGCGGTATTGCTATAGAAATAGGAGGTTCTCGCGAGTTTTGTTTGTTGAGCATCGTGTCGTCCTCCTCGCCAGTCACTCGTTTACCCCCGGAGTTATCCTGTTCGTTTGAGCGCATCTATTCCGAATGTTCACTATGAAGCCCGCCATCCTCATTACCGCCGTCTTTGCGGTTGGCGGTTCCGCAAGCTGTAAAGCCCGTCCTGCCAATTCAACGAGCAGCTCGTACGTGTTCCAGGCGATCAATACAACCTCAACTATCGTCTCTGTCCCTTTCAGAACTTCTACTCCCCCTTATCCTACTGCAACCACTACTTCGTCTTTTACACCCCTCACCAGTCTATCGTCCACACCTTTTGCTAGTTCGACTTCTTACTCTGTGGCTCATCCTATGTACCCTACTACTAATTCAACTTCTTCTTATCTTGCCGCTAATTCTACTTCTTATTTTCCTTCCTCTGACCCTACTCCTTCTGCTGCTGCTAATTCCTCCACTTCCCCCATCGCCAATATCACGTCTGCACCTATCACCGTCTTGCCATCGCCGACTAGCGCCTCGTTTAACACTTCATCTGCTCCGTTGAATATTTCATCTTCTTCCTCATTAAATACTTCAATCTCTACCTCATTGAGTGCCTCGACTTCTGCCTCGTTGGGTACTTCGACTTCTTCCTCAGCTTCGAGCACATGCCCTACACCGGCATTTGTTGAAGGGTCAGAGGCTTGCGAGTGTGCTTATGATGTCTACGATGGTTACGCTCTATCAGGCCAGTGGTTCTGGCGGAGCGATGCCAACTCCTTTGAAGAGTGCCTAGCGAAGTGCGACAGGACTACAAACTGTGACAGTTTCACTTTCACGTCCGGAATCTGCACGGCATACAAAAGCCGAGTTGGCAGTGACCTGTCGCTCGTGGCTAACGAGGGGGCCAAGAGCGGTTCTCTCATCTTGGAGAGCTGCTTTGGAACGTGCACCAACCCAGGGAGGTCAAGCGACTACGAGGCGCCCGTAGTTGCGGACACCTCAGAGTGCACCACGGCCTACGCGCATAAGCCCCCCTCCTTCATCTTCACGACGGTGGAGACTTCGGTCGAGAGCTCTACAGAAGTCTCCACCACGACCGCTACGGAGACGACGACAGAAGTATGTTCGATGATACCACAGGCACGATTCAAGTCACTAACAATTTCCCAGACACCGGAGCCGTCGACGAGCACAACCACTGTCTTCGACACCATAACCGCCACGGAGACCTTGCCTCAGCAGACTGACACGTTCACTTCCACATCCACCATATTCTCCACCGACACAGCAACGGAGACGGCGACGGAGACTGTCACCTCCACGGACACGACCACGGTACAGACCACGCCGCCCACCAGCACCGTCCCGGCCGCAGCGGGCTTCACGCCCATCAAGTCCGCGCTGGGCACCCTCGCGGCGCGGTCCAAGCGCGCTGCGGGCGCCAGGCCCACGACCACGGGCTGCGCGGGCGCGTCGCCGGAGCTGAACGGGGAGGCGCTGACGGCGTACTCGACGGCGGTGACGTGCCGGACGACGGCGCAGGCCACGATCACGTCGACGGCGTCGACGACGGCAACGTCCACGGTCACCGCGGACGCCGAGACGGTCACGGACACGGCCACGGAGACGCTGACGACGACGAGCAGCGTGCTGCGGGACGACGCGTCGACGACGGTGGTGGTGCTTACCACGGCGACCGTGCCGACGACGACGACGTCGACGGTGACATCGACGGCCACCACGACCGCGACCACGACCGAGGAGGCCGGGGCGGCGCCGACGACGTACGCGGCGTGCGGCAGCGACAACATCATGACGAGATACAACGGGATGCGCATCAGCAGCTACGGCGGCAGCTACGGGCTCAGCTCGCTGGGCGCGACGGGGTCGGCGTACGAGTGCTGCGTCAAGTGCGTGGACGCGGGCAACTGCGGGTCCTGGATCCAGATCTCGAGCAACGGCGCCTGCTTCAGCGCCCCGGGCTCCAACGGCGTCTGCGACGGCAGCAGCCAGGCCGCCCGCTTCACCACCTCCTCCAGCCTGACGTCCATCGTCTACTCGGTGGGAAACGGCCCTTGCGGGCAGGCCCGGCCCGTCTCTTAGTTGCACTAAGTAGAACGTTCATTGCCTTACCCATGATCGCCATGTCGTGTACCTAATCAGCCCGCCTGTCTGGATTCTCGCAGGGTGTATTATACTGGTTCTTAGTAGAACACATGTTGATGTTAATATTAATCTGTAAAAACGTTCCAAAGATTATGGTACAGAGGTCAATAAAGCTCGAGTCCTGACTATGCTATAATAGCTCACACGAAATCATATAGTTACCGTAAGTCAGTTCTTTAGTGGCACCACGCAAACCGTTATGCTCGAATAATGAAGCCACCTTCTTACAACGTAAGTCTATTTATCCTTTCATCATGTTTTAAACATATTTCCCATACATATATATATATGTTAGGAACATTACGAGCACGCGCGATCTTAGTATGTCGCGGTAGTAATGAAACACTATTCTAAATACTAAAAATGACAATAGCCATAACTGCAAATGTCTTTCAAATATTCTTATGTCAGACTTTAGAATAATTAAATATCAGACGGACAATTACAGCATAAAAAGCTTCCATACGCATCTGGTAAGTATAGCACAATAAAGACAATATAAAGCTTTGCAATTGCGGAACATACCTAGGCTTTGTCTTAGTTAAATTCTACCTACAGCGATTAGGAGGTTTATCAATCCCTTATCTTTCTACAGTTGTTGGGTGATACTGGCTGCGCGCAAGTTCTATTATCTTGTCTCCAAGGTCTCCTTGGCCAACCTCAACCCTCTTTTCTCGCAGTTAACCTATCATCCGTTGCCCTTGCTGCCGGCATTTCTGAGTCTCCGCTCCCGGCCCTTTCTATCTCTTAAAGCTTTCTCTTCCTCTGGGCGGCCTTTGTCTGGGATACCTTGTTCTGGCAAGCGATGTAGCCGTCTGGATCATTGGTGAGCTTTTGGAAGTCGTAGAAGCAGCGCAGTCGGCCATTTGACAGCTCTCCGTAGGCATCTTGGACACGGGCAATAGCCATTATATTGTCGCGGCTATTTTCCAACAAGTGTTTCCCTAGCTTCACAAATGCGTCCTGGATCTCCTCTGTAGTAGCCGACGGAGGGATCCCAAGAACTTCGTATTGGGTGGGGCCGGAAGGAGGCTGTGCTGCTAGTGCAGCAGGTAATAGTAGGGTGTAAGCAACCCCCTTGATGATTGTAGATGCGTGCATGTTGGCAGATGGTGGATGGTTGATGTTAGAGGCGAGGATGCATTGGAAATTGGAAGACTCGGCATCCTCTTATAAATAAGTACTGGAAACACTACAGGCTAGAACAACAGGTACATTGTTATATTAACAAAGGTGCAAGATAGTGATCAAAAAGCCTAGAGTACTTTAACTACTTTCTAACAAAGCCGGCACAAAGTGCTGATTGGTCTTATTGTAATAATACTGTAACAACAGGAATATTGTTATATTAACAAAGATGTATGGTAGCAATTAAGAAGCCTACAACACTTTGACTACTTTTTGACAAAGGCGGCATGAAATGCTAATTTGGCTTATTGTAATAATACCGCAAATGAACTGGTTGTTTTCTAATATATGCAGTAGAATAAAGATGCAGTAGTGTCGAACCTATCATCCATATTCTTTTGCGGTATGTTTCATACCCCGATGCTTCGTACGCCCTCGTAGTGATGGGGCCATGTTTCATCTACGCATATGCTAATCTAGGGATTTCCGAGCGAAACAGCGCAATACAGTGGAAAGAGCCAATCATGAGATGAATCCTTTCTGTCAGTCTTCAATTTGTTTTGTCTACAGGTGAGTTTAGGTCATACTATTATTCTCAACTCGATAAAAGACTCATAAGTCCTGTGTGTCAAAATGGGGTGGCTGTTATGCCCCACACTGCTGTATTATATGTATCAGGACCTCACACAGAGGTCCCTAGACATCTCTTCTATCTAATATAACTTCTTCTCATTTCACAAGTTTGACACTGTGTTTCATTACTCCCCAAAACTTAATAAAAACCTTCATTCTACTAAGTCAGTACATTTATAAAATATCAGACCTGTTCTATCATCAACTCTTGCTAATATGACTCACGCTATCTAAACACCAGGTTGAGGCCGTCGTACTCAGCCACCAAGATGTCACACAACCGGAACTTGTCCGGCATGGCCCAGGGTCCTTACCGCCCCCACTTCGAGCGCCGAGCTGGCCGGCGTCGCCCAGTGCGGACTCAAAGTCAAAACATCACAACGTCCGCCCGATAGCCATGCCCGTCTCCATGTATGCCATAGCCTTGCCCTCACGCCCCTGTGACGCGTGAGTGCAGGACCAGGGGCAGCAACTCCTCAATGGCGGCGCGCACGTACTTTCCAGCGGCGAACTTGGGCCTATTACCGATGTCCTGTCCCGATGCGAAGGCTTCGTCGCGGGTCTCGGCCGCGGACCGCACGGAGGCATTGGTGAACCTGGAGATGATAAAACCTGGATACTTTCGTAGTGGATGAAAGACAACCAAGTCGATTAGGACAGAAAGACTCCAGAAGGAGCTCATGGGATAAAAGACGAGACGGCAATATTTTATTACAACAGACAGGGCAAATGATAGGGAGGTGTGTGAGGAGTGAATCTATTAAAGGGACCCTTTGTCCACTTCTGGGTTATTCAGGTCACACCTGCGGCCTCCCCTCAGCCTAGGTTCCCCTAGTGGTCACTGCCATATTGTTGCAAAAACGACGTCGCTTATGCTGTTGAAGCAATAGCGCCTTATATCGCGATACATATTCCTCTCTAGTATGCTTTGTTATTATTGTTATGTTGACAAGGTTTACTTCGTGGTAAGGCAGAGGGTTTGGGGTTTGACATATGGGACGAACATGGAACGTAGTTTGCAGAGAAGCGGAGCGGGAGTTGGAGGTTGGCGCCTCAAGATTGATGAAAAGTGACGCTATCTCTAGTCGTTCAAACGAACCCCACGTAAAGATGGCAAGACTCGGCTGCCGGATCAAAGGCTTATTCGCCGATTCGGAAGAACGTTTTCGAGTGGTACCCAAGGGATATAACAAAGCTCTGCGTTGTCGTGGTACGGGGTTAGGATAGGTAAAGAGGTAACCACCTCATCGAGGCGGTCTAAACTTGAGAAGAAGTGCGGCTCCTACTTCCACGTGGTAGATGAGGCCGGCACTGAATATGACTTTCGCAAGGTCATACTCGCTGTCGACGCGGCTGATGCCTTTCCAGAAATCGCAGGCTATCAGGAGGCCTGGGCTCGGCGCATGTAAGTGGGACCCTAACACATGATGTCTATCCCCTAACTGTGTGTTACCTGTACTTCTTCGATGCTGACGACAATACCGAACCTCACAGCTTCCATTGCCTTTTCTGCTTTGGCTGCGAAGACCGGGGTGCCAAGTCCACGGGCGTTCTCGTTGTACCGCCCATCGAGCCTGGAATGGGGCTCCATATAGCTGGCATCGCAGCCCAACTCAGCGAAGAAGTGACGCTGTATACGCACGGCAACGAATACTTTGAGGAGAAACTCACTCCGATCGCCGCGGCGGCTAAGGGGAACTTCAAGGTCGACTCACGCCCGATCACGCGCTTTGTCGACAACGGAAGCTCCCTCACGATCGAGTTTTCCGACGGCTCCACAGACGAGGTGACTTTCCTCGTCCACAATCCCAAGACTGACATCAACGGCAGTTTTGTCGAGCAGCTCGGCCTCGCTACTGCGCCTAATGGTGATGTCCAGGCTGCTGCTCCCTTTTTTCCAGACCAGCGTCCGGGGCGTCTTCGCCGCCGGTGACGTCGTCAGCCCGTACAAAGCGGCGAATGCCGCCATCTCTAGCGGCTGTAATGCGGCTGTCGCAACTATTTCGCAGCTGCAAGCTGAGAAGTACGGTATTCCGGGAATGATCTAAGCAGACAGAGCTACGGAATGCGTCCTCTTGCTTCCTATATGTCATGCAAATTCCTTCCATTCATTTGGGGGTAAACTTGGGGTTTAGACATATCTGAGGTATCTTCGGCATTTTAGTAGCATAGGTTATCTGCCTACTGTTGGCTCTGCAATGGGGTGGCTCTATGTACCCCTGGAAGAATGGGCGCGTCGTCGCGCTGTCCGTCGTCTCGGGCGTCTTAGCTGTTTCTTCTCTGGTTACTTAAAGGACAACATGGAGTGGAACGGCGAACACCATTCCGCGTAGCCTTGCTCGGAATCGCGACATTTGGCTTTCCGCGGCCTACTCAAAGACTATGACAGGAGGCGTTTCCGTCGCCATCCTGTACCTTCCTATCTGGTTTCAGGACATACGCGGTCAGACACCCCTTTCATCCGGTGTACTACTAACACCCATAATTGCCGGCTATGTTGTGTCTTCTATCGTCGCAGGGGGTGTTACGAGCGGCACGGGCTACTATAATCCTGCCATGATCCTCGGCACCGCGCTCACGGCAGCTGGGTCGGCCCTGATCACTACCATCAATACGCAAACGTAAGTGACCCTCCTGCGACTGCTCTTTACCTCCCGAAGCCTCGATGGCTAGGCCCGTGCTTATATAAGAGGCGCCTGACAGATCCACCGCTCGTATTGTTGGCTACCAGCTAGTTTACGGCTTCGGCGTCGGCATGGGTTTCGGCCAGCCCAGCTATGTGGTCCAGATACTCCTGCCAGCCGACGATGTGCCAATCGGCGTGACGCTTATCACGCTCGCACAGACCTCAGCGCGTCCGTCTTCGCCGCCATCGCGCAGACCATCTTCAACGGGGAGATGCACAACCGTCTCGCTCCACTCGTCCCCGCCGAGGACGCGTCCGATATTCTGGGCAACGACTTGTCCAAGATCCTGGCAGCGCTGCCGGGATAGTACGACAACCGACCAGGAAAATAGAACCGGAACAAGCACACGCGAGGTTATTGAGAAAGGCCAGTCACGTTGATCTCTCGTATTAATATCTGTTGAATAATATTTACGAAGGCGTGCGGTGTATGAGAACTTCCCTATATTGACATTTTAGAGAGAAGCAAGCTATAACTACACATTTCAACCAACTACGCTACCGTATACAATGCACAACTATTTACACACATTCAACTCAATCCTGGATAGTTGAATAGGTTCCACGGGATCTTCAAGAATCCATCTCAATGAGCACTTTCAAAGCTCCCGTTTTTGAAGCACCGCCAAAGGTCTCGTACGCCTTCTCGATTTCGTCAAGCTTGAATTCTGGAAATGACTGTTAGCGATAGGCCGCCTTGGGTTGACTGGATCTGATTAGGTCACGCACTGTGAGTAATCATCTTGTCGGGATGTATCTTGCCTGCCTGGGCCAGCTTGAGGAGCATCGGAGTTGTGACGGTGTCGACAAGACTGGCCGTGATTTCTGCAGAACATGGTTAGCCTCGTAGGTACATCTTAACACATAAACCCCCGTTAGAAGGTTTCTCGGAGTGAACCCCACCGATATTTCGAGACCAGAGATCTTGGAGCTCCAGATCAACCTTGGTGCCGTGGACACCAACGTTGGCCAACGTTCCGCCGGGGGCTATCAGCTTCTGGCAGAGAGCAAAAGTAGCCGGGATTCCGACAGCCTCGATGACGGTGTCGCAGCCCAGCCCGTCGGTCAAGGCCATGACCTTCTCCACCGCGTCCCCGGCCGACGGGTCGATGAGGTACTCGGCGCCCATGCTCTCCGCGGTCTTCAGGCGGTTGGGGTCCATGTCGAGGACGATGAGGCGGTAGGGCGAGTACATCTGGGCAGTGCACAGGGCGGCGAGGCCGACGGGGCCGGCGCCGACGACGGCGACGGTGGACCCGGGCTTGACCTTGCCGCGGATGACGCCGCACTCGAGCCCCGTGGGGAAGATGTCGCTCAGCATGACGAGGGCGGCCTCGTCGACGCCCCCGGGGACGGCGTACAGGCTCGAGTCGGCGTGCGGGACGCGCACGTACTCGGCCTGCGTGCCGTCGATGGTGTTGCCCAGCACCCAGCCGCCCGACCGGCAGTGCGAGTACATGCCGCGGCGGCAGAAGTCGCAGGTCGCGCACGACGAGATGGCCGAGATGAGCACGCGGTCGCCGGGCCTGAAGTGCGTGACCGAGGCACCCGCCGCCTCGATGACGCCGACGCCCTCGTGGCCGAGGATGCGCCCCGGCTGGCACGTGGCGACGTCGCCCTTGCGGATGTGCAGGTCGGTCCCGCAGATGGTGGTCTTGCGGACTTTGACGATGGCGTCGGTGGGGGACGAGATGACGGGGACGGGCCGCTCCTCGAGGCCCGTCGTGTTTGTGCCTGTGTAGACGGCGGCCTTCATGGTTCTAGAAGCCTCGGTGGTATAGCTGCTGAATCGTTGGTGGTAGAAGTTACGATACCCACGACCGCAGTACAGTGGCGACAGGCGAGACCTGCCGACCAGGGAGAGGGACCGTGAATATATAGCTCGAGTCGGGCTCAAGACGTTCATCCTAGGTTAGCAATGTGGTTGTGATGAGTGCACGCTAGCTCAATGCCCGGAAGCTTTGAAGGCGAAATAGGATACTGCACTAGATTAATAGCCGCGTATGTATGGACAGTGTCATCTTGACGTATTCAGATGATAGGTTTTTGAGGAGTTTATGCATCTTGTGAGTACCACCAGACTCGGTAGCTCCAGTACCTAAACGCCGAAGTGGCGTGATGGCTTGATTTCTGGATACCTACGCGTTGTAGTATATCACGCACTCGGAGCTATTTGCCTTGATAATTCTCCCCTAGTTCGTGATGTTCCCACAACGGCGCTACCACGCTGCTTGGTCTAAAGCCTTATCTAGCACACATTCGTTCATTAAGGGGATACCACGTGTATCCGTCTATCCGCAATACTGATGCCTACAGAACACATCGATCTCAGCTGCCCGGTTGCGGCCGGGCCCCGCGTACCCCGCGTGCGGTGTAAGGAGCCCTATGTAACTTCAGCTACGGACCCACTGCGGATCTGCCTTGGCGGGGGATGATGTGTTTCGATGCGGGGGTGAACGGTCTGCGGGAGAAATCCTGGTGGATACTGGACCGACCACTATTCGGAACTTCACCGGGGCGGATATGTAGCGCACTGCGTCCTTGTTATCGACTGAAAACTGGTATAAGCCAGCGGGAGTTCGCCGGCTTTAATAAGATGCGAAACCCTTTCTTATGGGACTAATCTTGTATTAGATATACGAGTGATTTTAAGGTCAAGCCAGGTACACAGGCGACATCCTGTCCTGTCCTGTGTGTATCGATATGTGTACAGTATCGGACTCATGGGTTGGCCCGCAGTAGTGGGTCAACCGACCCATCCCAACAGAGAGGTCTCCAGATCATGGTCTCATGCATGGAATAATGGACACAGCGGCGATGAAGTGGGCAGACGATTGCCCAAAGTAGCAAGCATTTGCGACATCGCTCGGAGGTGAGGGCAATTGCCAGACCTCGCGTTAATGAACGATGTAAGTTTGACACGAGCTTTGACACAATCAGTCCCGAATAGCTATGGGGAAAAGAACGCCTCAAAGCTGAGTGAAGTCGCCGCTCATTAAAATCTCATTTAGGGTTCATGCAGTTAACTAAATTCAGCAAAATCTTTCTTACAACTTAGAAAATATTAACATATTTATATTCTTATAAAAAGGGGTAGGTACTTCGTATACTACCTATGTGCTTCGGAAGTCAAACTTCCCCTAACCGTGCAGCTTAGCCCCAGCCCGGGTAGGTACCACCTGCCTACCTAAGGCTCACCGGGCCAGATGGAGTCGGCGAGCTCCCTCACGAGCCTGAGCTTCGCGATCATGTCCTCGCGCGTGACGGCGTTGCCGAGGTGGTGGCTGGCGAAGCCGCACTGGGGGCTGACGGCGATGCGGCGGAGGGCCTGCTCGCGGGACTGTCCCGCGCCGGCCGCGACGACGTCGGCGGCCTGGAAGACGCGCCGGCGCGTCGCGGCCGGGTCCTCGAGCTGCGGGAACTTGCTGGTGACGACGCCGAGGACGACGTTCTTGTGGGGCGGCAGGGCGCGCAGCGGCGCGAACGTGCCCGCGCGCTCCGTGTCGTACTCGAGGAAGTACGTGTCGGCGCCGATCTCGCCGAACAGCTTGGTCGCGATGCGGTCGTACCCGCCCTCCGAGAAGTGCCGGCTGTTGGCGAAGTTGCCCCGGCACAGGTGGATGCCCAGGTGCATGTCCGCCGGCCGCCCGCCGATGCAGTCGTTGTATAGCTGGATGTACGAGTCCAGCAGCGCGTCGGCGTCCTCGCCGTCCGCCTCGAAGCCCGCGAGCATCTTCTCCGAGCAGAAGTCTATGCAGCCGGCACGGGGCGCCTCTGTCAGCGTACACTTTCTCCAGCGGGACTTGGGGGCGTCAGGGCCGGCCCCACTTACACGCCAGGTTCGGATCGTCAATTGTGACGTTCCGGCAGCCGTTGTCGTAGAGAATCTGCAACTCCTGCAATTCGAAACGTCAGCTACAGCCGGCTCAACATATAGAGCTTAGTCTCGGACGTAGGAACTGCCAGTTTGTTTACTCGGTCACAAAAAGCAGCGAGGACGCGAGTGATGGGGAACACTTGCTGTTCGGTACGCGGCCGCGATATCGGCAAAATACTCCGAGTCATTGGCGTAGACCTCCTTCGGGTACGCCCTTCCGCTCTTATACCGTAAATGATACCTACATAAAGGTCAGCGACTACTTGTTCGCAAAGCCTTAACACCCGCACTGTGCGAGACAGGTTGGACCAGGTGTCTTACCATTCAGGGGCCGCCAGGGTCAGCTTCAACTCCTTGACCCGGTCGGCGGGAACAAGGTTCTTGAGATAATTCCAGTCGGAGATGTATGCGCTTCCGACGTGCTTGATCTTGCCGGTGCAGACGATAGTCTCGCCCGGTCTGTGGCCTGTCTCGGCTGGGGACATGAGTCAGTCCCTTGTTGGCAAAGGACAGTTGGAAAAGGGGTCCCGTCATAAGATTGCGGGACGATACGACTTACTGAACGCGGCGATGTCGGGAACATACATCCGAAACATATCCCACTCCGGGTTCATGACCTCCTCGAACCCCTCCAGGTTAGGGAAGAAGGTGCCCCAGAACTGATGTCGGCGATATTCACCATCGGTGATGGCATGATACCCAAGATCTAGTTGGACCTTGACGATGTCATTGATGGCCCTGTCCTCAATAGCGTGCAACTCCTCGTCCTTGGCGATGTCGACCGCCTTCACGTTGTCCAGCTGGATACGCTTTTCACTCAGGTCTTTGGGACGGAGTAGGGAGCCCAGGTGCTCCGCGCGGAAAGGTGGGCGTTGCTTGTTACTTGCCATGATTCCTTGCATTTCAGTTGATTCTAGCGCTTATGATGGTGGATTCCGCTTGCTTGGTACGATGAAGTCGAGCGTCTAAGATAGGAATTTGTGTTCATGTATCGGCGCAATAGCGAGTAGTTGAGGCGATGAGGAATATATAACGGGCAAGTCAGGAACCCCCTCATTCTTAAGTAGGGATGTCACGACAAGACTAGAGTGGGGGACTTGCTAGAACACACGTCAGTCAGAGGGTGAGGTGCATCATGAGCTACAGCCTACACGGACACAGGGGAGGAGGGACCTGTCTTGCAGGGGCAACGAGCCAGCATAAAATTGGCCCCTATACATACAAGGTCCATCACGATGCAACTTTGCGCGCTGGCTCATGAAGGCCGGAGTCTCTACTCTACACGACACGCGACGGTTGTCGTGACCGGGCCCACCGGCGCTAGCATTGCCGTAGTTGGAAGTCGACTCTTCTTCCCCACGGATTGCACACCTCGGCAACCGGACATCCCTGCGCACCCCGCCTTTGTCAATGCTGACTTAGGTATGGCAGTAGGAGGAGGTCTCGGAACCGTCAACGGCGCGATCCAATCGGTTGGCCCCTGGCACACTCTCGCGCGTTGACGACATCGACGTCACGGCGTCGTCCCCGCGTAGTACGTACGACATGGCTTAGCGAGCGCGATGTTGGGCTGGGCAGTGACACGGGAGTTACGGAGGATCGCGGTATTGGAAATAGTCCGACGTTATATATGCATATATATCAATATGCTAGGTATGGCTGTCTCACACAGCTTCGATGGTTGGAGGCGTTGGATTGCCTAGTCGAGGAAAAGTGCTGTCAGAGGCCATCGGTTAATTGGTTCCGATAGAAGCCCCCCGGCCATCTTATGCACATATTCGTGCCACACAGCTGCCGCCATGAACGCCCGACGCATGCTGCACTTGATGTACTCATACCTAGACATACCTAGGGTAAGGTGGCTGATAATGGCAGCCTGTTACCTTCAATGTTCTGTAGGTGTTGGTTGTGGAAGATGTACGGACCAGACCCAATTAGCCGGTATTTGCCGGCAGCTTGCAGGTGATTGCAGCTGCAATGATCCCAATTCGTAAGAAACTAATATCCAGAGACACAACTCTGGTAGTTAATGATTAAAAGCGCTATATACTTTTCGCTCAGTATGAATATATCTCTCTAACGGCGGCTAATAACAATCTGTTTTTTTTTTGGGGGGGGCACACGTGATGGAATCAATGAGAAACGTCCTCAGGGGCATACGCTACCTACCTACCCCTATCTCTACCCCGCAATCGTCTCCCTCACCGATATCACTAGAATACTTGAAAGCCCTTCCCCTTGCTTTGAACACGTTCCACTTAAAATGCCCGAAGGATGGTTTCTCAGACTAGGTAACAAGCCGTACTAAAAAGACTTAGGCGCCAGAGTCACTTTCATATTACGTTGAAGACTATCCTGCTAGTGTAAGTCATGTATAACGGACCCGGGTGTCGAATCCTTGAATCGCTAGGTGAATATCAAGACTAACTATGGGGAGATCTCAATATCTATTATTGAACATTATCTTCATTCAATATGGCCCCGGCAGTCTGGACACACTCATAGAATATACCCCGGGCGCTCGATCATTACCCCTATCCGTCTCCCGGGCTCACACCCGTGACTTGGCCCCAGTGACCTTAACAGAGGCTTACATTTATTGATATTTACATATATATGAGGAGACCTAGCCTTGGTAGACAAGGTCCTAATACATGGGTCTCTCCATCCTTAGGGTAACCTAGTAAACCACCCCCACCTACCTACATTAGCATGTAGGCGTCGGATGCATTAATGGTTATCGCCGCCGCCGCCTCGTCCAGCAACTATCACTCCCGGCTCTTTTTGAAATATCCAGCTAACTGTTTTACAGGTAACTTCCATCTTTTTAATTTTAACAAAGCTGTAAGACAGCCGACTTGGCGCCCGCGAAGACGGCCGTGGTTTTGGTGGCCTGCTCCATCCGGAAGCGATGGCAGGACATACTGATCCACGTCCATCTCTGGTTCTCACTGACGCCACCACACTTCACGAAGGCGAGCGTGTTTAGCCCGCCATGGGAGGTGAATTGAAAGCCGCGATGTAACGCTAAGTCTCTCTCAGGGCCTGTCCTAAGACCGAGTTACAGACCACATCGACTCCTTTCCCATTGTTCGCTATTTTCTGGAATGTAGCCAGCCTGTCGTATCCCAATAATTCCTCGCCATCCACCCAGCACTAGTGGAAAGACACCAAGGATGGGCGTTGTTAGACTAACTTAACTCTGGATTGATTCCATTGTTAGACAGCAACGCCGTGTCGTCGAAAAGGCGCCGTCACCCGCATATAAATGAGCGGTATCGGTTCATGTAAGCGTCAACAGGATCGCCCATACTGTGATCTCCCAGGTTTTAGCTCTTCTCTTATCTAAATACGTAGTTGCAATATAGCCCCCAGCTTTGATAGCAACCTTCGACTCAACTCATTTGGCTTAACTTGATCCACCAGGGACTCAATCACTGAAACCCAATAACCACGACCTCAAAGTGCTATACGCTGTTCGGCCAAACATGTTGTGCCCCATCTGTGCCAACTTCGACGTACGGTCCAAGCATTTTACGAGCAAGCGAAGATCTTCACGGAAGAGATGTCTGTAATGAAGGGCAATCGGGTCAGGTTTCACAACTCAGAGCTAGCACCCCATGATTCCTTTGTAATGCACCACATCTTGGGCTTGACGGCACAGGATGAAGCTTCCAGAGCAGATGCCCCCAACTTCTTCGATAAGTCAGCTTGAAGGCGCGGGTGTCGGTGGAACACTACAGTTTATATCGCAACGCTGGTGTATTGGGGGGCCATTAATATGCCCGCTCCTTTTTGTGAAACGAACTTCATGAGTAGTATAGGTAGATTTCATCATTAGGAAGTACATAACTAAGAATATACGCGGGAGGGTGCCTCTGCCATACGTAGCCAAAGACTATGGGTAGTTGTACCAGCTACTATCCGGTGTATTAGGTGGTAGTAATCAGCTTATCGAGGGGAGTACAAAAACCGTTGAAGGTCTCGTCGTTTTTGAGGTCGAAAATTCGATAATGAAGTAGCACCATTAATATAGAAGAATGAGAAGGAAACTGTGATTGGGCCCTAGTTGTGTAGGTAATGAGGCTACCAGTAGTTTTACACTTTGTCTCATGTCGGCTGGTTTCATGACAACCCCCTCATTAGACGAGGCTGTAGCCCGATCTCGATTAATCTTCTAACTAGGACTTTCTCCTTTATTTCCAGCAGACAAGTAAAATGCGGTTCCCTCCCTCATCTTATCCTAACCTTTCTACGTATCAAAATACGCTGGATCCGTTTCGGTGCTCCATTCTTCCCAGTTCCTGCTAGGCAGGTATCCTTCTCACATCCTTCGGACGGAGACAAATTCGGCATAACCTATCTCATCTGATTTCACTGGTACCGATCTTTTGACATTCGAAGGCTGTGGGCATCTGTTTTCCTCATGTCGGTTCCAGATCTTAGCGCGCTTCCGCCGGCTAGTCGAGAGGCGCTCCTGAATGGGCCCGCCCTCGCGCCACCCGCCAACGTTGTTCCCAACTTCGATAACCCGCAGAATAGCAACAACCTCTCCATAGCCACTGCTAGCTTGTGTATCATAATATCCTTGACTTTTACATTGATACGCTTGTATGTCTCGTGGTTCAGATTCAAAAAACCTTTCGTCTCTGACGGTAATTGCTATCCGACTTCTACACTGCAGTATAGGTTCTAACACTTTCTAATCCACGCAGTCATGCTGATACTGTCGTTTGTATGTTGCATCAGGTCAGACGAAGATAGTCACCAATTCCAGTACACTAACGAATATGCTCAGGGGCTAAGCATGGCCTATTATGGTCTGGTTTTTTACACGATTACGCGTATTGGGTACTTGGTACATCAGTGGGATGTTCGCCTAAAAGATATGATCCCCATTATACGTGTAAGTACATTGAATATATACGTTTAGGCTTTGCTGATGTAGATAGGTAGGGGTTCACAATAGCTCCAACGCTTTACGGTTTATTAGTCATGTTTGCCAAGTCTGCCATTATCCTTGAATGGCTTCGAATATTCAGTCCATCCGGATCTCGGGATGTCTTCTACTAATGCGCTTACAGCATGCTTGCCGTGAACTTCCTCTTCTACGCCGCCGCTTCAATCGCCTTGAACTTGGCGTGCAGGCCTTTTGAGAAGTTTTGGAACCCGTTTGCTTCCGGAACCTGTTATTATGACCCCTTTAAGCTATATGTGGCAGCGGGTGTCATTAATTTCAGTATAGACGTCGTGATTTTCCTCCTTCCGCAGACGGTAATATGGAGACTCAAACTATCCAATAAGAAGAAGTTTGGAGTAGCCGCAGTGTTCGCCGTTGGCCTCTTGTATGAACTTCATTCCCTTCTGACGCGCACTGCAGCTGCGAAATACTGACATCCCAATTTTCAGGGCGATAGCAGCAGCTGCCCTTCGGGTGGTCTGGACAGTTAGAGCCGTCAGATCAACCGATATGTCGTATAGTTTTACCGGGCTTGGACTATGGCATATCGCCGAAATAACTTCTGGGATTATTGTGTTCTGCGTGCCCTCGGTGCGAAAAGCTTTTGAACACGTCAAACTGTCGCGAGCTGCCTCTTCCCTCAGGCTTTGGTATGGCTTCTCGCCTGAGATACCCTCAGCACCCGGGAGTGACGTCCCAATATCCAGCCCGAGTCAGGACCGAAGAGACTCAAGATATTATAGACAGCTCAAAGAGCATGGAACAATACTCCCTAATGGTCTGGTGTCCAGTGCCGGTGTTGGCTGGGGTCCTACCGGACGGCCACCTGGCTTTGAGCAAGAGGGCTCGGAGATTATCCGTATGGTCCAGTTCACTACCAGCTCCTATGAGGACAATAGCCATGATATTGAAGAAGAGCAATTCAACCGTCAACACCCGTGGGCATAATGGAAAGGGGGTTTGATGGCACACCGGCAAGCTATGTAAAAGATTACGCATGGAGCTGCATCATGTCGAACAGGATACACTCATTCAGACAACAGGAAGCAGCCCTGTGGGGCTAGACTGGTATTTCAAACGTGCTTCTAGGTATTATATGAACGCATGCGTGCCTTAGGTTATATACGTAAAGAGCCACCTGCCCGATCATGGGTTGGATTGCTGTTCCATGGAAGACAGTTAGGTTTGCAAGTTGCCGGAGGCTTGTATGCATACTACCAAGGTACCTGACAACATCCAGACACAGCTAACCACATAGTGAGCACACATATGCATCACCGACCTGAAGTAGACAGTAATGTCAGATTTTCCCAGGCTATCAACACTGATTGACTGCTACTGGGCATAAAAGGGGCAGGGTAGTTGTGAATAGGTACTTAGGTAAGGCTTTCGTATCATGTTCAGACACGCTTACAAGGCACCTGAAAGTAGTTGTCATGCAACCAGGTACCCATGTTCGTGGCGCCACTTGTGCAAGTCCTACGTGCCCCCTAGCATCGATCTGGAGTTTGCTTCAGGACCTCCCTTAATTACCTAGGCACCTACTTAGAAAACTACCCAGGTACGATCTCCTAACCCAAGGCCCACTTCTTGCAGGCTAGAGACACGTCGAGATGCTACGGGTGTATGTGGATAGCTAGCAATCTTCGTGGTCGTGCGCCCAATGAGCAGATACCTTCGATAGATGTTGCGTCCAACAAACGTCTTGGGTATCCACACCTGAGGTCTCCTCCGGCCAATACATGTGCTACAATACCTTGGGTAGTCCGAGTAAGTACTTCAGTTGGTTGGTGCCCTTTTTGCGTGCATCATCCATTCAATATACCTCTTTACCTAGCCTATATCTAACAGGGTATGTAGGTATATGGGTAAGAGGTAGATATATGTTGATGCGAGCTATCCCCTCCTTGCTTCTTTTGTCTACCTACTTAAGTAGCCACCCCCCTTTCATTTCTTCTTCTTTATACCTGTTAATCCCTCTCTTCTAGGTACCTATCACCATCCCACAACCTAGCAATACATATCGAGTATTACAGTGACTCGTTCACCATCTTGGAAGCCTGAGCTCGGCGTTCGAGCCGTTTGTTTATAAAGTGTTCTTTCTTTCTTAAACCCAGTACCTTGTCAACCGTCATGGCTACTGCCGCCAAACCCACAATTGTCATCATACATGGCGGCTGGCATGTCCCCGAAAGCTACGCCACACTCACCGGTGTCCTCCAGGACGCTGGCTTCGAGGTTCACGTCCCGCGCCTTCCGTCAGCCAACGGAGCGCGCCCGCCCACCGCCGACCTATCAACCGATACCGCGCTCATCCGCGGCTACGTCGAGGCCCTGGTAGGCCGGGGGCACACCGTCTTGGCTCTGATGCACTCCTACGGCGGGCAGGTCGGGACGAACGCCCTGTATGGACTCGGTCTCGAGGCGCGGTCCGCCCAGGGTCTCGAGGGAGGGGTCTCGCACCTTGTTTACTTGACCGCCAATGCCGTCCCCGAGGGCACGTCCATGATGGACACGGTCAAGCAGTTCGACCACATGCACTTGGTGCCTCTCGCTTTCGACTTCGCCGAGGACGACACCTGCGTCCATCGGGACCCCAAGACCCTGCTCGTCGGCCCCGGCCCCGACGAAGAGGCGATCGATGCTTACGTCAAGACGTTCGTTCGCTGGAACGGGAAGTGCATGTACCAGCCAATTGACCGCTGCGCTTGGCGCGAAATACCCGTTGCCTATATCTACACGACTTTGGATATGACTATACCCTTAGACTACCAGAAGCACTTTGTCGAGGGTCTCTCGAAAGCCGGACGGACGGTGCAGACTTTTGAACTGGCAACGGGCCACTGCGCAAACTTCACAGCTCCGCAGGGTATTGTAGACGCAATCCTCAAGATTGTGGCTTAAATAGAAGCAGAGGAGCAAAGAATGCTACAGGCTACTCAGACGGCGGGTTGGAGGTAGCCGTGATACGCAGATGTCGATGAGCACAGCTATCAACTTCTTTACAATCGATGGCTCACTCTCTAGTAGGCTTCCTGCCTAAATATCTATCTTGTAAACGCACAGCATGTCTCTTTCGTACCTACCTGCGTACATTCACTCAAGCCCCCATTTCACTTTGAGGTCCACGCTTCTGTATGCCTCTCAGAGCACATCGCGAAACTGAGGCCCATAGTAACCCTACCCGCGTCCCTTTTCCCTACGTTATAGGTAACCGCTCTGTACTGGATCTGCCACTCGATTGGGCTACCCCTGGTGGTGCCCAAGTACCTGGGCAGGATCTCTAACTGTACATGTATGAACCTACGGAGAAGTTATTATGGCTAATACGGAGACATCAGCACCATTCTACGGTACCTGGAGAGCCAGAACCTTATAACACCAATTCATCAGACCGTTAGGTCCTGTCAGATACGTCTGACGTAATTGATGGGAAGTGAATCAATTGTTGTAATTGTGTAGGTCCTGTTTGCAGGTAGACCGAATTCAGCCAGAGCCGACATCCGCGGTAGGTACCTACCTAAGGGAGGTATTGATGTAGGTATTTGCCGTCGGAATTACACGACTTCATTGTCCAGCATGGGCGTCTCGGGTGGCGGGTATGGACCCCTATTACATGGATGGATTTGACAGGTCCCGTCATGCAAATGTGGTCACCTCCCAATCAGTTATGAGGCCGAGGCTGACGGGAACGTCGGCAGTGGAAGGATGGGAGTTGTTGGGAAATATCCATCTTCCTGACTAACGCCCCTTACACCACCGTACCGCAGAGCTGCACTTTGTAAGCGAGGAAAACCGCCTCCCTTGCATGAGTATCCGCCACAAGTCTGTCTACAGCTGAACATGTGCGCCCAAACCACACGCCAGGTATCCCGGCATGGAGGTGATCATAGCGGCAGCGGCGCGGGCTCTATCCTTCACCTATCGAAATTCCGCTACCAATACGTGGCTGAGAAGCATTTGCCCTCAACGAGACTGCGTCAAGGAGCTCGTAAATAGACTATCTTTCGGGGCCTAGCTGTACAGTGCCGGCTTCGATGACGCGACCACGCGGTTGGCCGGTACTAGATGCCCCGGACACGTTGTCGAGACGGTATAGGTACTGAGACGGCCTTGCCTTTCTAGCGTGGCCTGACGGGGGCATAGGTTCGGTATTCGAACGTGGTCAACATGCATTTCATAGCGGTTAGCGGTGGCCACGGTGTGACATTACCACAGTAGGCAGACTACACCATTGCATCGAGATCTGACTGAGGAATTTGAGCAGTGTTGAGGTGGGAGATCATGGAAACATGGCTACAATTTGCCCGGGGGTGGGAGGTTATCCAAGACAGTCCCCAATACACTCTGGGCTAGGAGAAAGCAGACAGGTAAGCTCAAGAGCCCCCGCACATGTCGGTACAATGCGCTCACTACATAGGACAGTGAAGGGGGCCTACGATTACATGAGTATCCTCTGGCCTGGACTCAGCGGTGGACATGGTTTCCTCCAAGGACGTTACGGACTCATAGGTATCTGACCAGTTCGTTCCGATGAATGTCGTCTTCGCCAACGGGACCCTGTCCACCATCGACGAGTCCTCGCAGATCTAGGCTGGAGAGCGGATGGACTACCCCCCGAGTGGGTTGTATGGTACTTGGTAGGTATCCTCCGTTAGGTGGATAAATCCTTTGAGTCCACGCCCAGTTCTATCTCGCTGAAAGTGGCCACACAAGTGACTTGATCCCGCGTATCTCAAAGTGATAAGACACATGTCAGACGAAACTGTCAAAACCAACAAACGGCAACATTCAAGGGTCTTTGGTCGAGGTCTCTCAAACACACCACTAGTTACTAGTTCTTTTTCTTTTTCTTCCCCCCTGTCTTTGGCGCTAAATTTGTTTCTATTAACCAGGACATGCTACCGAGGCTACAAGTTCAATGCAGGGGGTATCACAAGGATAGATCCGTCGGCGATGCTTAGCCGACATCATCCCTCGTTCGCCCCACCACACAAGCCAGAGTGATTCTTACCTAGTCAAGAAATGACCTCTAGGACGAGAATGAGAGATATGGCAAACGAGCCAGCCATGCAACTCCCCCGTTTTCGTATACTATAGCAGGCGTGATAGCGTCCTCGAAGCCGGTCGCCGGTCCTCTATTACTGGGTTCACAGACCGGCGCACGAACGCCTAATCCGCAGCAGTTCGGAAGCAGGACAGATCCATTCCACCAAGATGTAACGCTTGCCGTACCTGTCGTATCGTAAGGTATGAAATTGTACTGCGTGATTGGGGTTCGCCGGTCGACGAGAACGTCCCCTTTTGTCGACGTCCATCCTAAATTAGATGCCTTTCCTCGGTCGCGGGCGGCGACGCCGTCGCGTTGCGACGTCGGCGTTCCATCAGTGGGGTCGGGGAACGGCTCAAGCCCTTATCCTTCACCGCGTGAACCTCGTTTCCAGCCACGCACATATTCGATCTCTCGCTAGTTCAAGGCGACGGCGAGAAAGAAGCGTGGCCTAGGTAGAAAACACCGTGACGCCGGGGGTGGAACAGCTCGTCCGAGTATTGACGTCGTAGTTATTGGTCGTATTAGGTCGCCGTGAGCTTGGCGGGCGAGATACGATAAAAGGCGGTTGTTACTAGGAGGCCAAGTCGAATATGGAGGGTTCGATTTGGATGGCGCGGCAGCGATAGAGATGGCACGCTGAAGCAATTTAAGGTCATACTCAGGACCATCACCACAACCTATGTTTTTTGTGTGTGAGTTTCTGTGTAAATGGTGAAGGTTGGCGCTTCCTGGGCCCCTCAGCTCATGAGTTTCTAAGATGGACCAGCCACGTGTTGACATGGACCCTTGCCCTGGTCCACAGCACGGGTCTACGTACCTACCTATGTAGGTATGTCAGCCTCCAGTTAGAAAGAAGTTCATGTATTTGAGGCTCTGCCCTCACGTAGTATTTTACAATTAACACAGAACTCTCTTTTCTTAACCTTCGTCCCATGTTGATACCTTGAACCGCTTACTCTATCTATCCCGCCCCGCGATGTCTGTTCTTCGTCGCAGCATCCTTTGGCGCGGCGCCGCATGCTCTTGGTATGAGATGGTCGAGTAAAAGTTTAACCGACGTGCGGAACGCTGCCACCTTCACCGTCCCGGTGCGCGGGGCGCGGTGTCCACCACGGCACAGCAGCCCACATGTTCACGATCGCCCAGATCGTAGTCGGCTATCCGACCCTGACAGTTGCGCTATTGGCCGCAAACGTCCTACGGGTTGTATGAAGGATTACGTACGGCCCCATCTACGCGCACCGGGACGTTGTGGGCAACGGCAAAGCGGCCGTCAAGAGCATGGTGTTGCGATTCAGGGACAGCGCCAAACTTGCCTATTGCGAGCGTTCTATGTAAGAAGATCCTACTCCTTACACTGTGCGTCGTTCGGTTCGGCTTCGGGGCTCTTTACTACATCAGTACGGAGTACTGTGGGGGACGTTACCGTCGCCATGGCGTACTAGCCAAGCTAGCTTTCCGCCGTATTTACGATTTGACGACGTAGGCCTGGGCTCCACCACCAGTTCCGCATTGTGGGGGCCTCCTTCGTCGCCGGGTCCACCGGAGATTGGCTACGGCATCACTAGTGCTCTCAGGAATCGGACCCAGCGACTCCTACGTATGTATAACGCCTCTGGAGCTGTCGGTGAGTCTTAGACCTGCCGTAAAGATAATGGCGTAGGAAGATCATCAGGAGTTACGTGAAAGGCGCGGGGTAACCTAAACAGGTACATGCATTAATAGTTTCTGCACATGATGGCTGCCTGATACATAGAACGTGAACATATGGGCTAGCGGGAACGCGAAGTCGTAGTGCTCTACGGACTACATGATGTCACAGCAATGAGCAAGGCGTCTGACCTTATGACCTACTCCCTAGTTGTCTACAGAACTGTAGATGATGATTTGAAAAGGACAACAGTGTAAAAGCAGATTCCCTGTACCGGTTGCTTTTTTATGATCTGAAACAAGGTAGTCCTAAGACTTAACTAATTACTCAGCGTTAGGCAGGGGGTATGCAGATACAATAATACGGACTACTTGGAGAATCATTACTCATGCGGCAACACAACCTCAACTCCAGCTCACAATCACATGGAGTTCTTTTCCCCAAAGCGGATGGCTGGCACATGCCGGTGGCTTGGAGGAGGGTATCCTTCGGTATACCTGAAAGATAAGATAGGTAATGATATCTACCTCGATAATAGCTACCATGCCTTCTTACACTGTATCGCAGCACCACATTTCCGAGCAGGATCTCGGCGATCACAAAACTAGGTACGATCTAGGTAAACTCGCAGCACGCCACAACGCAGGGGGAACCAGTGATTGGTTCGACATATCGTGCCACGCGTGGCCTATGCAATAACTTCGAATGCCGACTGCTTAACCGGTTTATTCCTGCCATGAAGAATACGGGATCTGCAGTCAACTCACCGAGACGCCCATCCCGCCGTGAACTCATTTATGACGGCGATCCCACGCACCGAACACCGTCTCAACCCTTTCATTCTCTCTCCAGCATGTCGTCTTCACTAAAGCATTAACAA
The DNA here is from genome assembly GCA_000966885.1 of Xylaria sp. JS573. NCBI lineage: Eukaryota > Fungi > Ascomycota > Sordariomycetes > Xylariales > Xylariaceae > Xylaria > Xylaria sp. JS573. The sequence continues at coordinate 102,690 of JWIU01000027.1, read as the reverse complement.
CTCTGTCCACCAAACGCCACTTGAACTCATTTGGACGACCTATGCCTGCGCCAGACCGCGACTAAGGCCAAAATGGTGACGAGACCCTCTAATCTAGGGGAGCGGTTGTTGCCGTCCCTCCTGGACGACATTGCTCGGTTTGACCCGAACCGTGTTCTTTATTCGGTAACGCGGACGAGGAATCCCGCAGATGGGTTCCAGGATGTCTCTGCCAGTGAATTTGCTCGAGCCGTGAACCGCTGTGCCTGGTATATTGAGGAGAGCTTAGGGCGGAGCGACGATGGCTTTCCGACAATCGCCTACATGGGCCCGCAAGACCTGGTGTATGGCATCTTGACTCTTGCTTCGATCAAGACTGGGTACAAGCTTCTTCTCAATTCCCCCCGGAATACCCTCGAAGCCCATCTGTACCTGTTTGAGGAGACCTGCTGCGACACCTTCTTGATGCCGCCACGTTTCCCATTGCCAATGGTCAAGCAAATCCTATCTGCGAGAAGCATGCGCGTTCTCGAGATCCCCGGCCTACAGCATTGGCTGGAAGATGCGGCTGTCGAGCCTTACCCATACACCAAGACCTTCGCCGAAGCTCACCTGGACCCGTTCGCCGTCCTTCACACATCAGGATCCACAGGCATACCACAGCCAGTGGTACAAAGACACGGGACTCACTCGCCATTAGACGCGTTCACGGCCCTGCCCTCGCTAGGTTACAAGCCAGTTTATCCGGCTGTATGTGCGGGTACAAGGGTGTATTCTGCCTTTCCCCTTTTCCACTGCGCCGGGCTCGTGATGCTTCTTGCCGGGACTATCTATACGGGTTGCACAGTCGTCTTGGGCCCGTATCCACCCACTCCGGAGATCGCGAACGCTATGCACCTCTATGGCAACGTGCAACACAGCTCTTTGCCTCCGGTGACGTTGGTCGATCTTGTCAAAAACCCAGAACAGTTGGAAAACTTGAGTCGGGTTCAACAAATCATGACCGGCGGTGGGCCCTTGCCTCTAGAAACCGGAGACCTGATTACTACAAAAACAAGGCTACTCAACTACATCGGCTCCACAGAGTGTGGTATGATGCCTCTCCATATCTCTGACCCGGAAGATTGGACTTATATGAGCGTAAGCCCTTTACTCGGACACGAATACCGCCACTTTTCGGATGACTTATACGAACAAGTCATTGTGCGCAACCCAGAGCTTGATGTGTACCAGGGCATCTTCAGGACCTTTCCAGATTTGAAGGAATGGCGCATGAAAGATCTGTATTCGAAGCACCCTACCAAGGAGAACGTCTGGCTGTATCGGGGGCGGGTTGACGACATCATTGTCTTTTCTACCGGTGAAAAGCTCAATTCCCTCGAGATGGAAAGCGTTATTTCGTCGAGCCCTGCTGTTACTTCAGCGCTTGTTGCTGGCTTTGGACGCCCTCAGTCAAGCCTATTGGTCGAGACTTCCAACCCGCCGATAGGTGAGAAGGAAAAGGGGCAGTTATTAGACCTAGTCTGGCCTTCTGTGCAAGCCGCCAATAAAAAAGCCCCTTCCCATGGTCAGATTCACCGGGACATGATCACATTCACCACCTCCGAGAAGCCCCTACCGCGAGCGGGTAAAGGCACAGTTCAGCGCAAGATGGCCCTGGATCTATATAAAGAAGAGCTTGGAGCGCTCTACCGCGTAAAGGACGAGTTAGCCGTACGTCCAAATGGAGTGAAGGAGCCTACCACCATATGCGTGAATGGTACAACAAACGGCACGACAAACGGCATGACAAATGGTATGAAAAATGGCACGAAAAACGGTATGAGCAACGGTATTACGAACGGTATCACCAACGGCATGACCAACAGTACAAGAAACGGCACGACTAATGGTACAAAGAACGGCACGACAAACGGTACGACAAACGGTACGACAAACGTTCAAGATGTCGTTCAGAGGATCGTTGCTGCATCCATGGATATCGACATCAGGGACCTTGCTTCTTCTGGCGCCGACCTCTTCGAGCTGGGGCTTGATTCTTTACAAGTGACAGTCATAGTCCGAAGCATCAACGCTTACCTCTCGGCACACGGGAAGCCAAAGTCCATGGAGTCAAGGCTCCTGTACTCAAATCCTACCATAGAGGGTCTCGCCGCTGTCGTGGCGGCCTTGGGCGAAGGCAAAACGCCTGGACAAGATGCAGAAAGCGCGGAAGAGAAGCTGCGGAAGCTGTACGAGCGCCACGCGGAAACCCTTCCTTTCAATGCGAGGCCAGTGCAGCCAAAGCCGCACGGGGGTGAAGTCGTTCTGCTGACCGGGTCTACCGGTTCGCTTGGCTCGTACATCCTCGACTCTCTGGTCAACAATCGCCGCGTGGCTCGAGTATACTGCCTGAACCGGGGCCGGGACAGTCATGCTCGACAGTCCAGGTCCCAGGCCGCAAAAGGCTTGAAGCCGCTGTCCAGGGTAAGGGTCTGTTGCTTGGACGCCGACCTCCCGGGCCAGTACTTCGGGCTTTCGGGTCAGGAATATAGGCATCTTCTAAGCGAGGTCACCAGCGTTATCCATAACGCCTGGCAAGTCGACTTCAACCTGTCGATTGATTCGTTTGCCTCGCAGGTCGGTATTGTGCAGAAGTTGATCGACTTCTCGGCGCATTCTCGTTTCAACGCGAAGCTCTTCTTTGTCTCCAGCATCAGCACCGTCACCAACTGGCCCACGATGACGGGACGGACAGACCTTGTCCCGGAAGAGGTTTACGAAGACTGGCGAATGCCGCAGTCGATGGGTTACGCGCAGTCGAAATTCGTTTCGGAGCGCCTCCTCGCCGAAGCGGCGGAGAAGACCGGCACTCTCTCGACCATCTGTCGCGTAGGTCAGATTGCCGGCCCGACTACCGCGGCCGGGGTTTGGCCCACGCAGGAGTGGGTGCCAAGCCTGGTCGCGAGCTCGAAGTACCTGGGAAAGCTACCAGCCTCGCTCGGTTCGATGGACCACATCGACTGGATCCCGGTGGACGTGCTCGGCCGCGCCCTTGTCGAGCTCGCGCTGTCCGACCCGCCGGAGGTGCCCGAGGAGGGCGGGGCGGCGACCGTGTTCCACGCGGTCAACCCGCAGCGCACGACCTGGGGGAAGCTCATCTCCACCGTCGCGCGGTGTCTGAATGCCGGAAAGGACGGGATCGAGGTGGTGCCGCTGGAGTCGTGGGTTTCTGCGCTGCGCGAGAGCGCTGCCGAGACGGATCCCGACCGCGTGGCGCAGAATCCGGCTGTCAAGATCCTCGAATTCTTCGAGGACCTGGTAAGCTACAGTGCAAGGCCGGCTTTGCTCGATACGAAGGCCACCGCCGCCGCGTCGCGGACGCTAGCACGCTTAGAGGCGATTAACGACAGGCTTGTGGAGAACTGGATGAGGCAATGGTTTTTTGAATTTTGGGCGCAATAATCCCCCTGGACAGATGAGTCCCGGTCTTTGAGTTTCCTTCGATTGCAGTAACTGCTACAACTTATCACCATTACTATTTCTGGGTCTCGTGGGAGCAGGGTGGCAGGATGCTTGGTTGGATGGAGTCTTCAGGGGTTCTAAGCGTTATGGCGTACTCGATCGGATTTCATCGTTTCTCTTTCCTTCTCTAAGTTAACAAATTGCATAGACTTGAGTTCGCCAATAGGATGTAACCCATAGTTGAAGTTCTTGTACGATACACACTCGTTGTATCCGAATGGTTGATCGTATCATACTTATCAGCTTTTGCAAGCTTATGATTATTTGCCGTGACACTTCTCTTCATGCTGGAATAAGGGTTACGGGGAACCCTCTGGTCTGAGTTATTGCCTGCTACATGTTCTTTTAGGACAAGTCATGATGATAGGGTATCCATCAAACAGGGTCTACATGTGTTCGCGAAGACTCGTGGGTCCTACCTACGCGTGTATGCAATATATTTTACTCTGAAGCATCGCCGGGGCTGATAGACGCCGGGGACTCATACTAACAACCTCGAGCCCCTCGGTACTGTCCAACTTTGAAGGTGAAGGCGACGCGATGAGACGATCCCGCCACTACCCGCGACGTCGGCTCTGTGCAGATAGCGCGGCTCGTGGCCCCCATGACCTGGACGAGTGAATAGGCAATCAAGGTGGCCTGCAGCGTAGATATTCCACGCTGTACCGCGTAGTTGATCTTGGATGCAGCCGCCGTCGCCCGCCCCAATCTGGCAGTCAGTCCCCACGGGCATAGGAACCCCCCCTGGCGCTCCCGCTGCGAGAGAGCGCCATCTACCTACTAAAAGTACATCTCAGTCTCACGGAGATCCACGTAGGGCAAGAGAAGTTATGGAAGGATTTTCGGCGCACGACCTTCGCATTGAGGTAAGCCTGCGGCGTGACGGATGGGGCGACTGTCGTCTTGGCTACGGCGTACCTAGTGGTTGTCCCGGGGCGTTCCTCGGTATTAGCCAAGTGGGTATAGCAATCGCACATGGGAATCGCAAGATCACGTCGGACATTGCGTTCTCCACTAGCACTAGTCATTCCGTGATGTTCGTTCTCTTTGCCTTCGCACGTAGTGTGGGGGGGCAGCGGGTTCTTATCGTCACTGGTATGAGATACGTAAGACGTCCCCATTTGCTAGAAGTTCCCGACCTGCATATTTCGCATGCTTGAGATCTGGATTGGGGTCCCGTGTGTGACCGTATCCCGCGGCTACGGAGCTTTCTCCATCCGTGGTACTTCTCATATATCGTGGGCTATAGGCGAAATCGTCCCTGCTGTGTCCAGCTGGTCTCATGAAAATAACCCTATAGGTGGCACATGTCCTCCAGATCACAAGGATATTCCAGGAATTGTTAGCTAGAATGTTGATAGTGTTACCCGAGTCACCAAACCAGCATCTACTGCCCGATTGCAGGACAAACATGGAATGCTGCAGCTCCTGCCAGTCCTGTGATGGAGCACCTATGTCCCGTAGTTGAAAATCTTCTCCCCCTATCAATCCAAGTGACGAGGCGCTGTAAATCTCACTCACGACAACGCGGTGGGTTTGTAGCTGTATAGGTGTGCTGCATTGCTGTTCGGTGGTGTCATGTCTAGTACTAACAGCGGCTAGCAAGACATTGCTGTGTAGTTGATAATATGACTTCCAGTCAGTTCGTCAACTTTCGTCCGTTCTCCTGTTGTTTCCATACCAGATCTTTCACGAGCAGAATGAGGTATTCTGCTTTGGTTGAAGTTGGCCTACAGACTATGGTCTATTAGTCCGATACGAATGTATCCCGTACGAGAAGACTTTTTCCACTTCACTACAAAAGGTCTTTTCAAGATCCGCAGCGCTTGCAGGCTCCCGTATTGGATTCTTGTATTATAGCGAAAGCCTTCCAATGTACTTCCTGGGAGCCTGACACAAGATGAGCCTTCCCGCGTCCCGAAAAGTAGTTCCACAGAACGAAGCGGTATTTCACGACACGAGACGGTGCCAGTAGACGTGACATGCATTTGCGAGGGCTACCTGCGTCCGTCGGTATCACACGTGCAACATCAAGGATCCGCAAACACGGTGACAATATGTAGCCGTACGGGACCCATGGCGATAAGTAGCGATATAAACCTCACATGTCCGCGTTGAAGTGCGTGACTGATCCTGGTATATTTGCTTTCGTGTAGTTCTATAGTTCTCGCCGATCTTCCATGATTCCGGTAACATGGCACTCTTCAAGACTTATATACTTCTTCTGGCACTAGTCAGCAATTGTCAAGCGGGAGTTCACTTCACATCAACTGAATGGGAACTCCAGCCTTCTGAGCACCTGGTTTTGAAATGGACAGGTGCTGTTAGTGCAGTCAGCATCGTGTTAATGACGGGCCCACCTACAGAGCTCACCGAGACCAGCGAGATCATAACCAGTACGCTTCTCTATCTTGAACTTCGGGACGTACATCCAGTTTGGAGCTCACAATGGCCCCAGATCACACCGACTCTTCGCTTACATGGACGCCTCCGCGCGGTATCCCCTTAGGCAACTGTGTCCTGAAAATCAGTGACAGCGCGAGCTCAGACATGTCGCCAGCACTGCTACTTTACAGAAGATCTCAGCAGGTAAGCCGGTCTTCTCAGAGATCTCTGCAGATTTGCTCACCAGAGTACTAGGAAACGCAAGCCCAGGGTGATGAGAACGGTAGCCGCGACAGCAATGGCGAAGGCGGGCTTACACCTAGTACTGCAGCGGGCATCAGCGTAGGGTCGACATTAGGGGGCATATTCGTGCTCGGCATAGTTGCGCTTTTGATATACCGGGGCCGGAAAAACAGGGCTAAGCAGGCAGACCAGGATATCGAGGCAGCGAAGGCCAACGGGCGAACTAACACTACGGATAACAGCATCCGGGAGAGCGCCGGATGCAACTGTTAGGTTGAAAATTCCTCATCATTGAATGATGTCATCTCCTTTCTCGAGGAATCGTTAAGGGGCCTCGTGAACTCCGTCTGTTCTACTAGTTTTAGACTCATCGTCGCTCATCACAGTACATCAGAGAATAGACACAACCCCGTATCTGCCTACTACATGCACCATATAAGCACTCCTTGGCAATTAAAAGGCAGCGGCAAGCTTATCCACTGAAGTATGGGGCTTATGTGTCAAGTCCTAGGGGATTTGATCACCATTCAGGGGTAGCGATAAGGGGTTAGAATGCCCTGAATGGACCAACGGGCCTTTATACGTGGACCGTTTAGTGAATATTGAAATCGACTTCCCAGGGGTTGAAACTATGGTTAAGCTAGTCGTATAAGTAGGTATATATTAGTAATTTACATCTTATGTGCGGCAAGTCGATACAAGTGTTCCCAACATCGTATGTGCGAGAGCCACGCTCCTTGCGGGAGTATATGCCACTCCGTTGCAGCTTGTCAGAGTGATATGTTGCTATATATTAAACTACGCGGCATAATTGATGGTTCTTAACAAGGGGTTGCCCAGGTCTCCCTTCCTGGGTAAGCACAAACGGCGACATGAGAACTTGATTGTGTACCTGAATACTTCTAAGTGGAGTCGAGAGCTGGGCTTTGAAAATGGTCTATCAAGGCGACATCTCACACACAAGTCAAGACCCTAGCTCAGATTCTGTTTGATGAGCCAGCGGTCTGGTGATAAGAAAGAACCATCCATACAATGAAAGCATCCCTGGCTATCTCTGAGCTTATCGTCGGGCACCTTGGAATGCTTCCTGCTCAGATATGGGTAAACCACTACTACAACCTCTGTCTATGCTGAACCTGAAGTGAGCTTAGCCCCCCCCCCCCGCCCCATTCTCACTCCCCGCTGAACACAGCTTCGGCTTCACATCCATCCAAGGCTTTGTCGCCTTAGTGACCCTGCTCACCGCCAAGGCACGTGAAGTTCGGCCTTTGGTTATCGCAGCAGAGGCGCTTATTCACTCTGTGTGGTCGATTGGAAAGGGCCACGGTAACAGAGACGGTGATTAGTCGAACAACCACTTTGTTCCCAGAATCGACCTTCATTGGGCCAGACCAACACCTACTTGATACAACGCCGCCACGGCCTTTTTACCACCACCTTACCACCACCACCTGAGCACACATCTATTCCGTCGTACTTATCGTCGCAGAAAACGCGACCAGACTTCCGGCATCGCCATTTTAGCCCATCACCTGGCCATCATCACTTCTATTTTTCTCTCACCGTGACCAACATCATCCACGTCTCTAGGCGACTCTCCATTATCCAAGGCCCACGACCAACCGAGCTACGACCCCAGCATTCACGCCTTCCCAAGCTCATACATAAACAACTCAATAAGGCATCCATCCGATTCACTCAAGAAAGAGCGAAGGAGAAGGGGAGGGGAAAAAACAAAAACAAAAAACAAGCAAAGACAGGCAGACAGATACCCTCACAAGCAATGACCTCCCCAACAACCACTGACCTCGCCACCACCCTCGCCCTGCCCACCGCGGGCTTTGAGTACATCGAGGGCGGGACACCGCTGCTGTCGTTCGACCTAGACCGGCAGGCAGTGCGGGACGCTTTGCGCGCCGTGTCCGCCACCTGGTGGTGGTGGTGGTGGTGGTCCTCCTCCTCCTCCCGCCCCTCCCTCCCTCCCTTAGGACCACCACCACCACTACCAGCAGACCCGGACCCCGTCGCGGTCGACGGCGCGCTGGCCGAGCTCTTCGAGGCGGCGCGGCGGCTCTGGCGGCCCCGGCACGCGCTGCGCGAGACGCGGCTGTGGGAGGCGGCGGGCGCCGAGGTGGGCTGGGCGCGCGGGCTGCCGGGGGGAGCCGTGGCCGAGCTCATGGTCACGCTGCTGCAGGCGCGGCGCTTGTTCATCACCTTCTCGCGGTTCCGGAAGAGCCCCGGTGTTGTCGCTGCGGCTGCCGCGACCACGACCACGGCTACGAGTGCTAGGGGAGAGAAGGGGAAGGAAGACGGGAAGGGGCATGGGCATGGGCAGGGGCAGGGGATAAAGCATGGTTATGGTTATGATCGCACGGCGAGGGCCATCGACGCCTACCTGGGGGAGGAGCCGTGGCCGGAGCCCGACGCCCGGTATCTCGACTGGGAGCCCTGGCTGCTGGCCGCGATGATGGATAAGATGAAGAAGGGACGGAGGGCCCCGTGGTCGTCGTCGTTTTGTGACGGATAGATGACACGGTGAGGTTGCCCAGGTTCTCGGGCGGTAGAGGCGTCGGGGTTGCGTGTACGGTTGAGAGGTATAAATGACTGGGGCGGATCGGTGTTGTGTGAAGGGCACCACAGGGACAATGCCACATGCTTTTCGCCTCTGGCGACGGCATATAGATACACCAGGTCAAGGAATAGCTCATGGGCAGGTAAACAGTTAGAAGATATCAGTACGTTTCTTCGTACTTGAAAGATATCCCATCAACTCCCTTTCAACGACCTGTTGATAACTCGTACGAATTCCGTCACACTCCGAATTCCGCTCATGTTTTAGCCGTCGCAGTTCAATACTACAAAGCTGTGTACTCGCCTTGAAGTACAGGACAGGGTCGTGTGTCAAGAACCATGAGATGAAATTTCGTAGCTGATGTCATTAAACTTACACAGAGGACAGGATAACCAACCGATTTAAATATCCATGAGTATGGGCCATGGGCCATGGTCCAGTAGTAGATGCCCTGCAGACCGGCTGGCCCACCGTAAAAATTACGGCAGAAAGAAGTTTGTACAAGAAGCCGTCCGCTCCGAGATCTCATTACCTCAATATTTTGCATATTTTGATGGGCAATTGATCGTCGTAGAAAGGGCCTTGCTGGTCCCGTCTTGCCCGAAGCTCGAAGTCGACCTCAGCGACAGTGAACCCTTTCTTACCGCAGGCTTCAAGAAATGATTCGAACGTCTCTCGGTTCCTCTCGGTGGCGGCTATAAGGACTGTCACTCGCGGGAACATTCCTATAAGCTCCTCCAATGTTCCGACCAGGGCCGCATTGATATCTTTGTCATAAGTGACATCCGCACCGAGAACTACATCAATTGGCTTGCCGCCATTCCATTGCGGCTCTTCAGTGCCTACCAGAGCGTGCCCCCATTTGATATCCATGGCCTGGACCGCGTCGGATCCTTGGAGTCCGTTTAGGTAGAAGTTCTCCGGTAGATTGGCCACGACGTCATCAGAACCATCGGAGGCAACGGCTTGAACAGCTCCCAGAAACTTGGTGCATAGGATCGAAAGATACCCTGTGCCTGCTCCTAACTCGAGAACACGTTTCCCCTCGACGAGGGACGGGTCGGTACATAAATATTGGCCTAGGTGCAGGGCGGCCTCCCAAGTACGCAAGCCAGTTGTCCCGGCGGCGGAAATGAGGTTGCGCGATTCAAGCAAGGTGATCTGGGCGGGCAGAGATGCAGAGTGGCTAGACTGGTCAAGGAGGGACAAGATGTATGTGACATAGGACTTCTGCTGGGCGGCAGTGATTTCTGGGGGAAGCGGGAGAACAAGGAGATTGGATAGTGCAGCCATCAAGTCGTCTGAGACTCCCTGGGACATGGAGTCAGACCATGATACACGATGAAATCATACTTCACGTTTTGCTTATGAATATACCCCAGCGCAAACTGCTGAAATCTCGATCTCTTACATATCGATCCCAGTCTTCGATACTCTGTTCGATGCGCGCCATGAGCTCCTTCAACACCCTAAGCTGATACCTCGGGGGTGGCGGATAAGCGATGGCGCCGTCGGCAAAGAGTCGCTGGTACAGGGCATCTTGGACCTCATCTTGCTGCAAATGCGCGGCTGGAGGGTAGTCCAGCTCTTTCTCTAGTTGGAGGTACTGGCGACAGAAGTGGTTTACGATGTCGTCTCTCGCTTCGGGCCTCTCTCGGGTCATTGTGGCCATTCGAACGCGGGATCGACGTATGTGGCGCTTTTCGTGGTGCCGACTACTGCAGGGAGGAAGAAGGGAGGTATAGATACCTACGAAGAAGAGAGAAAGGCATCCCCTATCCCCGCCATGAGTGTGCAATGCGGGTGGTCGCAAGGCCCTGGTTGGGTGTGGCTAGTGCAGCCGGCTTAACCCCGAAAGCCCGACATCAAAAATTTGAATGGGCTGAATCCATGGAATGGAAGGCGGAGAAAAAAGGTACGTACCCCGATCTCTACCTCCATGTACTTTTGAGGTTAGGGCTTTGACCTCGCGTAGCCGCGCACCCGCAGGACAATTAACTCCCTAATACATATGGACGGATCGGGATTTAGGTAAGCAGCCCGTTCCGACCCAGCCCCAATCACCTGCACCTGGCACACACAACATTGCCAACACCCACCTGAACTGCGAATTTTTCGTGTGCGTGTGCGAGACTCTCCCAATCCCCATTTAATACTTGTAAGCTTTGCCAACCACCACCCCCATCCCATCCGCAATCCGTCTGTCTCAATCGCCAATACTCACCAGACAGGTCTTTGCAGAAAGTTCCGTCCATCAACACCGCAAAGATGGCCGACGCCGACACCCCCGTCACCCTGCGAACCCGCAAGTTCATCCGCAACCCTCTCCTCGGTCGCAAGCAGATGGTCGTGTACGTTCGTTCCATGCTTCCCCCCCTCCCTCCTCCTCCTCCTCCCCCCTATGCAACTCCACGCGGAACACACATACACACACACATATACACACAGACGAGATCGCCCCATCACCGCTCGAGGCCCCGATCATTCCGAAACCAGCGGTGGTGCTTCGATTTCAATCCGCGCCGAACACGAATGGGGAGGGGGGGTTTGTTTTTTATTTATCGCGGACTTGACTAACGATGGATTTCTCTCTCTCTCTACAGTGACATCCTGCACCCCGGCCGACCGAACATCTCCAAGGACCAGCTCCGCGAGAAGCTGTCGACCATGTACAAGGCCCAGGCCGAGCAGGTCAACGTCTTCGGCCTGCGCACCGCCTTCGGTGGCGGCAAGACCACCGGCTTCGCCCTCGTCTACGACTCCCCCGAGGCCATGAAGAAGTTCGAGCCCCTCTACAGACTGGTCCGCGTCGGCCAGGCCACCCGCCCCGAGAGGGCCTCGAGACAACAGCGTACGTTTCTCCTGTTATTTTTTTTTTCTTTCTTTTTTACCCGATCCGATACGCGCAAAGGGTGGCGTTGGTTCTGGTTTCGTTGTGTATATCCTAGATGGGATAGGATAGGCGAGATTGCTGACACGGCGCGAAACCAACAGGCAAGCAGCGCAAGAACCGACAGAAGACCCTGCGGGGAACCGCGAAGGTCAAGGGTGCCAAGGCGAAGAAGGAGAAATAGACGATGGGCTTCTGGGTTTTTCGGTCTTTGCGGAGTGGGTTTGGCTCGGCTTTGGCTCCGGCTCTGTGTGCATTATACGCGCAAATGCATCTCTCTGCATCCTACGGTGTACTGGATCCGTTCCGACACGTGCCAGTCGTATTTTCTTCGGGGGCGTGACGGAATGAAATTTGATGGTTGCCCCACGATAGCATAAATCAAGGAGTTATATCTGGCAACAATGATTTTTGGCCTACGCGCCTCGTGTTCTACGGCCCCCCCTTACGAAGAATATTTCGGCCCTTGGGTATCTTGACAGTCCCTACGTGCTTCTAGATTCGTGGCGGAAGCAAGTGTTTCTGTCGCATTCACGGCAGAGCGCAATTCGAGAAATACGCACCATAAATGAGTCGCGGTCTTGAAGTTTCAGGATGCCATATTATTCACTCAATGCCTACCTATCCAAACGCCTGTTTCGAACATATGTACATACGTATCTCGTCAATCATCCCTCATCCCCCGTTTCCCGTACATTTTCCAAGGTATCAGCCCAGCCCAGCCCAGCCCAGCCCAGCCCAGTTCTGTCCAGTCCAGTTTCATCCAAATCTTAACCCATACACACACTTAATAAGTAAGGCACCTCCATACGCACGTACAAGCGCGCACACACACACACACACACACACACTATGTATGTATGGATGGATGGATGGATGGATGGATGGATGGGTGAAGATTCGTGTTGTACGTCCCGAATGTGCTTCCGAGGGGTTGGCAAGGTAAGTAGGTAGGTGGTGAATATGTGTAGCAAGCCGCAAGCTAGGTAGACCGTCCGGAGACGTAGATTATTATGTATGGTGTATTAGACCTGGCGGGACAAAGCCGTTGTTCTCCTAAGGCGTGTGATGGCGTGTTGTCTGTTAGATGAACGGGAACAAAGAAGTTGAGACCGGCTCGAAAGAGAAGAGGAGGGAGGAGAAGAGAAGAGAAGAGAAGAAGTGCAGGCAACTCGTCACAGAAGTACGGGTGTTATGTTGGTAGGTATGACATGTGTGTCAGCAAACGCGGGCAAGTCAGTCAAACGGGGGCACACACGACCGAGGCCTAGAATGTATGTGTGGAATGTGTGAATACGCGCGGGCGCTGCCGCGCGAGGCTCGGACGAACTAGGAATAAGCCTGGAATAGCTTCGAGGACGGAGGAGTACGAGAAGAAAAAAAAGTGGTAGGTAGGTATCATCTCACGAACGCATGGTGGGCGGACTGGGTGTATATCACCTTTCCACCGCATACCTGCTATAACTGCCTCATCATTGCCTATATCTCCCGACCTATCGTTAGTAGGTAGCAGAGGTGATAGATCTGAAGAGAAATAGATGCCACTCTCCGTTTTCAGGATCCTAGGCTGGCCGGCATGGCATGCCTGTCCGCTTCCATCCATTTGCAGAAGATGGCAGGATCGCGCAGGTAATTGGGAAAGCCATGTCAGACCGACCAACAGCAGCCACTCGATATGACGATGCGACGACGCCCAGCAGCCCCTCCCTCTCCATTCCTGCGTCAGTCAGCCTTCTGGGCAAAAATATGACTCCTCTCTCTCTCTCTCTCTCTCTCTCTCCCTTTCTACCCCGGCCTAGCCTAGCTAAGTAGGTAGTAGCCTTGGTAGCCCTCGGCCAGAAGACCAGTCACTAAGGGGGGTTTGAGCACCAAGGTGAGATATATTATAGGTATATCTCGTGACGGCCAAGATGGACGGAGGTCGGGAACCGGCGGCCACACAGGCGAACTGCTGGTCCTGAGGCCCTGGCGGCGGACGCGACCGGGGAAGATGGGGTTTGGTTGTTGCAGGGTTGTTGCAGACTGGAAATGTCCCGCCATCCATTGGAGCGGAGGCTTTAGTGGGAGGTACAGGGTGACAGGGCAGCATTGGAAGCATCGTCGCAGTTGGCATCTGCATCAGGTGCGAGGACGGGCGCTGGTTGGTCCGTTGGTGATGCAGGGTTCGGGGCATGCTGCGGCGGGAGGTCCCTGGGCTCTCCATCTTGGCCAATCAACCAGGTACCGGGATTTGCCTGGATGTACCGAGGTACCTAGGGATTATCAAGAACATCCATGGAAGCACTCAAGAACTGCATGCAGCTTCACGGGCAAGTATTGACCAAATGAAGTTTCTTTGAATGCCTACCGGTAGGTCCTGGAGAGAAGCCAAGGTATTTCGAGTTCGGCCTCGAATGCAGAGCCATTGGACTAGGTAGGTTAGGCTGATGCTTCTCATCATTGTGTGGATATGTCTTGGCATGTCCCCCCTTTACCTGGGTACCTAGCGTCTATCACAGTCTAGCTCCGATACGGTCTAGCTCACGGCACTCATCTTCCAAGTGATATATTAAGAAGTATCATAGTCAGTATAGAAATGGATCACAGATTGTTCCGGGATAACGCATGACAGGCTTCTCTGATATGCGAGTCTACGCCGTCCCTTCAATCCGCTCTACATGTTCTTCATAAGCTTCACTTAAGTGCAATAATCGTGTCATCATACGCACGTCACTACAATGATGGTTTCATACCTTCCCAATGTTAAGTAGAGTATCACGTTGATATCGAGTCGAAGGTGCTGGTCAACTAGCTGCTAGAGACTCGTGGAGGGTGTCTTGACAACACCTCTTTGTCCTATCTGTTACAAGGCATTGCAAGTGAGAGAAGAGGCTTTATCCGTGAGATTCGTGCTCCATCATCAATACAAGAAAGGGATCCGAACAACCTCTTTGTCGCGGTAGACCAGCATCGAGGATCAGCTTGTATTCGCCTTGAGGTCTGGTGGGGTTATATCTACGGCCTCACTTTCTCATTCCCGCATATGACTATGCGTTCGTCCGTCCACCACCTCCCCTATATTTATACGTAACCCTCGCTCGCCATATCCAAAGATCCGAAACCCCCCTAGGCAGTCTCGTAGGACCATGGACAACAAAACAAGCAAGGCCTACTCGACCCTCGCCAGGCCCTTCTGGCCGCGGGAGTGGAGCGCCGTCGTCAAGGTGCCCCTCGGGGACAACAGCAACGGCTGCACGCTGGACTGCTACGAGTCGCTGATGGGGCTGCCGGCGTCGAGCCGCGTCGACCACTGCGCCGCCGTGTGCGCGTGCCGGGAGCCCGACCCCATCCTCCTCCACGAGTACCTGCGGCAGCTGTACGAGGACAAGTCCAGGAACAGCAGCGGCTGGAGCGCGGCCACGATGAGCACCTTCGAGGCCCTGATACACGACCTCTCCGATGACTTCGATGCCGCCTTCGAGCACGGCTTCGCCACTCCGGAGAACGTTCCCGATCCCCGGGGCAGCAAGGGGTGGGGTGGAGAGCATGAGAAGACGATAGAAGGCGCCGGAAGTTAGCCAAAGTCGAATGCATTTTCAACAGATTTACAACAAATACAAGTGAAGTAATAGGATTACGACATACCTACCCGCCCAACGTAAGATTGCTTACAGTAGTAAATAAGAAAAGACCAAGTATTTAAGAAACCAAATCAAAAGTAAATCAAACATATATATCATAGCCCAGTTAACAAACGTCGATAGCCAATTGATAACAACCGAAGGTGGGAAATTTGTTAGTGACGGGACGGGCTACCAAGTCCCAGCTCCTCGATCATAATATCGGCGGCTTTCTCGCCGATCATCATGGCAGCACTGTTCGTATTGCCGGAGACGTTCTCCGGTGCAATGCTAAGGTCTGCAACCTTCAACCTTTTTGTGCCGTGAACGTTTAGCATCTCATCCACCACGCCCATCTTATCCAACGGTGCCATCTTGCATGAGCCGAGCGAGTGGTACGCTGTCCCGATATGCTCACGCACGTACTGCTCGATGGCAGCATCGTCCTCCGGTGTGTATGTGATCGCTGTCAGCGGGCCATCCGGGTCGGTGACCACCGTTGCGTTGGAATGACTCGGGAAGTTTGGGTGCTGCGACGGGATCTCGCCGGCAAAGAAGTGCATGTTCCGCGCAATCTCCCTCTGTTTTTTGTAGGCCCAGACTTGAGTCTTGATATCGAAATCCTGGGAGTCGCTGAGGTACCCCGTGGCCAAGTTAACGACATCGTCCATTCCGGTTCCCGTAATGTGCTGCCACCAACCAACGTCAGGCAATGTGCTTCGGTCTAAAGAGGAGCGACGGCCCCATAACTTACAATGTGCCCGCGGGAATAGGGGTATGTAGCAAAGCTTGCGATAGTGAAGTATGATGAGGTTGGGAAAGATGTAGGAGCTCCGAGAAGCCTGTTAGATGTTGTCAGCTGAAGAAACAAGTAGACTAAGTAATAATTGAGCCCACATACCCTGCGACTACGAGCATTATAGCAAGAGGTCGGTTTGTGCTGCCAAAATCCTTGTTCCAGATGTCTCGAAACTCCGGGCCGAGAGAGCTGACCTCTTGTTCCGTCGGTCGAAGCTTTGAGGAAGAGTCAATGCCGTTCCAACTCAGAATAGGGTGATCGGTTTCTAGGAGCTGCGCCAGATCCCTCCTCCCATCAACAATACTATCGGAGTTGTCGAGTGGTGGAATACTAGCATTATAGGTCCATTGTGCGAGAATATGGTCTTGGAGATCATGGCCAACTCCTGGGATGGCTTGACGGACAGGGATCCCAACACCTTGAAGGATTTACAGACTATATGGTCCTTGTATGAGAAGGAGGACCTGGACTGGATGGGATAGAGGAAGTAGAACTGATGATTCATGCGTACCTAGAGGTCAAGAGCTACCTACCTGATGGCGAGGTCTGAGTTGCTTTTTGCAGTCAGTGAGACCTGTATGTTCCACGGCCTATCTCCTAAGTTTGTTGGTTGGTTCTACCTGCTCGTTATCATTGATGTCGCCCAGTAGGTACATGTAGGTTATGAGTGGCTGGCTCGTGTAACTGGATATTCCAATGGAATCTCCTCCGCCCCTCCTTCGCCCGCATCCCCCTTTAATTGGTCGAGCCGACATGGGCTTTTACGTACTTCTTATCTTTGGCACTTCATGTTGTCGTTGCACCGAACCTTATAACCTCAGTACGTAATACATATACGGACCTCGCCTGCTGTTGTAGAATGGATGGTACGAGTGAATTCAATGATGTTCAGTACCTAATAACCTAACCCATCTACCCGCCAACTCTTCCATGCCTTGAACCACTCAGGAGTATAGGTAGGTACCTAGGTAGGTATAGACGAGACATAGGTCCATGTGTGGATGGATTGCATGTCAGCGTCCATGCTCACTGTCGGGTGTGGGTATAGATATGTGTATGGTACCTATCATGAAAGGCGAGATATTCAACATGCTTCATAAAGATGGATGATTCGAGGTAGAAATCTTAGACTTTCAATAGGGTAGCTATGTAATTCTACGTCTGTAGGTACCTATTAGACAGGTACCTACCTACTATAGTTACCTAGCCCAAGCTCATATACTTTTAATAAGTCTAAGTTAACTCCCTTCTTCAACTTTAGGTATTTTATGCCTAGTGCCCAGGCATCCTTTTTAGGAGGTCACCTGCTAACCAAACCCGTTGCTAGGTAGTGCTGCTAATGGAAGGCCTGAGGGGTGTGGACGGCCTAGAGGAGGATACGGCGGATTGTTGGTGGAAGATCAGGGTGCAGTGTGCAGGCGCTGGAATTGCATGGGCTGCTAGGTAGGTACCTACCTAGGTAGTTGTAATCAACCTTATGAAAAGAGTTCAGGTTTGATGACTGGACTTGCTGGAGGCGCGGCCTAGCAACCCCAGCAGTAAGATCAGCGTAGGTAGGTACCTAGTCTATGCCGTCTATAAACCCTGAGCGAACCCAGCTACACTGGGCAAACTTACCTAAGTTAGGTAGGAACTTAGGTTATCTCTTGCACAGGTTGTAAGTGCCTGCTTGCTTCAGATAAGATGAACATCCAACTGAGGAGGTACCTGGTAAGGGCTACAGTATACCTAACTAGTAGGTAAGGTGTAGACCTCCAGGTAACTGCCCTAGGGTTTAGGCTGTAAGCGGGAAAGAACTTGGCGCTTGAGCGGGAACAACCAACATAAAGTCAGAATTACCTAATGGATTGAAGCGCCAAACCTAACCTTTCAACGTAACCCGAAGTATCTCGAAACGATCCAAACCTAAGTTCAATCAAGGTTCGAATATTCTATTGAAGTGTTGCAATAGCGCCTTATATCCTATCCACGATAACACGATAAATACTCCAAGCGTAAAGCAAAAATTTGGTTCCGGTAAAAGTCTAATACCTTGGACACCTATAAAACGCTTTCCCCCCCGCCCCCTTGAGTACAAGCCTACCCAAACAGAGTCCCCCAGTTCCACTCACTCATTTCAGAGATCCTCACTCGTTTCAGAGAGGATTTCGTCCAAAGTCCACCCCGAAGCCTGCAGATAGGATAGAAAACATCCTCGGTTACCTCCATCGAAGGCCTAGACTCCGTAGCTGGAGCTTCCGAAACCCCTACAATGGCATCATCATCAGAACCCTACAAGCCCAGCAACCAGGAGACAGACTGGTACTACTTCGGATTTTCTGGCAATCCGAGGCTTATAGCCAGAACAGGTCACGGGCGTTGGGAGCAACCCTTAGAGCAATACTGGTGGGACAATCCTCGTCCTATGCGCAAGCGATACGACGCGATCAGCTGGCAAGACAAGATCATGTCCAGGTGGATTAAGGAAATTTCGACTCGGATTGCGAAAGCGTTGGAACCATGTTCGTGGTCCTATTTCTTCCCCATTCGCATCGTTCTCGATTCGGTGGAAGCGGATCGCGCAGAATCCTTCCCAGTCGTCCTTCTAATTGCTGTCGAAGAAAACAGTCTTCAGTGGGAAGAAGGCATCACTGTTGCCTTGAAATGCCGTGAGATCCTCCAAAAATCACATATTTTCAAGGTCGAGGTCGAGATTTGTGAAGGTCAGCATCAACGCCATGCCGCTTCTAAGCAGCTCAGGGCTGCAGTCGACGCCGAAACCTGGAACCAACGCTATCTACATCCCACAAACAGGGCAGTGTTGCCGATGTTGTCCTATCCAGGATATCCAATCGGTTATTACGAAGATCAAATAGGCGAAGGAACGGTTGGCTTACACCTCAAGTTAGGGGGTGGCGGTTCAGCTGTGTACGCTCTTACTTGTCGCCACGTAGTGTGCAATGGCCGCGCTACCACTGCGAGTTACAAAGCCACGGAAAATAAATATCCCAACCAATTTCACAACTCTTTTACGCGTCATCTGCTCTAACCAGGCACTCTTTTCCCCACGACAAGACGAAATCACGACTTTCAAAAGCCACTGCTAGATACACCTACTGAGGCGTCAGTTTTCCGTTCCCTTTCTATCTCCTCACAGCGGTGGCAAGCTTTCAGGACGGTAACTCTCTCCCATCAGCTTGAGACGGGATCACGGCTGTCCGGAAACAGACACTACCTATCATGGCTGCCCCTACTGTGATCCTTATCACCGGAGTGAGCAAGGGTATTGGCCTGAGGATGGCTGAGATATGTCTCGACCGACCCAATCACATCGTCATAGGCAGTGTCCGCGACGATACAACGGAGGCCGTCACAAAGCTGAAGGAAAAGACACCAGCAGGAGGATCCAAAATTCTTCTCGTGCACATTGAAAGCACGTCGCCGGGAGACCCCAAGAAGGCAGCAGCGGCAGTCGAGGCTGCCGGTATCGACCATATCGACACCATCATTGCTAACGCCGGGGCATGCCCCTTTCCTGTTCGGCCGATCGAAGAAATTCCGAACGAGGATCTGGTCTGGGCTTTCCAGGCCAACGCGGCTGGGCCCTTAGGCCTGTTCCAGGCCTTCCGACACTTGTTACGGAAGTCCAACTCCCCCAAATGGGCCTCCATCTCCACCACTGGCAGTTCTATCAGCCTCGTTGGGCCTATGAAGTCTTATATCATTGTTGCTTACGGCATGTCGAAGGCGGCGCAGAACTTCATATGACCCAGTAAGTTCGATGAGTATCCTCTCAGTGGTGAAAGAAGACCCAGCTGATCGAGTCCGACAGGGGGTTGGCATATAGCCAGCAGGATTGGCTCACTGTCGTTGACCTTAACCCTGGGTAGGATAACCCCCAAGCCATCTGAAGGTTAAAGAGCTAAAAGAGACTAGACACGCCAGGGCAGGTCCCGGAAACTGGATTGCGCAGCAGATTGGCCTGGATGGGGCTCCTTTGAGCATCGACGAATGTGCGAACGCCGTCCTGAGTACAGTGAGTATATCCGAAAGCACACCATCCTGGGAGATGCCCCGTTCTTACCCGTCTCTACTTAGGTCGAGGAGGCCACCCGTGAGGCTGCCCTTGGCAAGCTAATCAACGTAATCGATGGCTCTGTAATACCGTGGTGATAATCTCGTGCCGGGTTATTGGATGGGAGGGAAATAGAAGAGGTTTCTATACTGGGAACGCTTCCTCTGTACAAGCTCCAGAACAAGATATGTTTAGATAAGACGTAAAACGCAGATAACTACCTCACAACGCATTTGCTAAATGCTGGTTCCCTGAGTTTTGGTATCTTGTTGGTATCTATGAATAGGGGCTTGTTTACGGCAACCTCACAACGGCGCTATGTGCTGCTGCCACCGGTCCCGCGAACTTGTCCCGGGTACTCTAGTATCCACATCAAAAGCCTCCTCCAACTCATAATGCATATGTATCAGCCTGATAGGGTGAATGGGCAGCTAGCTATGAGTGAGTCACGCCTGGGACTGCTAGGTATAGTTAGAGCTAAGGTTATAATACGGGTCCTACCGCATAACAAGTTAGTGTAGGATGGTCTGCGAAAGGTATGCTGGATGGATTGGTGAATGTTAGCGAGGTAGCCGTCCCGACGTTGTCCTGCTGTCTGCCACAGAACACGTCCATGCCCCAGTGCCACCTAGACTCCGGAGGTGTGTCGTCACTGCGACAGCTCATCGCGGGGGCGCCAACAAGGAGAGCAGTCCACCCCTAGTCGTCTCCTACCGGTTAAAATCCTGAGAAACGTGTCTCTTGACAGGAGATTATTATGCACTAATGGCCCGCTAGGTAGGTAGGGGTGTACCGTGCAGCCTTGAGCAGACCATCCGACCAACACGCACCATGTACCTACCTGCCTGCAACCACACCGCTACTCGATCGTAGTGCCACAAGCTTCCCATGCTTCATTCGAGACTCAAGCTTTTTTGGCAAGCCAATCATTGCTGAAAGGATCGAGCAGAGTTGCAAAGATCACCTTAGTCTTTCAGCCAGGATGACAAGTGGTACGAAATCGAGGGCGCATATTAGATTCCTCTACAACACTTTGCCACATACGCGTTGAATGGGGGGCTAAAAGGTAATCGGGGAGCAGGTTCAGAGAACGTCGGGTTCGTGGCCCTTCGAGTATGTATAACAGTCCGCTAAGCTCCCATACCTCAACTGCCGGAGACGGAGTGTGAAGTATTGGCCTAGCAGGTTCATTATCAATACTGCTGGTATTGTATATGATTTACATACCTAGCTCTTGAACACCACCAAGATACAACATGTCATGTCAGTCTGGTAGCAGCTTTGTCACCGCAGTATTATGTTCCAGAGATTGTTGTAAGGCCGGGAAACAGTATACGCCGAAGTCATGGTTGGTATTACTACGCAACTACTACTTCCTTAGCAGAAGATATTTTTACTTCCTACACAAATCTACTCAGCTGTATATTTAGCATAGGGAGAATCACCGCCTATCGGAGGATGGATCATCCCAGGATGACACAGAGCAAGGCTATGTCTAAGTCTTTTATAAGGGGGTATGTACCTAGCTGAACCAAACAACGTGGTTTGGCAGGCAGATCATTGACCCAGGGTCATTGAAAGCAACGGCTTAGCTCGATCTTCACCGAGGAGAGGTCGGGAGTATGACGCAAGGGACCGCCGCAAGGTATACTTTGTACAGAGCCAACCGCCGGATTTAGGACTTATCCAACCAGATACAAAGAAGATAAGTTTTGTAAGCCGTTCCGCTTGCCGCTACTCTATCCTGCTCATCAATCACATGCATCCAGAGACTACTTGGTTAATCACCAGGCCTAACCCTGCTGATGTAGACTTATGCTTTTGGCCTCTTCATACCAGCTACCTAATACTTCTCACCATCCAGCACAACACTCCCCTTTTAACCAAGGATCCCGACGTTTGATTCCACAACATGGCGACAAGCTCAGGTCCCATGTATACCGACGCGCCACTGGCTGTGATACACACGCCCCAGTTTGAGACAGGTCAAGTAAGGCGGCGGCGTCGTCTATGAATCACACACTTCCTGCTCTCTGACAAGTCTCATTATAGACGGACCCGTTCACCCTCGAGGCGTCTAAGATGGCCCTGAGCCACAACGCGTTTATACGGGGCTTCAACAGCAGTTATCAGCAAGCTTCGCGCGTGCCGCCTGCGGACAAGGCTGACTTTGTCGGCTACTGTATCGCCTGGCACGACTGCGTCGAGGCGCATCACCGCTACGAGGAGACCGAGTTCTTCCCTAACGTCGACAAGGCCGCCGGAAGGACTGGTCTCATGGATACCGCCGTCCACGAACGTGGTGATTGGCCCCGGTCCTGCCTGTGCCCCCCTGTAGGGAGAGCCTACTGACCACCTAGGTACTATTCCCGCGACGGTCAGCTGCGTTCCACGACGGCTTGGAACGGTTCAAGAACTATCTGGTAAAGGAGGGCGCCGATTTCTCGGCGATAGAGCTGCTTGCCATCATGGACTCGTTCAAGAATACTTTTCACTCGCATCTCCAGGCGGAACCCGCCGTGATCGTGGCACTCGCACAATACAGCACGCGGGAGAATAATATAGACATCCTCACCATCGCCGACTCGGCAGCCAGGAAGTCGATTAGCCCGAGCATGGTCTTCAATATCCTCCCCGTTTTCTACCTGAACATGGACACGGCTGATTTCGAGGGGGGCATCTGGCAGGGGGTCTTCCCCTCTTTCAAGGGCACAGGAAGGTGGCTCCTAACCAAGGCCGTTCCCATGTGGCACTCGAGCCGATGGCTATTCTCCAGCTGTTCTCCCGAGGGAAGTGTTAAGCAGTTGGCCGTCTAGGTCAGGCTTGTAGCCATTGAGATCAACCACCCTAAACAACGGTACACGGCGACTAAGCAACCAATAGTACAGCCTATCCCAGTTGAAAAGCCCCTTACATGGAAGCCGCCGACAGTGGAAAGCCCCTCGCCGGAATTATCTCCATCAGCAACCCAGATTCCATCATCCGCGAACAAAACCCGCCAGTATCCTTGATCAGCTGAGCCTCTAGCGGTCAAGAAGCCTATTACTCTCCCGGAGGCGAGTCCATTCGGAAGAAGAGATTACTTTGGGGGATTCTATAAAGACGATATTTATGTATGACATGTAAAATCTGTTCTAAGGCGCGAGTCATGGGTAGGTAGTGTAGTTATCATTGCTAGGAAGTATCATCTCTATGAGTATGTATGGGAGAGTGCCTCCTCCTTATAAATCCGGACAGTGTAGATATATCCTTTGGGCATTAGTATTCCATAATCCAATGCCATGATCATAACAGTTAAATGCGCGTAGGTGCCTAGATATGAGGTATAACTGGACATGAGAACATGTTCAGTGCCGCCCTTGCCTATATGCAGAAGGCGGCTGTCACATGTACGTCTATACAGGTGGGCCGTAGCTACTTACTCAACCATCATCCCGACTCTTGCGACGTATCAGTGGTATTTCCTGGAACTTCGCCATTTTAAAGCTGTTGAAGCTTTTCGTCCGAAATATAGTATAGGATTGGTATTACGTCGTCCTACAATTACCAGCTATGGGCACTAAGGAGACTTGAGATATCCCCTTCCCGACCTCGGCCGGCCTGCTCTCCTCCGTCACACATGCGCCCCGTTGCTATGATCCTCGACCTCGCAGAAGGCCTTGAAGGTGGTGAACTCGTTGTCCGGGCCGCCCTCGGACTCCATGACCAGCTCCGCGGTGGCGCCGACGAAGAACACGTACCCCTCCTTGACCTCCTCCGTCTTGGGCCCGACGGTGACCTTGCCCGTGCCGCCGGTGCAGATGACGATGCTCGGCCCGTCGAGGGGGTCGAAGGTGGCCTTGGATTTGTCGCCCCGGAGGACGGTCCGGATGACGCTGAACTCGTCGATGGGCGGGTCGTACAGGGTGGCCTCGGAGCCCGAGCTGTACGCGGCGCGGTTGAGGACGACGTAGGGGTACTCGGTCGGGTCCATCTTCTGCTCCTCGATGGGCGCGTAGCTGTACGTCAGCATGTCCACCAGCGTCCGCACGTCCTTGAACTTGGGCGTGAAGCCGGCCCGCACGACGTTGTCGCTCGCGGCCATGCACTCCATGATGTCCCCCGACAGGTAGGCGTGGATGTCGTCGGCCTTCAGGAACAGGGCCTCGCCAGGAGACAGCTGGACGTAGTTGAGGAAGAACAGCACGAACAGGCCGATGTCGTCGGGGAACTGCTTGTTCAGCCGAATCACCAGCTCGGACATAGCCTCTCCGCTTGTCGATTCGATGCCTCCATCAGCGAAGTCGGCACCTTTGCTCTCGGCCTCTGCAACGAGCAATTTGGCGGCTGACGCGACATCTTCCTGGGAGGAGTTCATGAGGGCGGCAAAGGCAGATTGCAGCGCCCGCTTGTTCTGCGTCGTGGACTCGGCCGCGTCGTCGCTCTCCTGGCCACGCACAGTAGCAATGAATGCCTTTGCGGGGTCTTCGCCTACCAGTTGCCGCAGAGCAGAGACCGAGGATAAGAAGTGGGCGATCTCGCCGAGAGGGCGAAATCCGCAGAGGCCCTCGAAGTTGGTGATGGCAATGGCCATCTCAGGCTTATGGTTGTCATCGGGATAGTTCTTAGGGTCCTTGGCGTGCAGTTGCTCTGCTAGCTTCTTGTTGGGATGTGCTTGGATGGAGAGGGCCTTGTTTATGGACAAGACCTTGAAGAGGAAGGGAAGCTTGGCGCCGTACTTCGCCTTGACAGAAGGCGCAAGAAGCATCTGGTTGGTCTGTACGAGGTCGAGCAGAGTCCGGCCAGAGGCGAGATCCTTGGAGGGGTTGGAAGGGTGAGTGCCCATCCATAGCTGTTAAGGTTTCCATATGTCAATACTTTTCTTCCGTACCCAGATATGAGACACTTGGGCCTCGATCTCACCTCGGCATATGGCGTGTCCGACTGGATGGTGAGGGTATCTGAGGGCGTGGCGGAGGCGAACTTGGCCGCTGCAGAATCAGAACCAACCTTGCCCCAGTCGTAGGAGTTCACTCCGCACTGGAGCCGAATCAGGGGGACCGGCAGCACCATGTTGTCTGGCGAGTTTGAACCGAGGAGACTTGACAATCTGGACTCAGGAGTTGCGGATGAGAAAGTTGATGCCGGCACCTATCTCCAGGGTGTGTGCGTCGTATTTGTACTATGTTAGGCACTGTACCGGATCACGGAATTATACGCTTGAAGCAGTCAGCAGATAGGACATGCATGTGCATGGTTCTTGGTATTCCCTTTCTCACCTCAGATGCATAGCAGCAGCATGGACGGTGGATGATTATGACAAGCTTCACTGCTACCTAACTAGGTAGGTAGGTAGGTTGAGGGAGGTGGGGCTCAAGATGGTCAGCTACCTGAGCCGCCTGAGGTACCCCGCGCCCTATGCTACCTAACCTAACCTACCTACTCCGTACAATCATTGGTCAATATCAAGGCACAGAATAGGTACCAAGGCACAGAATTAGGGACCGAGGCACAGGGCTGTTCTCTGCTAAACTCCTCCATGTACAGCCCATCTGTAGGGGTCACAGTAATGGATGCCATTGGAAACCTACAGGTGCCACGCCTCTGTAGAACCCAGCGATCTGGGAACAACTACATGTATATCATAGGTAATACCTCAATGCCGATTGGTGCAGATCTACAGTCCGCACCTGAGTCTGTGATCTGTACTTATGTGCATAATAGTTGGTGTTTATTTGATCCATACTTGGAGGCACTATTGCTTATAGGGATACTCGGCCTCTGTGAAATTATCGTGTCTACAATAGTTGAGGTACACGGAGACGCCTTCATACCTAGTATGGAACCTCAAGTGTTCCCGCAATGTTATGTACATAGATACGAAGATACCTCGGTACCTACCCTGATCAGCTTACTGCCCCATTCAACTACCTAAAATCTACCTAGGTACCGCCCGGCTTATTCTGCCGGGCTTATGGGCTTCACCGCCTACTACGTCAATGTGATGGTTCGCGACAACCTCGCCGGCTCCAATTGCTTGCCCGATCGTCGAACCTTCGACAGCACAACTCCCGCCATGCCCCTGTGTTTCTAGGTAGCATGAGCCCCGATGCTTTCGAGTCCAGCGTCCCTTATCAGCGGCTCGGTCGCTCGCCCTTCCCTTCTTGGCCTTTCCTTCCGACCCTCCCTCTAGATCTCATCTCGACTTCCATGCCCCAACGAATCGCACCGCCCGTACTCGGAAACACCACCCCGTTCCCATCAGATAGTTAGCTAGGCTTAGTGTTCCCTCGCCCTGTTCTCCAGTAAGTTGTTCTTCATCGCATCAATCTAGTGTTCCTGTTGTGTGCTCGTGTCTTCAATTCTCGTTTCTGTGCGAATTCGCATTCCTAGTGTGTTTCCACATTCACGCAAAAATCGTTACGTCTGTTGCGCATTACTTGAACGCTGCGGGTGCAATTTATCACATATAAACAATGGACCAATGCTTATATGACTTAGACAGTGGCCTCGGTCAGTATTAGGAGTCGCCGACAAGACGTCGCCGTGCAGCTGCAGTTTCAGCTTCAAGAATCTTAACGTCAACGAATCCGAGTGCATCAACAAATCCGAGTACATCAACCGATAGCGCCGAAATGTCATCACGAGGAAACCAGCGCAGGGGCACCAACCGGAATAACGAGGCGACCGAACATGGGGAAGAGTTCGCCATGTGGCAGAACACTAAGGAGAAACTCCCGGCTGTGATAAATGCTTTCAACGAAAGCAGCCAGCTTACCCTTGACATTGCCGAGCAGGAGAAAATCATGGCCGAAAAGAAGGCGAAAGGAAGTAAGTTTGGCATTCCTCGCCTTATATGATGACCAGTACCCCCCTCTGACCGGGCGTGACTATCAGCTCTCACCATCGAAGATAAGGCCAAACTCGACAGTTTCTTCCGAAAGGGCGTGAAATCCAGCGAGTCCGCTTCTCAGCAGATACAGGCTTCGATCGAGCAGCTCAAGGTGCTATACGCCGTGCAGAAGGCGAAGGAGGAGCAGCAGGAGGCCAGCACCTCCCGCTCGGCCGCCCAGCGGGCGAAGGAATCGTCCCTCTACGACTTTGACGGGACTGGCGACTCGCCCGTGCCGTCGCCCAAGGCCAACGTGTCTCAGCGGATGGGCGGCGGCGGCGGCGGCGGTGGCGGCAGGGCCAGCCGGGACTCGGTGCCGCCGCGGCTGGACCGGTCAACACCGTCGGCCAAGGCGGGCAGCGCCGAGCCGCAGACGGGTGGTGGTGGTGGTGGTGGTGGTGGGCCGGCGGCAGCGGCGGCGGCGGCGGCCAACAGCGCGGCCAACCGCAGCACCAAGCAGACGTTCGCCAAGGACGACGAGGTGGCGTTCAAGCCGAAGCCGGTCAACAACGAGCAGACGGACTGGATCCTGGGCATCGTGCAGGAGGTGCGGGGCGAGGGCAAGTCGCGGCGCTACCGCGTGCTCGACGCCGACGTGGACGAGAACGGCCACCAGAAGGACTTCCGCACCAGCGCCAGCAACATGATCCTCATCCCCCGCGACGGCACCCTCCTGCCCCCGCTCGACAACGGCAAGGTGGTGCTGGCCCTGTACCCGAACACGACCACGTTCTACAAGGCCGAGGTCATGGGGATGGACCCGGACGGCCGGGTCAACCTCAAGTTCGAGGGCGAGGAGAGCAGCAACACGATGCAGGCGGTCACCCGTCGACATGTGGTGGAGTACCGCGGGTAGGCGACGAGATATAATTTGCTTTGCTGTATAGGAGGGTTAATGAAAAGGGGGGGCGGGGCGTTAGGAGGCTATGTTGGTTTGGGTTGTGCATGGTTCCTCCGGCGTTCTGCTTTTGGATTAAACTGTCCCCTTCCTCTTGGGGGGGGTGCGATACAGCGGCGTGTGGAGCTTGACGTTTTCTGCCCCAAAGGCGAACTCGAGATTTACTTGGGCCAACACGTAATATCTTGCTATCTCGGTCGACTAGGTAGAGCCCATCTTAGCTTGGTGGTCATGTACCTACATCACGGAGTAGTGCCCTTCCCAGGCTGTTTGCTGACGGTGCACAAGGACATAGCTACAAATCATCATCAACTATCAGTCCTATCCTCGCGCTTGCGTTCATCATTGGTCTAAGGAAACATGGCTAGATATTAATTCTCGGCCGTGATACATGTTCGCTTGGCCCTAAATAGCGGTAGGTACATCCAATCGAAACAGAACCCGAACGCGCTCGGTCTTCGTGCATTCCCCAGGGTCAAGTCCATACGATAGATAGCCTATTACCAAGCTCGCGTCAACCCGTTGTTGTCTATACGCGTGTGTGGTGACTGTGTCATCCATGGATTAGCGACGACGTTGTTACATCTAATACTAGGGGGGAACTCAAGTGACATGTTTTAGCCATTGTGTGTTTTATGGCAAAATAATCATGAGCTGTTGCAATGACTACCTGTTTAGTTAGGTAGGGGCGGGTAGTGACACCAATCTCAGGAGAGTGGGTGAAATACCAAGGTAAAAAATAAAGAGACCGTGGCCAACCAAGATGTCTCAAGCGCCTCTTTGATTAGGTGATGGGGCTGACCTGTGAGGACGTGAAGGAAAAAAAAAAGAAAAAAAAGATGATAAAAAGGATCGTGCGGAGTTGCTGGTAGTAACTTCAGTCAAGTTCTCTTCACCAGCACTTCGCCTCGGATTATCTGTCGATTCATCCATTGTGTATGCAATGCAGGCGGACCCACCCCTTAAGTCCTTGTAAACTCTGCTGCTACAACGCGGGTTCGAACACATATCCTTTCCTTTGAGGGTCTGTGCTTCTCAACTAGCTCATTTGGCTTGATGCGTGTGCGCTTGGGTCGTTATGCCTCTGCGCTAACCGGGCTCATTTCCGGGCTCATAACCTATTCGGCTGTAATGTTGAAGTGTTAGAAACAGGCGAACTAGCTCTATATATATAGGTAGTGTCATGCTACATACATATCGCACACATACCGCATGGCTCAATTGTTGTAAGCCAGCCATGCCCAACCAGGCATTTCTACCACTTTGAAGCCGGAAACGTTGACTTCACGATCTAACACGGCGTTTTTAGACTGTACTTAGCACGATCTACGAGGATAAACTGGGAGCTCAAGCTTGACACTTGCACCACATCCCACGAACGATGTTCAACACTAGCGCGATCCCCATGCTACGTGCAAGGCAAGTGGCCAGTATTGAAGTTGCTGACGCAAATAAACAGCCCGAGTCACAGTATTCCAATTCAAACAACATACGTGGTACCTATGCCTACTATCAAGCGGCGTGTAGACATGGGTTCACACTCGCCCCGCGAACTATGGTCACAGTGGCAGTCATGTGCCCATAAGATGTGCCTGTAAGACTCTAAGAGCGTGTATAAGATGGTAGCGTGTCAGCACGGGTAGTGTATGGCTTGGGCTTCTACTAATCTGAAGGCGCTGCGGGCCCCATCCGTGCTATTGAAGAAAACATATTGGTGCCATTATGCAATACCTTGCGCCGGTAATGATGCATTTATACTTTACGGCCTATCGTTCTTTGCTGGTCTCTTCTTGTTTTTGGGAATGTGCTATCCGGTAATGCGATGCCAAGGTGATGGGGTTCTATTCTAAATCTAGGTATATGCTACGATGATTTTTCTGTTGTCGTTGTGTATTAATGGCGCATATTCATGTTTGATTATCATGTGTTACTCTTATATCTCTGGCGACTGAGAGACTTCCTATCGCTTTCATCGTTTGCTTATTTTCCCTTTTGCTGTTTTGGCCTTTATGAATTCGGGTATCTCATCCCAATATCCGCTTCTTGTCCGGTATGATATCGAAGATCACGGAGCTATCGAGACTTATTACATAGTCCTACAGATCGTTGCGACTTAGACTTACTATAGTTTGTCAGGTTTCCTTCACACCCAGCTACATGCAGTGATGTCGATATGGATTCCTTCAAGTTAGGAACTACCTACGAGAACTGGGACTATCTTGTAACGACAAGCTTGCGGCATGAAGCTCGTGTGTTTATAATCTGCTCTACTTTGACCAGCCTACCGATGAATATTATCAAAGCCATCGCCTACAGCAGCTAGGCTCGTGAGACTGTATGCACGAACAGTTCAGATTAGAGAAACGCGCTGAACACCAATCTAACTTTTCCTCGGTTAGTGTATCAATGATTGAATTACCATCACACCAGGTCGCATTATAATGGCACTATATATCTACTAGTAGCCTCGTAACCAGGGTCCTTCACGTTTATACTGACTGTAGTTTACCCGCATCACGGTTCTATGCGCCACGGTTGTGCGCTGGACATACCTATGCGAGAGGCTAGATGCGGTTAGTCACTCAAGTAGTCTACTTAACTATATTGAGAGCTATCTACCCAAGCTAGATAGCTTGAGCCTCCGTCGGACGGGAACAACATCATGATAATATTATTATCTGGGCTATACTTTGCGAAGTCGCCGGTGTGGAGGGGGTTGAGGCACAAGCCACTAGGTATCTGAATAACGAACATATCGAACGCGAACGGAGCGATTTAGGCATGTTTACACCCTTGTCAAAAAGCTACTGGTTCTTGCACGATCTCCGAGATGATGTTAAAAGTCAAAGACCATCGACGTAGCAAGTTGGCCTATTGTTATTCTCCAGAACTGTGGTAGGTAGGCTGGGAGGCTGAAGGCTTGTCCGACCTCTTCCGGGGCAATTGGACCCGAATAATTGTTTACGCAGAGGTAGGTATGCGGTGACGTCTATCAGCCTGATACGTGTACATAGCATGTACAGACACGTAATGAGCCAAAAGCCGGCGGCGTGCAAGGCCAATGACATAGGCTTCTAAAAATACGCAATCTAAGCTTTCGATATTATGCGGCGTAGACGTGAGAGACAGGGGAGCAGGAGAAGGGCAGAACGGGGGCATGATGGACATACCTAAGCGTTGGGGGGGCTTGGTGGCTATGCAACGAGCCGAGATATATATCATTTAACAGCCGTCCATTCAGGTCCGCAGGCATGAAAATAGGCTTTTTTCAGTTTGATGAAAGAAAAAGCACACGCAGTCAAGCAGACAGCAGACATTCCCCCCGTTATATTACGCCCGCATCGAATCAGCAGCGAGGTAATATGCAGCATTTCAGCTTTACAGGCTACCTCCTGGTAGGTACCTATCTG
This sequence comes from Xylaria sp. JS573, assembly GCA_000966885.1. NCBI lineage: Eukaryota > Fungi > Ascomycota > Sordariomycetes > Xylariales > Xylariaceae > Xylaria > Xylaria sp. JS573. The sequence continues at coordinate 71,486 of JWIU01000027.1, read as the reverse complement.
TAGTCAGTCTGTATCCTAGGTACATAAGGTAAGCCCCTTTTCAGAGATGTCGCAGCTGGTCCGAGCGTGCAAAGAACTCCCATCCATAGATATTTCGTACGGCCATGTATGGATGTGTACGCAAGCACCCATACCAGTAGCGTTAGGTACCTACTAAGGCATGGATGCCACCACCCAAGCTGTCGGTCAGCTCCGTGCTAGCGGATCTGTGCCTGGCAGCGACAATTGTCTCCAGCCTGATAGGCGCCGACTAGGCCTTCACTAGGCCTAACCTGGAGCGATTGTACCTGATTAGGCCTGATTAGGCCTGGTTAGGCCTGTGGTGGGCTACCTAATCTGTAGGTAGGTACCTACGAGTAAGCACTGACCACCCGGCAACCTACCTACCTAGCCAACTACCTAGGTAGCTTTCTAGGGGCCTGTAGGGGGTGCTGTTGGGGGAGATACATCCATGTAGTGGCCCCTAAACACGGAAATTGAAACATCGATGAGGGACTTGGAGCTCTGCACCATTTTGGCGTTCTCATTTCATTCGTTTTTTGGTACCGGACATCTACGCAGTACAGTACATGTACCGACACGACTCGACCTCATCCTCGTTTTCATCCCGCTTCCCTCTCTTTCGCCCCTCTGCATTGCGTATGCGCAGCCATCGAGTTCCTCTTGAGAATCTCCCATCTAATCTCTCTTCCTGTCACGGTTGTGCTCTATCTTAATTGTTATCTCGGCCTTGTTCACCACCACCACTCGGCCCCATCCCTGGCGCAAAAAGGAAGAGAAAGAGGAAGGGAAAAGGAACAAAACAGAAGACGCGGTCGAGTTCGAGAGAAAACAACCGCAATAATATCTACCCGCGCGCAGGGCCACTTCAACCAGGACCGCCTCCAGAGCCACCTTTTCCCTAGGTACTCGCAACTCGATACCCGACCTACTACCTACGCAACCCCCCTCCCCAGACTCACATGCAACGACCCTCGACGCCTACACCCACGCCTACGCCCACGTCCACGATCTAACCAAATAACTAATATATTCGTTTCTTGTCGCGAGACTAGTGAACCACTATACTCCACCACTCTCATCCTCAGCCTTCCTTTCGCTCTCACCCGCCTGCCTCCTACCGAATCCCCCCCCCAGAACCTCTCAATTCAGAAACCGCTACCGCCAAGATGGGGGGCCAATTGTCTAAGATGATGGGCAAGATCTTCGGATCGAAGGAGATGCGACTTCTGATGTTGGGTCTCGATGCCGCCGGAAAGACCACCATTCTGTACAAGCTCAAGCTGGGCCAGGACGTCACAACCATCCCCACAGTCGGCTTCAACGTCGAGACCGTCACATACAAGAACGTCAAGTTTAACGTCTGGGACGTCGGTGGTCAAGACAAGATCCGTCCCTTATGGAGACATTATTTCAGCGGTAAGCGATGGGCCGTTGTGGTCGTAGTTCGACTTATGCTGACAGTCTTCGTCGGACAGGAACCCAAGGTCTAATTTTCGTCATCGACTCCGCCGACCGCGCACGAATGGACGAGGCGAGACAAGAGCTGCACCGCATCATCAACGACCGGGAGATGAAGGATAGCCTGCTATTAGTATTTGCGAATAAGCAAGATATTGGCGACGGTAAGCGGCTTGCCGCCCCACCCTAATTCCCAACTCCAGCCCGCCAACCATCCAACAACTTCTTTCATAAGGCTTGCAACACAACAGCTGGGAGAACAAGATGCTAACGGGTGTGACAGCTATGAAACCCCAAGAAGTAACCGACGCCCTGCAGCTGTCCAAGCTGAAAGATAAGGTCTGGTACGTCGTGCCCAGCTGTGCTACGACGGGCGAGGGTCTGCTCGAGGGCCTCGCGTGGCTATCGAACAACGTCAAGGCACCTCCCGCACCCGCGGCTAAGAAGTAGGACTTCTGAGCGACCATCGCGGATGCCTCAATGGTGGGACCCCTCCCTTTTCCAAAAGACATACCCATGCGGAGGTTTTTGAAGGGACATGAAATAAGGACCAACAACAACAACGATCCGAATCATATCTACGGCTCGCATGATCTGTCGCTGTCTCCTTTTTCCCTACCGACAGACACTTTCATTAGCAAATCGTTCCGTCCAAACATTACGACCCATGCGATAGAATGACTGTCCCATTCACCCCCCGACTCGAATATAATGCGCGCATCTAATTAGCACCACCCCGTAAAATAACTGGGAGGAGGCGGGCAGCCAGTTTCTAGCCTGCGACGGGTGGTTCTTTCTCATATATCGCTTGTTATTTGTCTGTCATCTTGTCTCGTTATATTCCCCAAGTGCGTGTGCGTGTGCGTGGCTGCTGTGCGTGGTAAAAAGAGTGAGTGGAAACGAACCAGGGGGGAGCGAACTGATCGCGTATCGATCACGGCGATTTATATCTTAGATAAATACTCGATGGATCGAACTGTCGAGGAGGGTCGCAGGGAAGAAGCCGAGTTAGGGGAGAGCGGACGGACGGCATGGATAAGCGGACGGCACGGATATACCACCAAACTGACTATCGAGCAAGCGAGTAACCTAATCGATCTTTGATTTTGTTTTTTCTATCTTGTCAGATTTCTCACCCTTTTATTTATTTCTCCTTTTCTAGTGATGACTTGCTTCACTTACACAACCTATCCTTTTTCTCTCTAATCTTCATGACGAGAACAGCGCAGGCGGTGGTGATCTTCGAAGTTCCTTCGAGGGCTCCAAGAAGAGAGCCGAGAGCCGAGAGCCGAGAGAGGAGACAGAAGAAGGGTCCGTCCTCCGTCCTCATTCGGTATCCTACTATCAAACCCAGATCGGGGAGGTTGGGCGATAGGGCGGATGGTTGGTTGGCTAGATCGTCCCCAACATACATGGACGGATGGATAGACGGACGGACTGCTTCCTATTACTTATCAGTACTACTGCCACCACTACCGCTGGTGCTGTTATCGTTGTACATTAAAAATCTACTCTGTAATACCGCACTCTGCTATATACCTCTCCGCCTAGCCCCCACAGCCAGCCAGCCAGCCCGTCACTCATGGCCCTCCCGGGCTACGTAGCCAAGAGTCTGGGCTGGCTTCGTGCCCTACCGCCGCTTCTAAACCGGGAAAGAATGGGTACTAGAACGTATTCTAAAGATTCCCGACCGTAAGACTCGCGATGATTGAGCAGGATAGAGCGGCCGGGCTGGTCGATAGGTAGGCGTATAGGCGTAGAGGAAGGCCCTCCTGACGGAGGAGAGACAGCGTGCTTGCTTCTCTTCCCTTACCGGTCGCGTGACATGAGGCAGGGCACGGGAAACATGGGACGGGATAGGGGATTCGTACGACGAACTCAGTCATTAGTTATGTAGGTAGACATTAGTAACAACGGAGGGCTAGCTAGCTATAGACCACCAGTCTATCCGATTCTATTCTAAACGTAGAAATACCAACAGGCCAACCAGCCCGCCGGCCGCCAACTACTCGACAGACGAGACGCCGTGATGCGTGGTTTGAAACGGTTTAAATAAGGAATAAAGCAGTAAGAATCGCAATGCTGCCTGGCCCGATCGCTAATACACATGTGCCCTCCGAAACGCCAGTTATGCCCCTATTATTTATTCCTCGTCCCGTTTCCCGCCATGTGGGTGATTATTCCCTCGGACCCCATCCTTCGAATCTCGGCCCGCGTCAATAATGGGCAGGTGTTAAGCCACGTGCGTGGTGATGTTGCGTATCATCGGGGTATCCGATCACATCCGATCCATAGGTATCTGGCGATACTGGTGGTATAACGCAATGCTCTCCCGCCACCATTCCTCACACTAATTATACGGCGGGCATGTACGTATGTCCCCTATCCCACATCTTCATCATCACCACTCCCAACCACCATCAATACCACCACCACCACCACCACCGCCGTAGCCCCTCCGACGCCGCCTCTCGTCGGCGTGCCTCTGACGCGCGTCCTTCCGGGCCCACGTCCAGAAGCGGCCGAGCTCGTCGGCCCCCTACGCCTCCTTGACGCGCTTGACGGGGCGCACGACGCTGTCGTCGGGCAGGCCCGAGCGCTTGGTGCCGGGGAGGCTGCTCGTGCGGATGTCGTTGTCGTCCTGGCTGACGCGGCGCTGCGGGTACGCGATCTTGAGCCCGTCGAAGCAGTTGTTGCTGATGTAGCCCTTGTTCGCGTCGCCGCCGCCGCCACCACCGCTACCGCTACCGCCGAAGGATGACGAGGTCGAGGTCGAGGTGGCGGCCGAGGCGAAGAACGGGTGCTGCAGCGCCTGCGCCGCCGTCAGCCGCTTCTCCGGGTCGTACTCGAGAAGCCCCGCCAGCAGCCTGTAGCCCTCGGCGCCGAGCGAGGTCAGGTTGTTGGACGCGGGCGACGACGTCGAGCTGTGCGCGTTGAGCGTGCTGTAGTACCACTTCTCGAGGAGCGAGGTCGAGGGCGCGGCGCCGCCTCCGCGGCCGCCGTGGTGGTTGTGGTGGTGGGAGTGGTGATGGTGGCCCGGGTGCAGGATGGGCGGCTGCAGGCTGCTCAGGTTGCTGTACTCGGGCATGCTGGGCAGGTGGGGCCAGCGGTCCTTGGTGGGCAGGCCCATGATCTCGACGATCTTCTGCATCTGGTTGCGCTGGAAGGGCACCGTCTTCTTGTCCATCTTGGCCTCCTCGCCCTTGAAGATGGGCCGCAACGACAACAGCTCGGCGAATATGCACCCCACCGCCCACATGTCGATCGCCGGCGTGTAGTGCCGGCTGCCGAGGAGCAGCTCGGGCGCCCGGTACCATATAGTGACGACCACTTTATCGCCGCCGAAGAGCGAGTGTAACGGCTTGTAGAACAGGCGCGCGAGCCCGAGGTCGCCGATCTTGACCTGCCCGTTCGACGTGACCATGATGTTAGCGGGCTTGAGGTCGCGGTGCAGCACCCAGTTGCTGTGGAGGTACTGGCAGCCGTTGAGGAGCTGGAACATGATGCTGCGGACGGTGCCGGGGGGGATGCAGTGGCGCGGCTGCTGCGTGTGGTGGTGGATGATCTGCAGCAGGTCGTGCTCGGCGTACTCGAACACCATGAAGATGCACTTGTCCTCGAGGATGATCTCGACGAGCCGGATCACGTTGTCGTGCCGCAGCTCCGAGCACAGCGCCATCTCGCGGATCGCCGACTGCGAGATGCCCGAGTACTGTATCTGCTCGCCCTCCTTGTCCGGCTTGAACTTCTTGATGGCAAACTCGCCCGGCTGGCCCTGCCGCCCCAGCGCCTTGTACACCCGGCCGTACGTTCCACTACTGATGAAACCCATGACCTTGTACTTGTCCACCACCCGCACCTTCGACTGGTAACCCACATTTCCGCCTCTGTCGGTGGGATCTAGGTGTCATTGTCAGTTTCTGGCGCCAACAGGACGGCCCGCAATGGCCGGGTATGGCTGACTGTGATGAGGGAAAACATGCTGCCGTAGAGTAGACGACGAAGAGCGCCGGGATTGTCTCGACGCGGGAGGCTTGAGAGCGTAGTGGCTCGCCACCGAGGGACCTCGGGCAGTCACGTCGTCTACGACCGTTTGGGTCCGACGGGACCTCAGAGAGCTGTCGAGCGCCATCCTGGGCACGACGTGGCTTGAGGGCCGAGTGAAGTTGAAGAAAAATAGAAAACAATATTTACAACCATAGCAGTGAAAGTAAGGACCATTCGCTGGGAGAAAACCCGAGGTGAGAATGATCCCACACCATCAGAGCTAGTAGAGGCTGCCAAGACGACCCATACGCGAGGCGAGGCGAGGTTCGACCAGTGACGGCCTGGGATGAGAAGCTGCAAGGGAAAGACGATGAAGGCTAATCATGTAAAGAGACTAAACAAGTAACCAACCACGCGGTTTGTTCATGTGTTCGTACCTTCAAACGCGGCTTGGACGCTCCTCTTGAGGTTTTGATTCCTCACGGGACCCGATGCCGGGCCCGACCCCGACGAAGGATTAGTGAGACTCATATTTTAGGTGGCGGCAGTGGATCAGGTGTCCTTTGCTCGACGGAATGCTGGCCGGCAGCCTCGGGTGAGATAAGATGAGACGTGTCTCTCAGCCGCGGGGAAAAACCACCCATGCGTGTTAGGGGCGCGCGCATTCACGATCTCGTATTGGCCCGAAGGGAGCGAGAGGGTCGGGTCTCGGGTATAGTCTGACCTAGGCGGATGTATAACAGGTGATCGTCCGTTCCCTAGTGCGCGCGCGAGCGGCTTTGCTGGTATGATTCCTCGGAAATCGTCAGGCCCAAGGGTTACGGGGTAAAATTGCCGGATTTATCAGTTTCGAGTAACGGCGACTTGATACAATTGGATGGAAGGGGGCGGTATGCATCGTATGTGGCTTTTGCTACCTACTGGGTTACCTACCCTGGGCATCGAGATAAGCACCTCGTGGAGGTTTGGAGGTGACGTTCAACTTCCAGCCGGGAATTTGTGGCTAGAGAACTGTGGCGCAGCCACCCCCCCCAAAATATATACCTAGGTATTGGACGAATCTACATGATTAAAATGCAGTGGGATAAATTGCGGTGCCATAAAATGCAGTGCCAACAGGTGGCCAGTCTGTACGTACCCCTTTGGGAATATCCATGAACAAGTCGAACAGCACGGCGAGAGAAATAAAGCCTGGCTGGCCCCTGACATAAATCCATTTGGAATCTCTTTTTGACGATACTTCATAAACTCCATGACCCCTTCTGCTCTAACGTTGCGTTGCGTTGCTCAAGACTGTTTGGACTGCCCTTCCCATTCTATCGCGGTCCCAGCTTTTCCAGGATCCTCGGTCCTTCTTCCGCCCATTCTTGTTGTGTGATCCACATGGTCTCCTTGTCGGCCATGATGTTGGCCAGCACGGCACCGCCCAAGAATACCATATGTCGGCGACGCGGAGGATCCTCTATCCTGACCTTGAACTTACTCAGGCGCTCCGGGTTGCCACCGAGGACACGCGTGAGCCACAGCTGCTTGAGCTCCTTCTCCAATCGTGACGGCAGGCCCGGGTACATGCTGCTACCACCAGAAAGCACAATGGCCTTGAACAGAGACGAACGCACGTCGACGTCGGCGGCTTGTATAGTGTTGAATAGGAATTCCGCGATGCCGGGCTGCTCGCAGTCGACTAGGTGAGGCTGGAAGAGGCACTCGGGTGCCTCGAACCGCTCGCTGCCCACTCGGATCACTCGACCGTCGGGGAGCGTGTAGCTCTCGACCAGCACCGTCGTGTCCTCACTAAGACGCTTATCCAGTTGCAGGTCGTAGGATACGTAGCAAAGCTTCTCCTTGATTTGCCTGACCGTCTCGAAGTCGGCTGTCCGGTTGAGCGCGTAGCCTCTCCGTAGGAGGAGGCCGATGAGGTTTCGCGTTACGTCTCGGCCGGCGACGTCGAGTCGTCGAGTAAGGTGGTTAAGGACAACGGACTCGTAGACGGGGACGATGTGTGTGACACCGTCGCCGGAATCGACGACGACGCCTGAGCTCAGACCTGTACTCTGTCAACACCATTTCCGATTCTCGGGGACATCCTGCCTCACGTACCTTGCGCGTATAATGCCAACACTGCCTGAATGGCGACGTAGACGCCCCCAAAGCCGTATCGCTCGAACATGACCTCACACATCTGCTCTCGGTTCTTGAGGGGGTTCATGGGTGGCTCGGTAAGCAGGATCTTGCGTCCTCTCGGGTCGATCTTCATCTTGTCGAAGAAAGTGTAATCCCACAGGTGCTGCATGTCGTCCCACTTCTTGACTATACCGTTTTCCATCGGGTACGAGACCTGCAGCATGGTTCGGGCGGCGGCAGCCTCGTCACCGCACATGATATCCTTGATGACGATGTCATTATCGGAACCTCGCTCTTCGCTCCGCAGGATCGGTCGGCCGACAATAGAGGGATATTGGAATTCGGGGAAGTTTTGGGCGGCATAGCCGACCTTTAGGAAGCCGGTGCCTCCATCAAGAACTAAACAAGGTGGTTAGGCACGGGGGATGCTCGCGTGGTGGCAGCATTGGGAGAGTAGCTGGAGCAGGGCAGGCAGGGCGGTAAACGGTGAATGTCACTGACCGATGGGAGCAGTCATGGCGATAGGCCTTTGGGGTTATTGGGAGCGAAGGCCTTGTCGGTCTGGCCGGTGACAATCGACGGTATGAGGGCGTAAGGCGGCGAGTGCTGGAGTGCGCGAGGCAGCTTCCGAGCTATTGACAGCGGGGTTTAGTTTTGGAGTTGAGGCATTCGTCAGTCAGGTCAGGTCAGTCAATCAATCAAGCAACACGCATACATGTACCTAGTTGTTGAAGTGAGGCTGAAGGGGGGGCGGGGGGGGGGAGCCCTGACGTTGTGGCTGTGGCTTGGAATGTCGAAAAAGGGTACAGATGTACGTACTTTTATTAGTTGGAGTGCTTACCTAAGACAGTCACCCACTCAGATGCATCGCAAGTACGGAGTACATCCGCTGAAGTGCCCCTCATCGGGAAGATGTGCTAGAAGGTACCCCGCAAACCTCTACCAACCTGAACAGCTGAGGTACCTACCTGCCTGCCTGCAGAGAGGTACCTACAACTACAGCTGCCCGGGTACATACAGCATGCATAGAATCTACATATGACATTCAGTACTCGCGTTCCATTCACGTCGAGTACCTCAATACCATTGCATGAAATCGAGACTTGCCGGGGGCATGTAGGCCGGAACCGGACAGCTGGGACAATTCAGTATAAATAGGTACATCCTCGAGCTCAACCATTACATGTACTGCGCGAACACGAGGACTCGCTTCATTGAAACCGGCATATAACCCAGGGATCTCGTAGTATTTTACTTCTTCTTTTCACCCTAAGTAGGCACAATGGACGGGACGGAGCATGTCCGAGGGAAGACGACCAAGATCCTGGTCCTGAACCCCAACTCCTCGCAGGCCATGACGGATGGCATGAAAGCCATCATCAACTCCATGGACACGCCATATGTACGTAGCGTGGCCGCCTCAGCCGTTCTATCATCCCTCTAAACCACAGGCTTACGCGGCATCCAGTCCACGGAGATCTACGTCTACACGGCGCCGCCCTCGGCGCCCGCCAGCATCAACGACGGGTCCGACATCGAGAAGAGCCGCCGGGCCGTGCTCGACGACTTCAAGCACGAGGAGGAGGAGATCGAGGAGTGCGGCGGCGGCCACGCGGCCGAGTACGACGGCGTCGTCGTCGCCTGCTTCAGCGTGCACCCGCTCGTGCCCGACCTCCAGCGCGCCTCCTCCAAGTACGCCGTGACCGGCATCTTCGAGGCCAGCGTGCTGGCCGCGCTCTCGCTGCTCGACTACGACGAGAAGTGGGGCATCGTCACCACCGGCAAGTTCTGGGAGGCCCACCTAGCCGCCGGCGTCGAGGCCTTCCTGGGCGCCGCCCCGGGCTCGGCCTCCACCAACTCGAGGTTCGCCGGCGTCGAGTCCACGGGCCTCAACGCCGGCGACTTCCACGACGGCGTCGACCCCGCCGTCGTGAGAGAGAAGCTGAAGCAGGCCACCCGGCGGCTGCTGGACAAGGGAGACGTCGGGTGTATCGTGATGGGGTGCGCGGGCATGGCGGGGCTGGAGAAGGTCATCCGCGAGGCGGCCAGGGACGAGCTGGGGGACCATTTCGCTTATTCCAAGCTGCACGTAGTCGACGGCGTCAGGGCAGGTATCATGCAAATCGAGCAGATGATCAAAAACCGGAGGCTACGGGGAGGGCCTTCGAGTAGATTAATTACCAATTTCGCTAAATGACTATACTAGAAATAAAAGAGACACAATCTTAAGCCAGCGTTACTTTCCTTCTTCCTCCATCCTTTCAGTCCAGGCGTCGCGTCCGGCCCCAGACCTCATCAGCGTCCTTCTTCCCCTTCGTCTCCGGTACGCACCAGAGCACGAACAGCCCGCACAGGGCGGCCAGGGCGGTGAAGATGAAGTAGACCCAGCCGGCGCCGCCGAGCCGCTCGTTGAGGGCCACGTTGATGATGGGGAAGAACTGCGCGACGAGAAAGGTGGCGACGTAGTTGGCGCCCAGGCAGGTCGACTGCGCGGCGCCGACGGCCTCCTGGCCGACCAGCTCGGACGCGAGCATGAAGGGCACGGGGCCGAGCCCGACGGCGAAGAAGGCCACGAAGAAGAGCACCGTCACCGCCGACAGGACCTTGACGTCGAAGAGGATCGACAGCGCCAGCGCCAGCGCGCTCGCGCCCTGCCCGCAGATCGAGAGCAGCAGGCACGCCTTGCGGCCCAGCTTGTCCGGCAGCGGCGAGCACGCGACCGTGGTGACCAGGTTGATGCCCGAGATGATGATCGTCAGCAGCGCCGAGTTGATGGGCAGCAGGTCCCGCAGGAGCGAGACCGAGTACATGATGATCGAGTTGATGCCGCACAGCTGCTGCGCGCACATGACGCCGGCGGCGGCGATGAGGGCCGGACGGTACTGCGGGTCTCTGATGACCTCGAAGAAGCCGAGGTGGCCATTGCTCTTCCCGCTGGCCTTGCTATTCGTCGAGTCTCTCCTAGGACTCGCCCGCGCCGCGGGCGCCTCGTCGTCGAGAAGGGCCTCCTCCTCCGGCGACACCGCGGCATCCCACGTCATCGTTTCCTCCCCGATATCGTAGTGGCGGCCCCGGATCCTCTGCAAGGTCCGCTTTGCCGCCGTGACGCTCTTGTTCGCGGCCAGCCAGGCGGGGCTCTCCGGCACGACCAGCAGGCCGAGGAACTGGACGGCGGCGATGATGACGCCGGCGCCCAGGATCCACCGCCACGCCGAGCCGTAGCTGAGGAAGTAGCCCATGGTCTGCGTGATCAGGATGCCGACGTTGATGCTGACCTGCGTCATGGCGCCGAACAGCCCGCGCTCGCGCGGCGGGGCCACCTCGCTGATGTAGATGGGCACGATGACGGTCGCGGCGCCCGCCCCGACGCCCGAGAAGACGCGGCCGATGGCCAGCACGGCAATCGCGGAGCCCAGGGTCTCGACGATCGAGCCGATGACATAGGACAAGCTCGTCAGCCGCATCGCCAGGAGTCGTCCCTTCGCCGAGGCGATGGGCCCGCTCCCCAGTGCCCCGATCAGCCCGCCCAGCGTGAACATGCTCGAGACGACGGCGAACTGGGCGTCGTTCATCGGTATGCAGTCGGGGAGTGCGGTGGCCGTCATCGTGGCGGTGGACCCCGTGAGGGAAGAGAGAGCGGAGGCTAGCCGCGAGGAGAGGGATTGCCTGACCCGGCAAGAGATGACATCTTGGGGTGCGTTGAGCTCGGCCTAGATAGAGGTGGGAGTGCGGGTGTTAGAACAATTCGGAGTTGTAACGTAGTACGGCACTGTGATAGGAACGGAATTGCAGTGTCCCATGACGATTTCGTCGGAAGTCCAGACTTACAAGATGGAATCCGAATTGCAGTGGTCCGAGAGTGCTGACAACGACCAGTAAGATGAGGTACGGTGAGACGTCCCTAACGCACTGCCGGAGGCCAGAGGACGCCATGTTCGTTCGTTGAATAGTACGTCTATCCAACAAAACAGCCAGTCCGAGATCTCATAGAAAAACTGACGACGGCTACTTCGTACGGTGGCCGAGGTCACAGTTGTAGAGTTGGAAACTGGCAGGTCATTATGTAGAAGAAGCAGAGGCGGGAGGTTGAGAGCGATGATCGACATGGACCCTGTGTTTACTCCGTACATGTAATCGTTCGTCTGCGTTGTACATAGGCGTCATAGTGGCCGACCAATCGGACAGCTGCCAGCCAGCTGAACCTACCATTCGTAGTAATGCATAAGAGGAACCCTGAGGCATCCGTTGCCTCATCGAACCTCTCCCTTTCTTTCTCGCGTGATTGATTCATAGCAATAAAGCAATTGAATCCAATTCAATAGCTATTTAAGTTAGGTATGGTTAGGTCTTTCATTATATATCAGCCTCGCCAGTAACAATCATTATAGTTGGCCCGGTCTCTGTCTCGTCTGGAAGGGGAAGGTCTCGATGCCATGCTTGCTTGCTTCTTTTCTGCACCGGCAACTAGTTCGATGATACTAACTAAATTCGGCCCTAAACCAACCAGTCTACCATATAATACGAGATGAAAATCATCTAGTTATATATATTCACAACTACTGACTCACAGCTGAAAACCGATAGGCTGTCATGAAAGGGTATGTTCGTATCAGTTGTCGGTCGAACCTGGAGTTCAGCGGCTACAACACTACCCTACGTACATGCAGATGCATCGGCCGGGCACCCTGCAAGGGAGCCTTAAGGGGTCCAGCTGTCGCGTAACAAGGTTGAATCCAGTGGAAGCGGAAAATGGATGCCTTCTTGGTCTTTCCTGGCTTCGCAGTAACTATCTCTATCTACTTCGGCTGTATGCCTCTAGCCACCACATAAAGTATAGAGAGCATCAGTGTCCCTGGGGAGTTCGAAGTCTGACAGTATCCTACTCTGCCGCAAAAGGCCCAAAAGTAGCAATGAGACTTAGATCTGAATATGATGTCCAGTGACTACTACACTGATGATCACCAGTTTGCACGAACATAGGTCTGCTAACACCAGCTTATACAAGATTCCGCGTCGAACTACAATGCTGAATAGTTTCTTTCGAGCACTAAAAAAGCTTGAGTGGGCGTTCTAACTACCCGATCTGCTCATGACTCCTCCTACGGGTTAATCGCTCGTACCCTCAACAATATCCCTCCCCTTGCTCTTCTCTTCGCTCTTCTCCAGGGCCCCAGGCTCGGTAGGATCGACGCCTAGCCGCATCGCCTCGGCGACCTCGATAGCAGGGCCGGTGAACCACCTTCTCGCCCAGAGCACCCAGGCCGACGTCGCGAAGACCGCGATGATGCCGACGGCGACGACCGTGTAGTTGAGCGTCTGGTCCGTGACGGGGTTGCTCGTGGGGAGGCAGAACACGACGGTGATGCACGCGATCCACGCCACGGCGACGGACGCCACGGGCCGGCTCGCGCGCCCGAGGTCGAAGGGCCCCTTCATGGCCGCGAAGCCGCCGTCGTGGTGCCGCACGAGGCCGACGAGGATCGGGATACCGTAGCTGATGTAGAGCCCGATGGTGGCGATGCTCGTGGCGGCCGAGAAGGCGACGTCGCTGCCGAGCGACGGCAGCCCGAGCGCGAAGCTGAGCGCCGCGGCGAGCCAGACGGCGCGCGCGGGGCTGCGGAAGCGCGCGTCGACGGCGTGGAAGAGGCGGGGGATGCCGCCGTCGCGCGCGAACGCGAACATCATGCGCGAGTTGGACGTGAGGCTGAACAGCCCGCAGTGCCACACGCACGCCATGAGGACGCCGAAGAGCGCGAGCGCGCCGCCCTCGCCGAACACGTCGACCAGGATCTGCAGCACCGGCTGCCCGTACGGCGACCCGATCGTCCGCTCGAGGTCCTGGATCGAGAACAGCAGCGACATCAGCACCAGGAACCCGAAGACGGCGCTGAAGCCCACCGAGGACACGACGCCGATCGGCGCCGACCAGGACGCCTTGCGCGTCTCCTCGGAGAGGTGCGCCGACGCGTCGAACCCCTATAAACGCCGGAGTTAATGGATGAGTGGGTGAGGGCGGGAGAGAGGTGTCAGGGGCTTTTCACGGATGACGCACGGTCAATGTGTACTGGGACAATAGCGAGCCGCATATGACCACGTAAGCAGGCGAGGCACGCTCGCTCCACCCGGGGCTCCCGTCCACGCCCGTGCCGTCGTTGAAGTAGCCGAAGACGAACTTTGCCGACTGGTGCGTGGGCGCCTTGGCGAGGACGGCAACGCACAGCGCCGTGACGCCCGCCGAGTGCAGGACGATGGACAAGTTGTTCAGGTACCGCAGCACGTTGACACCGAACGTGTTGACGAGGCAGTGGGACACCAGCACCGCGGCGTAGATGCCGATTGTCTTCGGGGGCGTGGGCTCCCAGCCTGGGTTCTGGACCGTAGCGGCGGTTGAGATAAGGTTGGCGAGCCCGAACGAGATGCCCGTCGTCACGGCGACCTGACCCAGCAGGTTGAACCAGCCGGTCATCCAGGCGGCGAAGGCGGAGTAGCGCGGCGGCGCAAGCATCGCGGCCCAGAAGTACGGGCCCCCGCTCGTAGGGATCGCGCTGACGATCTCAGCCATGGCGACGGCGACCATGAGAGTGAAGAAGGATATGATGATCCAGCCGATGCTCATTACTACGAGTCCCATGTTTCGGTTAGGGAGGGATACACATTGCCTGGGAACGAAGGACAAAATAAGGGGCGAACAACTCACCGGCCGGGCCGCCAGTACTCAATCCATACGAGAACAGTGTGGTAAGACCCGTTATGACGCTCTGCGCGCGGTCGACGTACCGAATCAGCGTCGCCGTGTACAGAGACCGTGGGGACAGGACGACGAGGTTATAGACGTACGATGATCGAGAACGAGACTCCGAAATTGTGCGCCAGGCCCCAGTCTCTCTTGAGCTCTTGCTTGTATCCGAATTGAGCAAGTCGGTTCTCATCTTGTTCTTCGGCGGGATTTGAGGTCCTCCGCTCAATCGGAGGTTCGGCCATTATGGACGGCACAGCGAGTATCTACTTACATAAAATGGCTACTCTCTGGAGTGCTCTCGACTTTTCGCAGCTGTGAAGCGATACATGAGGAACAGCGGACAAAGGGAGAGAGACACGAGAACGGGCGCTCCATCTTATGAGGGGTCAAGCTTTGTTGCGACGTGCTCATAAGGATGCGTGTCGCACCTCTGGCATTTCAGCTGTGCCTAGGATATCTGAGCAAGGCCACTGATAAAGCCCTGGGTCAATTGTAACCCTATCACAACAAGTGTGAGGCTTGATAGGTCGAACCAAAGCTGTGACACAACTCTGATGATGATCCTTGGGGGAAACCTGCAGATAAGTGAGATTCCCCAGCTCACCCCTGTAGATCTGCGGATGGTATCGACGTAACTAGCACTAGCTTGAGAAACAACTTGAACTGGAACGATGGAGAGATAAGAACTAAACATCCATACATTACGACACGGTTGAAGTACCTCTGGCAGCATGTAGATACCTATCTAGGTATCTTGTCCGTTAGGCCGGTTAAGCTATGAGATTACCCATCTAGCGACCTTTGCTGCACTTAGAAATTATGACACAAATTAAAATAAATGTTTTTGTAATCCAACATTCAGACTATCCAAACATACCGCAGTCCACTTCTTCAAATCGGCTGTCCTCGCTTTCCTGTACACAAACCGAAACCAGGGATCAGTTATCTTCGTCAAGTGCAAGCTAGCGAGCGAAGCATACGTGAATACCTATCGCCACTGTGATTGTAAATACCGCAGAGATGGCAGCCAGCACGTTTCTGATACCGGGGACCCTAGCTCTGACAAAATCGATGTATGTATGGTAGGCAATGTGAAGAAGGCCATTATTAAGCTTATTAGTTTACCCTTCTCTTTTGTCATCGTACCGTCTCCTAAAGACACTGTAGCGTGACATGAGCCTAAGATAGGAATCTTCAGTACCCGAAGACCCGGTTGGGCGTGGTTGCTTACTGCCGCCACCTATCTCTGCTAAACAGGGATCGAACTGCGAAACGGTATTCCTGAGCTGGCGATAGAGTAGCCAAAATAACCGGCCGTGTCCCTCGTTCGCGGCGACTTGGTTATACTCGTTACGGCAGCCGTAGAAGATACCCACATACTCGTGCACCATCTCGTGGAGAAGGGTTTCCAGAAGCACAATCTTGGCAAGACTTCCGTATCCGTTCGACCTGAAGATAATTATTCGGCGCGTATGTCTTCTGGCCCGGAGACGGGTCGTCCCATCGAGGCCGAACCGGCTGTATGGAGGGGACTCATCGGAGCCGAGGGTGGCGCGAGGATCGGGACCCTGTGTCAGTGCCCCGAAAAAAAAAAAATAGAGGTCCAATTCCTTCATGCAGCTGGAAAGGAACATATATGTTTCATAGTAGGACATATGCTCTGGGTATGATAGATAGTCCTCCGCCAAGCCAAGCCTTGCCTTCACGCGTTGACGCTTGGCGTATGGTTCCGGGTTTGAGTCTTGAAGGGACCTAACTTGCCGGAGGAGAGCAATGCTGTGGTAACGTTGAGGTTTAAGTTTAAACGGCCTGTCTCCTCTCCATTTGGGCATCGCATCTGGAATATAACAGTCAGGGTCCTGGCACCAACCCCGCCAAGTGGTACTTCTAGATGTAGAAGACATACTCATACTGATTTTATGCATACATATCACCTCTAGGAGTATCGTGTGGGAGGGTACCTCCTCATATAACCACAAATTGTGATTTGTTATACCAGCCACCTAAATATTGTAATATACTTTGACAGGACCCTATTTAATATGAAATCGGTTTGAAAGAGACCCAGATACACGATGCAGAGAGTATAGGACGCCTCCTAGCATTTTTGGCCAATCTTCCCCTAGATATCAAACAGGCATCGGCCTACCTGGCTGAAACGGGCATGTCGGCTTCTAAATACCTTCAGCACTGTCGCTCGAGCGACAAAACGATGGCTAGACTTCTCAGCCAGGACTTCGAAGATCGAAATCGATACAAAAGCCAAAACAATCCAATAGCTACGACCTGGTTGATCTCATTCAAGCATATTTCCCGAGATTATCCTCTCGCTGTAAATTACCTACGATTTATCTATTTTATGGCACAGAAGTATATCCCAACACCGCTACTCCCTCCAGGAGAGGACGAGCTACAGGCCGATGAAGCAATTGGCATGCTGAAAGGGTACGCATTCATTGCAGAGCGCAAAGAACCAGACTCGTTTGATATCCGCCGGCTCGTCCGGCTAGCTATGCACAACTGGCTGCAGACGAACGGAGAGTGGCAGTACCAGGCAACGAAGGTAATTCAGCATATGAACGCCAAACATCTCTTCCTCTCCCACGAGAATAAAAGCCTTAGGATAAGGTACATGGCACACGCACTGACAGCACTGGATATTAAAAAAAATGCATAACGCTGAAAGCATTATATTTCTCGAACTCGCTGAGAACGTCGGGGAAGGGTCTTGTAGACTTGGGTTATATAACGAAGCTGACCGAATGTACCGGCAGAGACTGGAGTCAGTCAAGCATGTATTCGGCGATAAGCATGCTGGTCTACTTGCTCCTATGAATAATTTCGCGAATGTTGCTGATGAACAAGGAAAACACGAAAAAGCAGAACAAATATATCGCCAGACACTGGATCTAAGAAAGCAGGTACTCGGCGAAAGATATCCTGATACGCTTGCTAGCATGAATAAACTCGCGGTCCTTTCTTAATAACCAAGGGAAATACAAAGAAGCCGAACAGATGTATCGGCAAGCACTGGATCTAGGAAAGCAGGTATTAGGCGAAAAGCATCCTGATACCCTTGCTAGCATGAATAATCTCGTTATCTCTCTCGACTGCCAAGGAAAACACAAAGAGGCCGAGCAGATGCGCCGGCAAAAAAAAAAAAAAAAAAAAAAAAAAAAAAAAAAAGAATTGCAGCTACAAGGACAGCGATTCTAATGACAACTAGATGTAGGATCATCCCAACGGCTTGTGATACTGCATGGACGTCACAGTCCAACAACCCGTTAGATGCAGCAATACGGGAGACATCCACCCGTTAAATTCACTGCAATTCCAGTCCGTAATCGTCTGTAAGGACTTGCAGCGGGGGTTTGTGTGCGGGGCGTCAAGACATCTGGAAAGTTAACTATCGGAGCAGGACGGGGTGCGACTGGTTGGATCGATGCGGATGGAATTCGCGGGGGCGCGTACGTATTTGAGGTTGCGGCAGCGTAGCTTCGGGACGACGTCGCCAGCCTGCTCCCTTTCGGCGCACCCTGTCCTCGCACGCTGCCGCCGCTGCCGTCCGCGATGGTGGGGCTGCCCGGGGCGCCGGAAACTTTGTTCGGATGGTCGGCGGATGGTCAGGGGATGGCTTGGTCGCCGCGCGGGCGCATTTCGCTGGGTCTCCGCGTACCGGAGACAGAGTGTGTGGAGAAATTCCCACGGCACGTTGGGCAACCGGGGGTCAATTTACTGTACCTTCGCCGTTGCTCCTACATCATATCACATCATAGAGTGCCATCAACGAAGTCAACAATCTAAACGCGACCCCAGAGTTGACTCGATCTTACCTACCATGGAACATTCTTTTCCGCGGTTCAGTCTCCTACCAGCTGAGCTCCGTTGTAAGATATGGCGTCTTGCCGCACCCCGCCGCACGATCCCAGTCCGACTCAAGCTGGACTTGGACGCGTGGAACAGCGCGCCGGAGTCGGATTGGATGGAGATACACTACCGTCTCGTCCCCGAAGGCGAGCCCGTCCCCCTGCCGCCCGTGACGAGGGTCAATCACGAGGCGCGGCACGAGACGATGAAGCAATATGGAAAACCTCTCCAGATCAATCGGGATGCCATGAGGCGGGCCCTCGGACCGCACACGGTAGACGATGCAGCCTTCGACACCCTGTGCAGTCCATCAAGGGTCCGGCGGTGGAACTCGGAGTGCGACGTGCTGGAATGGGCGGAACCCTTTCGCTGGCTCAGCGGCCACACGGCCAACCCGAACCCGGTGTTTCTCGGGGCGTGTCTGTCGGCCAGGCATCTGAGCATGGAACTCGAGTTCTCGATGCGCAGCCAGCTTAATACCCTGGCCATGGCTGTTCTGGACCAGGCCCAGCCGCCCGAGACCCTGACCATCGCCGTCCAGGAGACGCCGTCTCGCAAGCGGCAGTACCGGCTGGCCAGACGACCCGCCCGTCCCAAGGTGCTTCAGGAAGGAGACGATTGCCGTGCTGTCCTCGCGCGCCACTCTGCTTGCGTTGCGCGGCGGTACGCGACGCCGGAATACAATGCAAGGGGTCCGATCGAAGGACCACACTCCACCATCAATAAGGAAATGGCACTTATGTGGCCCCGAGTGTCGCCCCTGGCTCCCGACACGCGACTGGACACGCGATTCTTCATCTACCAAATCCTTCGCCCGGTCGATCTCGCGGACGAAACATACGTGTCCGCGTGCCAAGAACAGCTGGCCGACCCAGAGGCTAAGAGGGACGGTAGACCGAGGCAGGTCGATTGCGATAAAGAACCCGGGTTCGGCAACAACATCCAAGTGGATATCGTGGTGTGGCTCAAGACGGCGTTTAGATACCATGTCAACTTGCCGGCGCCCAATCTGCCGCTGGTTCCTTGCCATAGTTTCTGCTTGCCGGAATACGGCCTTCCAGATCCCCAAGAGCCATGGAATACGTACTGCATGAACGACTAGTGAAAGTGTTCAAGATCGTGCTGAGAGGTGGTGTTTTATCGATGCCGAAGCGCGTGGTTGTTCCCTGACTGGTCGGCGCTTTTTGTGGTGTTAGTTGCTAGATATTGGCGGTGGCACTTCAACTTGCCCAGAGTTCGTGATACTCTACTCGCGCTCATCCGGTTAGAAGGGAGCCCATGATATTCTGTCTTCCTATTGTATACGCAAGCTGGAACATCTTCGTGCATGTCGAGTAGGAGCTAACCAGTGGTTATGGGCACCGAATGGCCTTGGGCATATAGGTACCATAGGCCGTAACAAACAAGTTAGAGCGACGGCCCTTGTGGGAGAACCCGTATCAGCGTCGCTGTGCTTTCGTGGGCTACATGGTCGAAGGTGTCTAAACCATTTGCTACAATGGCTCTTGTAATAGGCTTTCTCGCAAGCACAGGGCTATCGGCCTTTCCTAGATTGCCACGTTCACTTAATCCCACGACAGTCCTGAGTAAAATACCACTCCGAATCAGTTGCGGGAGGGGAGCCCAGGCTGCAACACCAACAGCAGCAATAACCATTCGTATTGCTTGTATCGACATTTCCAATGCATACATAGTAGGTAGATGTTGGTTAAGGTGACAGTTTACCTTCGATTGTTTCCAGTATCGTTCCCATCTCTACTGTCGAAGGCTTAGGTATCTGAAGGCTTAACCTATTTGTGGATGGATTATTCTTAAGCCACGGATTATAGGCATATCACTGCGCCTCATTCTATAATCGGTTCCTTATTGTTCCTCATTGTTCGATTATTGTACGACTCGTGAACTTCAGAAATGGTGAGGGAAAAGACGACACAGCCGCCCAACCTGCCAACTAAAAGCAGACCTAACCGTCTACTCGATTTCGTAAAGATATCAATGCAGACCTCGTGTTTGAGCTACTCGACGTCATTTGTGCGGGCGATGCCGCTAAGTAGAGCACCATCCGGCGATCCGGCCGTTCTAGCCAGGCACTTTTCATGGGGATCTTGGCGGTCCACCCAAGGCCCAAGGGTGTAAAACTTCATCGGTGCGGTTTCGATTACCGACTTATCTATTATCCTATGGGCGCTCTATATGTATTTCGTACGATAACTTATTCTAGATACGGCGACCATTCCAATGGCCTTCTTATGCGCTTTTGCCTCCCATTCCAGCCTCGTAAAGGCAGCCGTATACGGCATCGAGGTCGTCGGGGACTTGGGCCTATCGTATTGGCATAGAGACCGCTCGATATGTAAGATCGATCTTCTTACCTAACGTAGCCGATTCTTTACTATGTACTATAGTACAACACGGGTTAACCCTGTCCGTCTTTAATTCGTTGTCATGCGTTCCACGTGGAGCGCGCACTTGGGTAAGCCGGCAGCCTGAGATTTTGCGGGTTTCAATAGCCTACTCGCCTGCTATGTACTCAGAAGAATGCCGTCCAATTCTAAATACTACGTTGTAGCAACAAGCTCACCCCACATCCTGCTGATCTTATATGTTCAACATTGACTGATGCTGCCGATGAATCGCATGCAAGCTGTGATGATCGAACATGCCTGGGGCTATCCTGTCTATCACCGTCGCTTTAAGCTATTCACTGGCTTGCTCTGTAGCATAAGTACCGCATAGCAAAATCATCATGTTGGGCCGAACCATAGGAATGAAAAGTAACCCCTTTTAACAGCCAAGACAGGTAAGAGGATGATGGTGAAGTCTGAACCACCACATTCCCCCCTATACTTCGTATCACCAAGAGAAGCGAGTCAACGAAGACCCTCAAAGCCGCTTAAGGTGCAAGCGTCGGTACATGGATAAAACCCGGTCGCCCACACAGACCCTTCAGGACCCATCATGTTCCCATAGCAGACATAGCTAGTTAAACCAATCGGCTGTCACGGCCATGCTAGGGAATAGCCAGCACGGCTAGCAAGAACCAGGTCGCCAGCTTCAACCCTCGTACCTCGTATTTACAGGACATACCACAACAAGACCCCGGCGAGCCAGCTGGTTGATCGCGAGGGGCAAATGAGGCCAACAGGCGACTCTCTGCCCAAGCCGGGCTGCCAAGCCTTGTCCGTAGGGCTATGTGAGAGGATATCTGCATCATCAATTAGCTAACATGTGGAAGGGCTCAACGGCTTCTGTATATAAGAAGCGCGGTTTTCCCTAGAGTTCGGCCTCCTTTGTTCCCTCATCCCCAAGTCTATTGGCTCATCAACCAACTCAACTCAGCTCAGCTCAGCTCAACTCAACCTAGATCTGCTTGTCTTCGCTCATTCCGCGCCCCGCTCTCAGCACATCAACACCCTACCAGCAGCAAAGCTCGCAGCAAGCAAGTTAGCCAAGATGTTCTTCGCCAAGACCGCCCTCCTCGCCGCCTCGGCCACCCTCCTCGGCGTCTCGAGCGCCCTCCCGGCGGCCAACGTCCCGCGGGAGCTGCCGGCCGACGCCAAGTTCGGCCTCATGCTCGAGCGCTCGGCCAGCCCCGTGCACTTCGCCGGCGTCCAGGCGGCCAAGAGCGTCCTTTCCGTGAAGTTGCCAGACGCGAACCCGTCGTGCGACAGGCCGATCGACGCGACCAGCACCGGCGCCACCTTCTACCTCCAGGACGGCGAGCTGTACCTCTACGCCGCCTCCGCCACGCCGCAGAGGCTGTTCGTCGATCGCGGTCAGGGTATGTTACGAACCCCGTAATATGCGCGCGCGTGCGCGCAAGCTAGACACCTAGCCGAGGTTGGGAAAAGAAGAGTTTACTAACGCCGTACGGTAAAATAGGTCAGGGCTTCCTCGGGTACACCACGGGCGCGCAGCCGCCGCCCCGCCAAGGCGAGAGGGTCGGCTGGGTCGTCGAGAACGACCACCTGACGTTCGACGGCGCCGGGTTCCTCGCCTGCCCCAACGACTTGAACGACGACACGAAGCCGTGGAACCTCTGGATCTCGGCCGGCATTGAAAAACCCGCCGGCCACGAGGGCTGCCTCGGCGTCTCGGCCCGCGTCATCGAGATCCAGGACCCCAACAGCTGCGTCTACACCCAGCAGGAACTTTAGACGAAAGGACTCCAAACGAAGGATACGAAGAGAAAGAAAAGCTCGATGTAATGTGTTACGCCCGAAAAAAGCTATAGATTGCATGTAGATCCTTAATGTGTACTTATGTCAAACTTCAAATCAAGCCTCCTTTTCTGTATACTCGAGCCTTGAGAATGTATTGCGCGGTGTGACTTGAACCGAGTTTGCGTGAGGACAATGCAGCAAGTCGCTGATGCTCATTCATCTACGCGGTCAAATAAATTCGAAAAATCGTGAATTTTAAGAGAACCTGGTTTGATATCTTGCCAGGCTCACTTAATTTGCCCACCGCCGCTTTCTAATGTCATACATTGAGCCCACTCCATTATTCTAGCCCTATGCACCATAGTCGTGCGCCGGACATATGTAAGAAGGGACGGACTAGACAGATAGCCTTCTCACGTGCTTCAGACGTAAACAACCTCATCTTCCAGACCGAGTCTATAACGTCTGAGCGATGGCGGCCCCTGTCAATATACAAGCATTAAACTCACGCGCACACGTAGCTCTCTAGCTCCAAATGCCATCCCACCCAGGGCGCCAGAACTGGCGGATCAGGCGGATTTCCCAACGCCTCGCGACGCTTGGTTTACCGGGTATATGCGCGCAAATCTTCGAGTCGTGCCCTTTCTATCAGCCAACGAGCTGTGTTTACTCGTCTTCGCTCCCGGGCGCGGGAGGCGTCGTCCGTACGGGCGCGCGCGCGCGCTGGAGGATGTCATTCTCGTCCTCCTCGACGCCGCCGAACTTGGTCATGCTGAACTCGGGCACGCGCCGGTGGAGGCGCTGCCTGCGCAGGGCGCTGGGGGGTTCCTTGAGCTTGCGCCGCCGGAGCGCCTCCATCTCCTCGCCGAACCGGGCCTTCTCCTCCGCCGCGTCCAGCATCGTGCCCTCGATGCTCAGGTACCCGTACTCGCCGCTGACCCCGACCTCGTAGTTCCGGATCCGGAAGTAGATCCTGGCGCCGCCGCGCAGCCGCGTCCCGGCCTCGTCCACCCAGTACCCCGTCGTGTGGACCTGCGTGCCGTCGTCCTCCGCCTCGGCCTGGTCGCCCTCGGGCGGGGGCTCCGGCGTCGGCACGAACCAGCCTCCTCCGGGCTTCGCTATCCCCCGGAAGCTGTTCTTCTTGGACGCCATCAGGTCCACCCAGCGCCAGCCGCGCGGCAGCCGCCCGGCCTCGATCGAGGCGTTGAACTTGCTCCAGCACACCACGCCGATGTGGCCCTCGCTCTGCAGGTTGACGACCCCCTCCATCCAGGCGCCCCGCGCGGGCCGGAAGAGGTCTACCTCGATCGTCAGCCAGCCGTAGGTCACGGCGTACTCGTTAACGGACTCGAGCAGCACGACATCTCCTTGCGCGCTCTGCTCGCTGAGCGATCCCTTGCCCGGCGCCTCTCCGAGCCGTGGGTTTCGGTATGCCAGCAGGACGCCGCGTAACTTAACCACGTAGTGGTCGAGAAGAGGTCTGAGGTGTTGGCGCGCGTAGCCCTCTAACGGTTCGGCGAGCCCGGACGGCATCAGCGGTAGATATTGCGAGACGGTCTGCGTGAAGAAGGGGTAGTCCTGGTCCTTCGGCTTTTGTCCAAACACTGGTTCGGTGGGAGCATTAGTAGGTGTCGGATCCACATCCATGGCATCGGGATCTGTGGCTTCTTGTGGGGCATCGGCCGTCGTAGTAGGAGGCGTCTCGAGATCGCTAGGTGCAACCTCTATTCGCGACGTTTCGTCGTCCTCGGCCGGTTCCCGCTTGACCTTCCGTTCCCTCGACTTCTTCTTCTTCTTCTCCCTCGACGTGCCATTGGATACGCCATTGACTTGCTGGTTCTCCGATATTTTTGAGCTGGCTGCCGTGTCGGGGTCGGGTTTAATGGGTTCGCCATCCTCAAGGTCTACTGTTCTCTCCGGCTTGGGGTGGGTTGTATCAATGGCTTGATGCTCGTCGGTAGGATTGCTTTCTTTCCTTGACCTCTTCCTCTTCTTGTGCGCCCCACTACTTGCGGCGTCCGACTCTGCTTTTATCGTCGGCGCTTCTGAATGCCCACGTTTGATACTCGGGGCGACACTACTGCTGCTCTTGGATTTCTTGTGCCGCCGCTCGCTTGTGTCTTGGCCGTCGATGTCGCGATTCCGCTTCTTTTTGTGTTTGGAATTAACTTCTTCCACCGGAATATGGGGCACCTCGTCCTCCATGATGAAAGCCTGGTGAGGAAGGTCGCATTAAAATGGGAGTATACTGAAGAGGTGTCAGAGATCGCGACTTGACTGCGATTGAGGAAAAAATTTTGGAATATGTCGGCGGTCAATTGAACAGAGTCCGACACACCTGCAGCTTTTTTCTGAGGTGGGTTTCTTTTCGGTACGAAATACCTACCTACCTGGGTAGGTAGGTACTTGATAACCTACCTACCTAAGGTATTGTGTGGGGTGGCCCAGAGTTTAGCCGGCTGAACCTCTCAAGTAACAGGTACTAGATTGTGTACCTTGGTATTTCCATTCTATTGAGGTTGCGTACAACATTTCCATGAATGTTCGTAGGTACCTACTGCACACTCAGTATTCTCGCTCCTGTCTTTATCGTTGCTCATTATGACTTGCCCGGGTCTTGATCCCCTATACATCTCATTATACTCCATAATACATGCTTTCATGTTGGAAACGTCACCGACAGGCTGTCACCAACAAGCTGTCAACTATTGCTCGTTCACAGCCCGGGCCCCGGAGAACCCCTTACAATGGGACGTGCTTGGTTGTAACCTCGCTTTCATCAGCTGTTTGCTCGTTTCTAGCGGTATGTAGAGTGCGAAGACTCCTCTATACCGACCATCATATGGTAGGCGCCGATCTTTGGTAGAAGAAACTGGACACCGAAGCGCATTAAAGCTTCATGCTGAGATTTCTGGAGTCATGTTCAGTTTACAAGGGCTTGCTTATTCTTAGGGAGAAAGCTATTCGGTATATGCGAAGATCTTGGTGAACGCAAGTCAACAGTATTAGAAAGCCACGTCCATTGCTGCAAGAAGGACGTTCATAGTAGCGAAAAAGAGAGCTGTGGTGAGAGGAACACGCGGCAACCAGGAGCATCATTCGAGGTTAGATATCTAGGTTTCCATATTATCCCTGGTCAGAACCTTTGAGGTGAGATATTTGTTATCGCAAGTAGTAAGTACCGGAAAGGCAAGGAATCATGCATATGTCTATACCCATGGAATTGATGGTGATCGGCTGGCTCTTCGAATATCGCAAGGGCAGACGCAGGCGGCGGTAGATGTTTAGAGCGTCGCATGTTTTTCCACGGGGAGATGCCCCTCATTGTTTGCCTTATAAAGGTATGACAAGTCGGGTTTGTGACATCTCAGTGCGGCAGATGGAGACGCTGTGCGAGTTGCGGAGGTCACCACCAGGAAACAAACTCGGGCCATATGAGCGGCCTCAGGAGACGGATGTCATGGCCGCATGGTAACCTTGGCATCAAGTTTCAGAACCATGCGACGTTGCCCTCGGTCAGCAGTAATTGTTAGAGCAACTTGTGTAGATTATGCCAACCCAATGCCAAAAGTTGGGCTAAGCAACCTTCTCTCGGAAGTAGGCCTAGACCTCAAACCTTAAGTAATACGTCGGGAGCGGCTGAAGACACGCGCACAACGCGGTCAGCCCTGGTAGATATTTCATTTCTGCTCATGGAGTGTGTCTCGGATGTCGGTTCGTATTGATTGTTCCCGTGCAAATCTCTCGGCCAAATTTCAGCACCAGGTGCATGAAAGTCTAGTCGTATTCCGTCGATCGGTATCGCGGCGCCTCGCATAGCATATGTACAATTCTCCTTTCCCTCCACCAGACTGAACCATGTCTGACCGAATGCTCAATTACTCCGGGCGCCGTCCTTCGATGCCCTCAGCTCGTCCATCTTGGCCACCCGCTTCTTGAACTCCTCGTACTGGCACTTCTCGTAGCTATGTCGCTCGTCCTGTTGGGAAGATGGGACATGTCAGCAGCAATCGTGCAGGTCGCAGGCGATGTCGGGTTGGGAGCTCCACGCACGTTGCACTTCCAGGGCAGATAATACGTGTCGACACGGCATCGGTTCAGCGGGATGAGATAGTTCGCGCAGCTGTCTCGGTAGGCCAAGGGTAGTTTGGCATCTCGCATCTCTTCCCGCGTAGCCTCTGCTCCAATTTGTCGTGTCAGCGCTCTGTCTCCTTCCCTCGATCTCTCTCCACCCCTCTCTACCTGTTCGTCCGTCCATCTCTGGATAGAAGCCATT
This sequence comes from Xylaria sp. JS573, assembly GCA_000966885.1. NCBI lineage: Eukaryota > Fungi > Ascomycota > Sordariomycetes > Xylariales > Xylariaceae > Xylaria > Xylaria sp. JS573. The sequence goes on along the minus strand of JWIU01000027.1, from coordinate 44,869 downwards.
GGAGCTTACGGAAGTTATGACATACTTGCGGGGCCATCGGACGAACTTGAGAAAAGGCCCATGGCTGAGAATTTGGAGGCTGCTATAGTTGATTCGCGGGAGGGGCGGCTATGATAGCAGTTCAATCGGTGGTCTTCGGTGGTGGTGGTGTTCGCTGTTGGGGGTGGGTGCGCCTGCGGTCATGCTCAGAATTATGTAAGTCATGTGGCTGTGGCTGTGGCTGTGGCTGTGGCATAATTGTGGCTGGAATTGCGACTGTGGCTTTCCCATACATACCGCGACACACCCGCGCTGCCACGGGCCAAAACCCGCTTTCGTTTGCTCCCCTTGCGACGATAGCGGGATGTTGTTCCGCACACTTCGCAATTGGAATCTGGCCTCCCCTTCTGAGCTACGGTCTTTTACCGTGCGGCTAGAAGTGAGCGCATTCCATCCACAAGAGGCCTCGTCCTGAATCTGGTGGAACCTTTGCAGCCGGGCTGGTTCCGACCGGCAGGTCATCTCTTGCGTCTTCGTTTTCCGTCCTGTCATTGGTAAGGCTTCGACTCCTGACAGCCAAACCTTGCTGTACTACGTACCGTACAATTATCCGTGGTGGCGAAGTACGACTGTACGGGATACAACACGGGTCATGTACTTCAATGGCGCTATCCCGTCCGATGGCAATCAAGCATATCTTTTACCTCCCAACCTGTACAGGCGAGCTGCCCTATTAGAATGGGATGTGCGTGTTTACTATCGCCCTCGCACGCATTAGTTGTCGCTAGCCCTTCGCCGTTGGCATGCTCACTTGGCTAACATCCAACATCGTTGCTGCTGAGCATAGCCGGAAGCATGGCTTGTCATCACGCTAGGTTAGGTGAGGAGGTATCCAGGAGTCTGGATCTCGTCACACCCAGCCGCCGAGGTTGCCGATGCTAATTAGATGGACATTATCCGTCGTCACAACATAGCCCACCCTGTTCTACAAGTGTAGATGAGCGTAACACGATCTCGTCAAACCTCACCTACATGAGACATACACATGATCATGGTTTGGTCCGCGTGTACCTTGTGAGCACATTTCGACTATCAAAGCTATCATGTGCCGACATGGGATCAATCGCTTCTTCGCCTTATCAGACTCGACCTTCCGGATCGATGGAATCATGATTTCTCGCGATACACCTCGGCCAGCAGCGTTGGAGTTGATGGGTGTCTGTCTGAGCTTACCTTCTTCTTGTGGTATAGTCTACCACTCCGGGACTGGCCTTGACGGGCCTACTTCCGTCTCATCTGACACGAGCGTGCGCCTGTGTTTTTGTCTCGCAGCTTCTGCCGCTCCCCCCCCCGCAACGACGCCACGCCCTGGCCACTACAAACTATGCCGCAGTTTGGCAGTCCAGACGGTCCATCCCAATTCTACTACGATCTTACACCTTATCTTCCCTACCAAGGCATTATTCTAGACGCAAGACCTACAGAGCTCGGGCAACGGCGCTATTGGCCAGCCAACCCACGCCTGTCAGGTACCACAATGCAGCAATTTAAAGCTTCTACGAAGTAGGTCTCCTTGCAGATCATGCTGCAGGGATCCGCCGGGACTGTATCCCGTATGTGAAATATGAAGGAAACATGACAATAAATAGCTCCTAATTCCAGGTGGAGTTGCTTTATAGCAAGCGAGCCATCCTCTTCCCTTGTTGGAAGATTGATGCTGCTGCTACACTTCTCGCTATTCTCCGGGCACAATGGTCAAGCTGACGATGGTCCAGTATGTACTTTTCACCTGGGCAATCTGCTTCCGTGCCGCCGTGGGTTTGGCTCCGCCTCTGCCTCTCCCGGCGGCCGACGAGGTGAACGACGAGTTACTAGCTGCTCTCGCCGATCCCAGCGACAACACTACCGGCAATGCCGTCTTCGAACAGTACATTGATCACAAGAAGCCGGAGCTTGGCACATTTAACCAGAGCTATTGGTATAATACGACGTTCTGGCAAGGGCCAGGCTCGCCAATCATCCTGTTCACGCCTGGGGAGTCAGCAGCTTCCAGTTACGTCTCGTATCTCACCGATCAGGCACTGACAGGTGTGCTTGCGAAAGAAGTGGGTGGCGCTGTTGTCATGGTTGAGCACCGCTATTGGGGTAACAGCACGCCGTACGCGATACAGTCGACCAAGAACCTCCAGTACTTGACCCTTGACCAAGCCGTGGCGGATTTTGTCCACTTTGCCCGCACCGTGAAGTTCCCGTTTGACAAGAACGGTACATCAAATGCGCCAAAGACCCCGTATGTCTGGATCGGAGGATCATATTCGGGAGCGTTGGGCGCATGGATTGAGAGCTTGGCGCCAGGCACATTCTGGGCGACGCACGCGAGCAGTGGCCCGGTGGAGGCTATCTATGACTACTGGCAGTATTTCTATCCTATCCAAGACGGTATGCCCAAGAACTGTTCTAAAGATTACACCGCCATCATCGACTACGTCGACAAGGTCTTTACATATGGAACGCGTAAGGAGCAGGCCGATTTGAAGCAATTGTTTGGAATCCAAGATCTGAAGCATTCCGATGATGCTGCTTCGTGAGGAATTACTAGTCTTTTCTGTCGTTTCTTCGCTGACTCACCTTGTTAGGGCTATTTCATCGCCCATCTGGGCTTGGCAGAGCATTCAGCTGACTTCAGGATACTCCCAGTTCTATCAGATGTGAGTCACCTTGTTAGGGGATCCCATTTTGTCCATATTTCCTGTCGGCACTGCCCTCTGTTGCCTGTTTGGATGTCTTGGGACATTCATATCGACCACATGCGTAACAGCTGACTGGGTTACCTCTAGGTGTGACGCTATCGAAGGAGTGTCGCCGAATTCGACATTGCATAATAACGACACTGCCTCGTTCGGAGTTGGTTTGAAGAAGGCCCTGCCCAACTTTGCTAACTGGTTCAAGGCCGAGTATTTACCTGGGTGTAAGTTGGTTCGAATGTCCAAGTCACCTGTGCTGTGAGCTGACGAGGGCTAGACTGCGCCGACTACGGATATGAGGAATGGCAGGACGAACAAAGCGTTGCATGCTTTGATACCTACAACGCTACGAGCCCCGTGTTCACGGATAAGTCAGCCGATAACGCCGTGGATAGACCCTGGGTCTGGATGACTTGCAATGACCCCTTTTTTTACTACCAGACGTGAGAGCGCCCCTCTCCCATCAGTCCCTTACATGATGGTTGGCCTTTTCTAACAGTGCAACTTAGCGGAGCGCCCGTGAATCGGCCGACCGTATTCACCCGCTTGGCCGATGCAGCGTATTACCAGCGTCAGTGCGAGCTCTACTTCCCGCGGGAGGGCGAGTACACGTACGCCAGCGGGCGGGGCAAGAAGGCCGTGGACATCAACACGCACACCAAGGGCTGGCACCTGCCCGAGTACCTCGATGCCGAGTCGCGTCTGCTCTTCGTCAACGGCGAGTTCGACCCCTGGCGCTCGGCCTCGGTGGCGAGCCGGTTCCGCCCCGGCGGCCCGCTGCCCTCGACGCCCTCAGTGCCGCACATCCTCATTCCCGGGTCGCGCCACTGCAACGACCTGCGTATCAGCAACTCAGTCAACCAGCACGTCAAGCTCGCCATACAAAGGATCGTGGCGCAGTTGAAGACCTGGACGTTAGACTTTTACGGCCCTGCGAAGGGTCGCCGGGGTATCCCATCAGTGAGGCGCGTGAGAACAGCCGTATAGCGTCTCCTCCATGAAAAGAAAGCTTCATACATAGACTAGAGGCAGTAGCACAATTGGCATTCTATATATTCTCTTGCGCCCCCTACCGTCACCAAATAGTCTAATGTTATAATCGTATGGTTCCACCCCCTCGATTTCCAAATGTGAAGTCGCCGTGCTTCCCCAGCCCCTTTCCCCCCATCCACCTTTAGTTGTTTCTCTGATTTCTTTTTGATACGGCGCGATAGGGCGGCCTAGACGGGCTCAGCATGTTGTACACCATATAGGCTATAATAATAGGTGGCTGCTTCCAGCCAGGGCAAGCCCCCTCTTTTATCGCATCATTGTTAGGGTGGTGCCAGCCTTACGCAAGCCATCGGCCGCATTCCATATGTGGCGATGAAGCCAAAATGCGCCTCGTCTTTCACAACGCGAGGCCGAAGACTTGATCTCTTCATTGCATGTATAGGCGGCTAATCCGAACCCCTCGGTCAAATGAGGCAATTCCCACATTCCCTATCAAGCAACCCCTTCCGCTTGCGGCTGATGTGGCGCGGCCGGGAACGCTTCGGCCAGTGAAGGTGGCGTGATGCCACCGTAGATCTAGAGTCAAGCCCGCTGGCCCGGCGTTTACTCCGGCGTGTCCTCGGGTCATAGTGGTCCAGTCACGGTGCAGAGCAGTAGCGAGGGCTATAATTGGTGCAGATGCTCGACATGTGATATGTCTCAGCGGCGCCCAGGCACGCGTTGCGGCCACCCTTATTTACACGCTCCTCTTCCATAAGCTCAAGTGAGTCTAGGCTTCCATTAAAAGCCATGAAAATCCTCCACAGAGCCTCTCAACGGCCCGTTGCGAGAAGCCGTCCGGAGCTTTGTAAGAGTTCAGCTTCGTAGGGGGTAAACGCCAGCTTCCGAGTTCCGCCTCCTTGTTAGATACTAGTCCTACGAGAGGCCGGTTACGGTCATCAAGGTCTTGAAAGGCTTATTTTTCTCGTATCCAAAGCTTCCTACTGTTTCATATAGCAGTCTTCATATGCCGCGATATTCAGACACTCAGAAAACTCTTCAGGTCCCCGGTGGCAGGGGTAGCCGAGGGATACAACCCTCGACTCATCGGGTTCGCGGTTCGCGCGTAAGAAAAGTGGTGTGTGAAGGCTGAAACAAAACTGCAGACTATTTATTCAGCACCTAAACTGACTCTTAGCTGTATCAGCACCATAACAAATTAGCTGACTGGCCAACATATTCGAGGCCCTCAAGATGAGGCTTGGTCTCGACCGACCTTACTGCTAACCAGATGTTCTTCTATCTACAGCAGCCTTCCTCCTGTTCTACCGCAAAAAGCAATTGTTTTAAAAACATCTGTATACAAGCTCCCCACCGTGTCTAGATCGATCAAGTATTCTCCGTGTTGAGTCAACCTCAGCCGCAGATCCCGCCCTACGGAAGTGCACTACAGGCACCCAAAACCATACGGGGCCTTTTCCTCACGTAAAACATCTTCATTCCAGGAAACTCGTGTGTACCTATCCCCCGAAGAAACCAGGACGCATATCATAACGTGAAACTTGTTATACGGCATATATACAAAATGATTTATAGTGGTCAGCGTTGTTCTGCGTCCTTGGAATACCAAAAATGAGACCTTAGGTACTTAAGCTTACCTGTTGCAGAATGAGGTAAGTAAGCTGTAAGAACACTGTCTACCATGCTACGTCAATCGGCCGTGCCCATAAATATCGACTCAGATGTATATATAGCAGTTTATGTCATGTACGACGACTCCGTAGCTAATCGCCGATGAAGTACGACATAAAGATGTTTGCATCACCATTTTCTCCACCAAAGCTCCCCTTAAGCTGGGCTACCTTAGGCCTCGTAGTACCTGTCTCGCATGCATTCCTCGTGGCAAAGCAGTGCTCAATCTGGCAATATTCTAGAACCTCAAACGTCCTCACTTATCAGCTGAGGTTACCGTCGCACGGTATATATTGGGAACACTTTCGCTTACTTCTTCTACCACATTTCTTGCCGTTGGGGCCTTCGTCTACCTTTCAGCCCTAGCTGGCCGGTTGCGAATAGGGAGCCTAGACTCCGACTCGTCCTGTCAATGATGCGTGTTTCTTACAAAAGGGCCATACATAAGCCACCATAGGGAGGCAATCGAATGGATATGGCTTTATTTGGGCAGGCTTCCCTCTCCCAAGCTGAAATATTCGACGATTCGCAGGGTGTTGCCATTGAGGGACGGGAAGGGATGCATGGCGTAGCATGTTGCCTATGTCTCAGATGCCAACGCCACATATAGCATTTAAACTTTTGAGTGGTTACTACGACTAGAACTCTCGGTGACTATGGTAGACTATTGTAGATATCCCATAGATATAGTTGGTGTCTTTGCCAAGTATTAGGGTTAATGCAGGGACCCAGACCTAGAACGTCAGTCCTATGTGTGGCCCTACGCGGTCAAGCTGCCCCTATCAAGTCTCCTTTCTGCCAAGTCGTAGGTACGCCGTAGCTTCGTAACTCAAGCTGAAGTCAACTAAGTCGCATGTCATTAATCCAGTTGGTTGGCATAAACGAATGAAGAGAGATATCTCCACTTGTCACAAGCCCCAAGGGAGGCTTCGGCCCTCCCGGATGTTAAAAATACTAATGAATTAACTAATACACGCATGTTGGTCCATCTCTGCGGACGCCACGATATGAGCAGTCACTGCTTGGAACTTCTCTTACTATAAAGACTTGATTTCACTCGTTCTCACTTCGCATGGCTACCTTCAATTACAGCGGCATACATTCTTCCATAGTTCGCACCCAAAAACTTTCAGAGTTCTCTTCATACCAGTTATTGTGGCACTATCTTCATGCTTCCAACCCATCCTACGTTGGATCCTTTGGAGCCTTGCTGTACACTTAGTTTATACAGCTGATATTCTGTATTAAAGGAGTATGCTTGGATAACCCAGCCACTCAGAATCGCCATAGAAAGACTACTCCGCTCATTATCTCACTACCCAACTATATAATCGATAATGCCATCTACGCACAGGCTCGGTGATGGCAGCCCGGAACGTCTTGAGCCGGCACCAGCAGCAAGATACTTGACGAGCTTTGAACGTGCTCAAGACATTGAAGCTGCATCTATCAGACCATCTCCAGAGTCCTCGATAATATATACCCCTTATGAGAGGTATGTCTGTTGGCCAACGCTTTATTCCTATGTACACCGTTAACATAGTTATATTAGTCTGAATTCTTCTACGTCAACAGTGGCCGAGAAGGGGGGCGTCAATTATACCGAGCACGCGATAGACACGCCAGTCAGCCGACCCCTGAATGACACTTCCCCCCTTCCCCTTACCCCTAAGAAAGGGGTCCGGCTGTACCGTTGGCTGAGATGGGGGTTCGGGTCGGTCTACCGTCGTATTTTCACCATAGTTTACCTCGCCAACCTGGCAGTGCTCGCCGTGTTAATAGCTCGTGAGGCGCTCGGACGGAAAGACGGCCTCACCTACGACACGGCTGCGATGGCCGTTGCGGCCAACCTCCTTGCCTCGCTTCTCATCCGGAATGAACACGTCGTAAACGCCATGTTCATCGTCTTTGGCACCTGGTCAAGACATGCTCCTCTCTTCATCCGGAGGCTCTGCGCCAAGGTGTACTCGTATGGCGGAGTCCATAGTGGTGGAGGCATCTCAGCAACTCTCTGGTATATCGCCTACCTGGTCGTGGTCACTCGGGAATTCGCCGTCCCTAGCATCCCTTTGATACGTGGATATATCCTCCTCGTAAGCTACATCATCGCGATGCTGTTAATCACCATTTTGGTTTTCGCCTACCCGCGAATTCGGATTCTCGTACACAACTGGTTCGAGGGCATACATCGCTTCTTAGGGGTATGTATCCTGGCATCCTGTCCTTCCCTCATAACCCATCTTGAGTGGTCCTTCTCTGTACTTGGAGGAATACCTGGATTAAAACTCCCGAGGCGTTGCATAGAGTGGAAGGATCCTTTACTAACTCTGTTATGATGAATCTAGTGGTCTGTAGTGCTCCTCTTTTGGGCCCAAACTCTCATGTTAACTGCCGATATCGCGAGAGTACGCCAAGTCTCCATGGGAAGTAGCGTTGCCTCATCACCTGCGTTCTGGATGCTTGTAACCATCACGGTCCTTGTCGTATACCCTTGGGTTCACCTCCGAAAACGAAATGTTGAGGTGGAGGTACTGAGTGATCATGTCGCGAAGCTTACGTTTGATTACGCGAACGTCAACTACGGCCAAGCAGTTCGTCTGTCTGATGCGCCGCTGAAGGAGACTCATGCCTTTGCCGTCATCCCGAACTGCCAAACACAGGATCCTGACCCCTCGCCCACGGCCTCACACGATACTATACAGCTACAGAAGTCTAGCGGAGCAGCAAAAAGGGGCTTCAGCGTCCTTGTCTCCAATGCAGGTGACTGGACAAAGAAGGTCATTCAGAACCCACCCAAACGTATATGGACGAGAGGGCTTCCTCAGTACGGCGTGCTCCGAGTGGCTGGTCTCTTCAAGCCGGTCATCATCGTCGCCACCGGGTCCGGCATCGGCCCCTGTCTCTCGCTCTTTGTGCAAGCTCCCGAACATCCTGTTAGGATCATATGGAGCACGCCGAGCCCGGAACAGAGCTACGGCCAGGAAGTTGTTGACATCCTACTGAAAGCTGACCCGCGAGCCATCATCATCGATACCCGAAAGAGTGGCCGGCCCGATCTTGTCGCCATAACTCATCAGGTGTATGAATCGAGCCGCCTTGAAGTTTCGGAAGGCTCTATGACCGACTATGAAAAGGGGGTCCAATCTAGAGATCACTATAAGAATCGCGGCCCCTGCGAAGCCTGCGTGGTGATTTCAAACCAGAGAGTTACCAAGAAAGTGGTGTACGGTCTTGAAAGTAGGGGAGTTCCCGCGTACGGAGCACTGTTCGATTCATGATGAAGGAACAAAACGACCTAGATTGCAGCCTGGATGTTCCAGAACGAACGTGCACCCCGTAAACACACCCACAAGCTTGGCGAGTCTGGTATGCTCATGTAGGGCCGGGGCACATATCAACACACTAAGGAGGATAGGTGTCGTTCCAAGGTATTGTTTCATTTGACATATAGACAACAGACACTTATAGACTCAACCGTATTAGAACATAATCCTCTTGTATGTTTGGTCTCATTTCTTGCACTCTTTGCATGGAACATACACAACTGATACGATAGAAAGTTTTTAACTGCATGTCTCACTACAGCCTTCTCGTTCGTCCTACCATGACTTGTTGGTATAGTGGCTTCGGGTACTTGTCCCTCCGGACAGGTTTAATCTCCAACTCCAACTTTCCAGACGTATAACTCGAGCCGAATCTGCACTGCGGCAGAATTGAGACACGATATACTCAAATCTGAAGGATCGGGAACTGATTTTTCAGCTAGTACCGTAACCAGATCCCATCACATAGGCCGGTTTCATGGATAGCAACACCGGATAACGCCGAACCGAGACACCCCCCAAAAACGCGTTTTCGTTTCTTACGAAAGGGCAATATCGATATGAATTAAGTCTACACCACCAGTCTTAATTTCAATTTGTCCCCTTCCACGATCTCGGCTCTACGCTCGAGCAGCTCGCTCATGTCCCATGTGGCGCTCAGATACCTGCCAGCCAGCCACTCCCGGCGCTCGCTCGAGAGCCACGTAATCGTGTCACCGGCCAGGCCAGCATCGTCGTTGAGGCTGGCCAGTGTCTCTGGCGGCATGCCCTCCTTGGCGAGGTCCGTGAGCACACCGCCTGGGTGTACCGAGTACGCCACGAGGCCCCCCTCGCCGGCCTCGACCATCAGGAATTCCGTCAGCTTGAGTACCGCCAACTTCGAGGTCCCGTACGCCGAGGCCATAGGCCGGAGATTGTGCGCCGCGACACTCGAGACGTTGATCATCGTCCGAGGACCGTCGGGCCGGCTCGCGAGCAGCAGGGGGACGAAGTGCTTGCTCATGAGGTAGACGCCCTTGAGGTTGACCTCCATCGTCCGCCACCAGGAACTAGCTTCTGATTCGGGAACGGCGCGGGCGGGGGTCATGTACCCGGCATTGTTCACCAAGACGTCCAACTTGCCCTTGAATTCCTTCCCGATGAGTTGAGCGCACTTGTGGACGCTTTCCTCATCACTGACATCCACCTGAGTCAGGACGATCTGGGGAGGGTCGTGGCCCCTTTCTCGCGCGGCCGTAATCATATCGCTAGCTAGTCGCCCGAAATCCTCCGCGATGGATCCTACGGCGATGGCTTTGGCTCCCGCTCTGGCAAAAGAAACAGCAATAGCCCGCCCGATACCTCTGGATCCGCCGGCGATTAGAACATGGTGACCTACATGCGTGGCCGTCGCGATGAGCGGGTAAGAAGACTGATGTATAGTGGACGTGAATGATGCACCTGTAATTCATGAGACCGCGATCCATTTAGAGTGGACGATAGAATACTGACCGTTTTCAGGTGCAATAGGGGGGTAAGACGCCATGACAAGAGTTGGTACCTGAAGAAGGAGAACCAGGGAACAGTAAGGAGATGAATCTTCTATTAGACCGTCTATGAATATATTCACGTGCTATGTACGGCAACCTGGGCGATGATGGCAAAGCGGGATGAATGATTCATTAACGCCGATATGCTCAGCGTGATCGGAGCTATCATTTATGTCCGAACGGCGTTAAGGCCGGCCCACTTTGCGGGTTTCCTATCTCTGTGGGTTACCTAGGTAGGTACCTACCTGAGCACCTGGAGTACCCAGACAGGATTAGGTACCTAGAACCATCACCTTGACAGGAAGCTATCAACTATTGATACTACGTTGGGTGCTTCATCCAGAGGGGATCACGAGGCGATGTAGTAAGCCAGTCCGATCAGATTCGATTGTCGAGATCCGATACGCGTCTTGGGTAGATGTATGTGCTGTAACGGCGGATAAGGATGCATCTTGGAGGGGGCCAGCTTTGGGCATCAACGCTTCCGCGTATTCTACTATGCGTATAGGTACGATGGTGTTGGGCCTTCTCAATGGGGGAAGAAACCCCTTTCGGATACGGGAAGCACGAGAGCCTGCTCCGATAAGGTGAGTGGTCCTTTGGCTAAGAGGGTATGATAATATGTTCTGAAGATACTCTATGGGATCTAATATGCCATGAACCATATCCATCCTGCACCGAGCACAAGGAACACAGAAACCACGACCCGGTCCTGATGTGGCTTTGGTATCTAGGGCGACCTATGACAATTTTTTGTAAGATTGAGGAGGCGGATGCGTATGCATCCTTAGAAGGCGATGGTGGGTGTGGTGATGGATGGTGCAGAAGAAGAGTATGTTGATGATGATGATGTTGATGATGATAATGATGATAATGATGACAATGATGACAATGATGACGGCGATGATGAGTGTGCTTTCGACAAGCTGGCCAGCCACTGCCACCAGGCCACCCATTAGGTACCTTTTGGTATTTTCTCGTAAACAAGGATACACGATACACACTGGGAACGTGTCCCCAAACCGAGTCGTTCAGAAGAGCGTCAATGCCGAGTCCTCACACCGGCCTGCGCAGATGCCGACAACGCAGCACAAATAATAATAAGCCCTTCGATCTCTTTATTTTCCCCGTCTTTTCCCGGGCCAGTTTTCTTGTCGCCAAAGTGCTCTTTCCCTCTCTTTTCCCCTGTCCATATGCTTCATGCTGCCTGGGTTGATGTAAGATACTCTGCGATCCCATCGGAAAAAAGAACAGGTCCCGCGCTTAGTATGATATTGTCCAGTTCTACTCGGAGAACGCAGGGCAGAGATAAGACGTCCAGAGAGAAGAAAAAAAAAAGAGAGAATAGAGAAAATAGGGGAACAAAAGTCCGACTGCAAAAGGACCAACAGACAGGCAGCAGACACAGACTTACGCACGCACGCACATACCCATACCACGAAAGGAAGAAACAAACACACACACACACACATACACACACCATGGAAGCGACCACTCGTGTACAGGTAATTAGGGTGTTTCACTTCCCGATTTCTCACAACCAGTCTTCGATGACGAGGCTGTGCAGAGCAAGGCAAAAGGTGTGAGACGGGCTGCCCGCACGCAGCGGCATTGGCCCTGGTGTGTGCGGATGGTGATCGGCACTGCATGGGCGGGATCGTAGCCGAGACGCCATGCATCGAAGGGGCATCGGGAATGACGCCCAAACGGCTGCAAACCCGTCCCTGCATCCCCTCACACACAGCCCCCCGGCCGGCAACACGAAGCGCCATACATCAACCCGGGGCCCTGCCTGTCAAAGCTCTGGTTCGCCCACATGGCCACCACGGTACAGAGCTCCGGGTACCCGGAATCTGAGCTACCAGGCGCATGCGGTTAGTTTCCTTCTTGCATCCGAGGCTGAGGATGAGAGTAATTGTTGGGAATTGACCAGGCCGCCCCGTCGGCTGAGTCGGGAGCCAGCGCCCTCAAGACATCAGGCCACCATGTCGAGCATCAAGTACAACCAATGCAGGGCGGTTGGGGGGATCAGAAGGGATTCAGGGAAGGATAGACAAGAGAGAAACCACGATATGTGATAGCGGGAAGGGGAGAGAGAAAGAGAGAAAAAAGGCAGGGTGCCAGCGTAGGCAGAATGCCGTCCCTAGGCGGAAAACTCCGTCCTGTCTCGGGCCCGAGAAGAGATAGAGGAACGAAGAGGTGGAAGAAAAATCAAGAAAAACAAACAGCCAAGAGCCCTCTCTCCCTGTACCTGACAGCAGATGTTCGTCGCCCAAGGTATATGCGTGCGTACATACTGACTGACTGACTGACTGACCGACTACTCCACCAACGACCATTACCACCACCACCACCACCACCACTCCAAAAGACACGTCGCACAGCATGCCGCCATCGCCCAGATCTTTCAGCCAACCGGGACATGGAAAATGTTTTAGGGCGGCACATTTTATCCCCCACGGAGGTTTCCCGCAGATCGTCGGTGGCCGTCCGCATGCACATGCGAGGATCCGCTGCTGCCACTCCCGCTTCCACCACCACCACCTCCTCCTCGACTTGCCGACGCGGTACTGGCTCCTCCTCCACCACCTCCTCCGCCGCTTCCTCCTCCTCCATCGACTCCGCCCGCCTGCGACGCCGCAGGCGCTCCAGCAGATACCACGTAGCCCTGCGACGAGGCGTGGGCGTGGGCATGGTGCGAATGGGCGTGATGGTGGGAATGATGAGCATGGTGAGAATGGGGGTGGGGATGGTGCGATTCCGGCACGTAGACGTGTCCGTTGGGAAGCACGGACCCGGCGTTAGCTCCGCCGCTTGACTGCGAGTCCCGTCGCGAGCTGCCGTAGGGTTTGCTGTCATTATAGATGTAGTTTCCGAGCGCGGAGCCCGAGTCCTCGGCAGCGGACCGGATCGACGGCTCGCCCGAGGCGTATATCGTCTCCGAGGCGGAGCTCGCCCCGGGCTGGTAGGCAGCTGCCGCGCTATTGTCGTGGTGGTGGCTGGCCGATCGGTGCGAGACGTTGGAGGGTAGCGTGCTCGTGGCGGAGTAGGGAGATTCGAAGCTGGAGTTCAGGCTGCTGTATCCAACCTCGGGCATGCCGCTTGTCGGGGAGGCCGCCTTCGTGCTCGAGTAGTGGCTCGGCATCGCCGCCTCTGCGCGGTAGCTCGAGGAGCCCGTCAAGGTCCGGTTGACCTGCGGGAGGAGGCGGTCCGAGGAGACGACGCGGTCGGGGGCATTAGGTAGAGACGCCGCCATGCCGGCCATGGCAAACCCGGTGGGGGATTCATTGTTAACCGCCGGACGGTGCACGAGGGTTCCATACGAGTAGGAAGAAGCAGCTTCGGGATCGACGTAGACCGGCTTGCCAGCAGAACCGTACCGCCCGTAGCCCTGTACCATGTGAGCCGGGTCCTGGTTCAGCATGGGGTAGTTGTAGTTGAGGCTGTAATCCACGCTGTCGTCCGGATAACCCCCTGACCATCCCGACATGGTGGAGTAATAGCCTTTGCTGCCGTATGGATATTGGCTCTGGCGGTAGGACGCCATCACGTCACTCCCTGCCATGTCGGCGGCATACTGTGACATCGAGTTCATCTGGGATACGGCCATGCGCGTGTGGTTGCTATACGGCCGTGCTGCTTCCAGGTTGTAGCTAAAATCGCTGCCGTCATTTCTCAGCTGAGTCTCTGTCGAAGACACCTGGAGAAGCGAAAAAGAAGATGGTTAGAAATCATTTTGGACTCTTCTTTCTTTCGTTTCCCCTCCCATTCGGGAAAGGGGGGGAGGGAGGAATAAAGCTAAGGCGGAGCGTTACCCGTAAGAAGAGACAAGGTTCATGGCCCGCGTTCTTGCAGTTTGAACACGGCATCCCGTTACCCGGGTCGCCACTGCATCGAATCTTACGCTTGCGGCATCGACCGCACTTTGTTGTGTTTCAAGTCAGCGTTCGTGGTTCTCCACACCTTCCCGGCGCGCCGGCTGTGAGGGAGGGGAAGAAAGAAAAATAGTGGTGGTAGCCTTCACTTACGGCGACTGCGATTCGTTTACGGGGCTGCGATGATTCGGAGTCTACTTCTCGTTCTGCCATAGTGGCCGTTCGAGCGTCGTGTGATGGGAGGTGGAAACGACGATCTGGATAAGTGATGGGGTACGGCGGACACGCACGGCTATATCGTCTGCCCGCTTCGCTAGAGGGAGGAGGATAGTTGGCGGGAGTCACCATTGTTTTTTTCGCCACCCCTCGACCCTTCTCTCGGTCAGCTGCGTGAGAGACAAAGAACGGTGTTGAGTCAGCCGCGTCCTATCGGAATTGTGTCCACGGGGAAAAGGGGGCCTGGTCTCGCTCTGCGACCGCAGGGCCAGAGATTGATGAAGAAAGATGACAATGAAGCGCGCTCGGTAAAGGAGGAGCAGGGGGGAGGTGCAAGCGGCTCGACAATTGGCTCTCTTTCTTACCCTTCTCTTCAGCCCTGGAATCTCAGCTTGATGAAGGTCGAGCTTCACCAGGTCTCTCGCGTTGTCAGACGCTGATGTTTCAAAGAGCTGATCAAACTGGGCAGTTTGCAGAGGCGAAGAGAGGAACGACAACCTGTTGCCTGATAAAAATATGGAAAGGAAATGGGAGGCTGCAAGTCCCGTCACTGTTATACCCCGTACGACGCTCTCCGCAGGAAAGCCTCAACGTTCCAAGGCCCCCTCCCCCGTTGTTTGCAGCGACGGTAACGAGCCTTCAAGGTATGTTTCTGTTGCGTGCTTGTCATTCTGCTGCTTCGTCCATAGCACAGCAGGTGTCACGTCGATGGATGTCCATGGGAGAGATGTCGACCTAACTTGGAGGCGTTACACAAGGCTCAAGGGTTAGCGGTTCCATGCATGCTGCATGATGAGAGCAAAAGCCAGGCCATGTGTGATTTGATTGAATTGCCTCTGCAGCGTAGTCCAAGGTGTTCCGTTTCACTCTGGGAGCGACGAAGAGAGAGAGAGAGAGCCCATACACAAACAGTCAGCCTATAACGCAGGGGTCTTTGGCTTATCCCAGAAGGCGATCTGATGGGGGAGCAAGCAATCTCGATTTAATCTCCAGATGATGTAAAGAACCACCAGGTGGGCCCATCAGGACGGACTGAGACACCAGCATCTCTCCTTTCGCATCAGCCCACGCCGCTCTCTGAGATTGGAGACCCAGGTACTTGGTTACCTACTCACCATTCGAGAACGGTGGGGTCGTGGTAGTGGTCGTCGTGGCCGTGGCCGTGGCCGTGGCCGTGGCCGTGGAGAGCAGGGCTAGAAGAGATCCGCTGGGCGTTGTTTCTAATCTGCCTACACCCATTTCCTCCTTGGGCGAAACGGTGAGTAACAGGTAAGGCCTTCGTACTGTATGTGATGTCTGTACCTAGGCTAGAAAAGCCAAAGGTAAGAACATCTATCAGGTTGACAAATCTACTTCCCACGCCTCTCAACAGCGATGACAACAACAACAACAGCGACTACCAGAGCGAAAATACCGGTTTGCCCCTAGCACAGCTACACCACTCTAGAGATTATAGATGTCGTGTGATTACACTGGACTCGCCTACAATGCCTCTTCCATCGAGCAACATGTCGTCCGTGCAGACAGGAAACTGACAGGTAACGACGAGGAATCAAATCGCAGGAGACGTGCGGAAGAGTCGCCGGGAGCAAACACGATGAGGTTACTTTGGTCAACGGCTCTCGTCCTACTGAGGATACAAACGGAGGGTAAGACAATGACATGACCTGGCCCTCGCCCGTAGCGTAGAGCGCTCAGCAGCGCCCAATATCGAGACATAACGCAGCATAAGTGCCTACCTAGGTGACGCAGGTATTCGTCACCCACTGCATGTGTGCATCGGTACTTTGGTGCGACGTTGCGGAAGATAGGAGAGAGGGAGGCATCAACGAGGTCAAGTTAAAGGGGGGTGGGGGAGAAAGTTGAGCCCCTAGACCCTTCTGGGCTCTGCGTCCTGCAGTCCTGCACACCCCCCTCGCTGTCTAGGTCTCTGGTATCTTCAGCGGGGTAAAAATGTGACAGGAGGTTCCAAACGAAAAATGACGACCGGCGGAAGGGTCTTCCACGCGCAGTACGCCCAGCCAGCCCAGCCAGCCCAGCCCACAACATCCAGCCACAGCCACTTAACCTGGCAAGGCGTAAGCGTGGTTGCGGGGTGCATTCACGTAGGGGAATATGATAGCGCTCCTTCATCCGTCCTATCGGAGGGCAGAATCTAGATAGATGACTGGAAACATGGGCAGCAAACTTGATACGTGTTCAACGCAAGCAAGCCTTTTATTTGTTTGTTTATGTATTACTATTCTTATTTTCACTATTTTCTTACCTTTCTTTATGTCTTTTCTTCTTTACATTGTTTGTCCGGAAGCGCCGTAGATGAAGCGCGCCGGGGCTTCATTCGTATATTGTCTGGCGCAACACAAACGAAAGTGGCTACTGGATATCGAGAATCCGAAATCCTGTTGCACGAATCTCTCCTGTGCTGAATTCTTCTCTGTAGTAGGCATACCTAGCTGTTGGATCTGAAACATGGGCCACTCGATCCTCCCCTTCCCCTCTCCCCCAACTGTGTAAGTACTCTACTTAGATGAAAGTACTGCAGGCGGCGTCGCTTGTTCTCACGCTGAGAAACAATGAGTTCGTACATGAACCTGAGTCACTTGACCCTGTGACAGATAATTATAGAATCGGCCATCGGGAAGCAGAATATTATTTCTGCACGAGGAGGTGCTGCCAGAGGATGCTAGAAAATGGAAAATGTCGAAGAGAAGTGGGCCTCCACACGCGGCCAACGGCTTCGTCAATCTCTAACAGGGACCTGTTGGTGACCTGTCACTTACTGAATCGCCTTGACGAACAAAGTTTGTGGGTCGGATCGGTAGGCAGGCGAGCTGTGGGTGAGTGATACCTATCTTGCCTACTAGGACCAAGGATCCGATTTGACAGCCCGCCGCGGCGAGCTCCTTTCGTTCGTTTGGACCTTGCACACTACCCACGTGCAGGAGAGGCTGCTATGTCTTGCATAGAGAAAAGGGAGAGAAAAACACCTAGGTAGACAGATGGAGCACCCTGCAGGCCAGGAGGGACGCACCGGCCTGCGTGCGCGGGATGTGTTTCGCAGACTACAGATACTCCGTACCTACGTACGAAACACCGATAAATATTAGGCTAGCTGGCTGACGCTGAGGCCATCTCATTAATATAGGGCCACGCCAAACGACACAAGACAATATCCTTCCTCGGCCCGTGCCAACATGGGCGGATAGTGTATTCGAGCCCGACGGTCATCCAGCTTTTACGAGATGCGTCTACTAGAGAACGAGTGCACTCTAATCTGCTGGGTCTCGCTTGAACCCCTACCTAGCACGTGCAGCAAGTTCAAGCAAGTAGTGAAGCAAGTAGTGAGGTGGTGGGAAAAAAAGGGGGGGGATGGAGAGGTACATAGGCAAGAGGCAGTCACTCAATACCATCTTTGTCAAAAGAAAGATGGCATTGGGCTCTCTGTAGAGAAATGTCCCCCACCCAGGCCACCTGGCCATGAGGTGTCTAGCAAGTAACTAGTCTCTGATCTTCATGGAACGATCGTTACCCGTGCCTAATTCGGGTAAGGTGTGTGAAAGGAGAGATCTAGGCTCGCTTCCTCCTCACGAGGTGAGGGGTGAGGGAAGGGGGGCAACCCGTACCGAGCGGCCTCGCGTTGTTCCTTAAGCACACTGACTATGAAGGTACGGCATTATATGCCGTGCCTCTGCATGGCAGTCCCCAGTGAGGTCCTAGCTCTATCAGGCCGAGCAAAAGAGGTATCGTCCGCTTATTATCGAGGCTCCGGGCGCGACAGGAGCGAAGCGTAGAGACACGCTTGCCATTGACCAAGGCTGCTGCCGCTGCTGCTGCCGCTGCTAAGGCACATGGCCCTCCGTGGGAGGGATATTAGACGCCAGAACTGAACGGAAAATTTTCCCTACAAGCAATGCGGGCTACTGCATGCCCCGCTGTCAGTCATCTATAGGAGCCTGCAGCTATCCGAGTCCGTACGACGGGCCGCTACACCATTGGCTAAGACTTGATGCTGAGGCTGCTGGAAAATTGGGGGTCAGCTTTCCTCACAGGCCTGTCAATAGTCGCGGTCGAGAGCGCGAAAGAGGGAGCGCGCAAGCAAACATCAAAGCTTCAGCCCCCCTCGATCAGAATATCAGAGACATTGAGCTACTTAGACTACCAGAATCAGCGTAACAGCTCATTGAGACAGACCAACATGTGCTCTTTGGAGGCCTTTCTTCATATGAAGGCATCCTGATAGCTCGGACCTGATCAGAAGTTGCACATTTTGTCCGGTTGGTCACCGGGTGCACTAAAAAGATCTGTATACCAACCTATAGCTATAGGCGGTGGAAGGGGGCACAGAGACACCGCTTCCCCCCCATTCCTCCATGCCTCGCTTGCCCTAGACTGGGTATGCCTACTTCTAGCCAGCTAATCAACACCAGCAGCATATGTCACAGTAGCACATCCCATGAGGCAAGCATGAACGACGCCATCTCTGCTGAGTGAATGAGTTGGAGTCGCACAGGGCTTGCCCCAAGCACTCGCTGGGCATCTGACATGCGGCAGGTTGAATCGATGTGCTTCACAGCGCGTTGCTGTCATTGTGGCCTCTCTCTCCCACCCTGTGCGACGTCCCGTGTCCTCCTTGTGAATTCCACCCACTGTTGATTGTATCCGGTACGGGCTAGTCGGAGTTCCGATCGACGTTGGTGGGTCTCATATTGATGAGACGGGAAGGCACATCTGCTCGAAAAGTTGGATGGTTTCTGGTTGGCCTCATAGCGCTATACGGCAGCTGTAACGGCGGTGTCCTATGAAGGACCGTGACCTATTAGGACCCGACCAGGATAGCAGCGGCGTGACATGTCGTTGAAGTTGAATGAGGGAGACCTCGTCGGTCCGAGTTAGACATATAAGGGAACGAGGTCAAGTCACACGGGCAGGGGACCTTGCAGCTCTTTAACGGTCGAGCAACAGAGCTGGCGGCCTTGAACGGAGAGATGGAAGCGAGTGCTCTGAGGCTTTGAATCTTTAGGCGAACGCCTAGCAGATCAAGGGTCGTCTCGGGCGTGGAAGGGAGGGGCGCACCTGAGCTATGGCGTCGAGTGGCTTTCAAGCCTTTCCGCTCGGATGGGAATCTCTGTAGGAACGTCTAGCAACGGGAACGGCTAGCAGGGATTCAAACTCGACAGTCTCACACTATAACAGAGGCCGCCCCCCACCCACTTCGGGAGAGAGACATCTTGTTGCGGATTTATACCTGCAGCATTAGCATCGTTGGTCAAAAACCCATGCCGTCGCCATGCAAGCGCCCACAGCACCTGCGCGTGCAAAACACCGCTGCCAACTCTAGCCGCGTATTGCCTCGCTATTAATGACCGCATAGGGTGGTTAGGTAGAGATAGAGAGACATAGAGAGAGAGAAGGGGGGGGTGGGGGGGGGGATAAAAGGAGAGACAGGCAGCTAGGTACATAGGCAGGAAGGTCATTGGTAATTACACAGCGACGTTAGCCGAAGAGTCGGTCACCTGATGAATCTTGGTTCCGCCGCCCACCCCCAGACCTCGATTACTCGGATAAGCCCTTCCAGCAAGCCCCAAGACGACTCGTCAGACGGCGGATCATCTGATGTCTACGATCTGCTAGTAAGGAACGGGATGTGGTCGGGGAAGCACCCGGGTGTCAAGGCCTGCACGTCGGCACGCGGCTGAACCCACGAGCCCCTTGCAGCGTGGATTTGGGGGGCTCCAATTGTTCCATCGGGCTTCTAGTGTGCGGATAGTTGAAGCCCTGGTGAAGTGAACCGTGCTAGGGGATACAGTACGAGTACGCTGGATGCGACGCTACGCCGAGGCGTCGCGGACACAGAACTAGAGATCATTAAGAGTACTGTGCTTCTTGCCCCGGTTCCTGTTCGCATCTTTTACCATAAGAAGTCCATCTGCCAAGGTAATGGGAAGAGCGTATATCTGACGCGGCTGGGCAGCCGTTAATACTCATAACATTCTTGTTCCTGTTGCTGTATCCGTGCCCGACATACCTGTTTTCAAGCTAGCCAACTTAATATCTTCTCTCGCATTATATAATCACATGCTAAAAGATGAGGGGACATCATCCAGGGACTCACGAGGAGCTTTCAGTCTCGTAGAGTATGCGAGCCCTGGCAAATGCGGAAGGTGAGAGAACGCAGCCGCACCCAGGACATGCCTCTGGATATATTCGATGTGAAGACGGTCGACTTGCACTGACACCTGTGGCACCAGTGTGACTAGATATGGCCATCGCGGGATGTGGTACGTTAGACAGAGACAGGCAAAGGTATGGCCACTGGAGGCCAGTCTTCATGAACCCTGGCGGGGGATCTTTCTCACCTCGAACGAGAATAGACAACAAATCTCCTGTGGTGAAATCAACGGCTGCCTGCAACCCAGGCTTTTGGTTGGGGATAGGAGACGTCCAACTAATAGGGGATTATAAGGTAATGGCCTAAAGTCCTAGGTTGCAGAGAGGTAAGCATGCCCCCGGTCGGGATATTTGCATGCGTGGGTTGTGCATGATCTGAAATACATACACCAACCACGATCCAAGGGTTCACCCTAGAGCATCTTTTTACTTGTGCATATGCAGAGCTGACGGGAGCAGAAGACCTTGCGTGAGTGCTCTAGCCTGCCTTCTACATCGTCTCCCTTAGAAATGCTCGGAGCAACCTCTCCCACGCATGTAACGAGCTGGAAAGCCATCAGCAACCCCGACAGCCCAAACCATCCCTACCGACAAAAGGGCATAACAACATACTTTAGCAGACGCCTGAAGATCTTCATACAAGGGCTCATGTATAAACGGACGACCAGCAACGTCTTACATAGACGAGTTTCGCAGGCCCCGCCCTGCCCGGACTCAAACCCATTTCAACTCTAAGCCCAACAACCAACTGGCCGGTTCCCTGCCGTCAACGAAGCGCCTCCCGAACGTCCGTTCTTCAAGCTCGCCCGCCTTGCCATCCGCAAGCGCACATCCCGCGCCTGCATGAGGCTATCGTACAACATGTGTCCTCGGCCGTAGCCGCTGGGTTACCAACATACGCCCAGGCGGAACGAATGCCCTCTCCACACGCCCTCATCCCCGATCGCAACGACGCAAACCTCCATATCTGCCATATTGCCGCCTTTAGGTAGGCATTCGACGCCCGAAACAACAGTCGCAGCATCCGTTCGCACCCCCCATCTGCATCGACCGGGCGCTATACGGGTGGGGTCGGGCGGCGGACCAGAATTGCCCGAGAGCCAGAGGGGGAGGATGGCTCAATCGGGCCAAGGCTCGCATTGCGAGGATGCGCTGGGGGCGAAGACATGGGCATGGCCACTACGGCTTGGTAAGATTCCGGGCCGAGACGCTTGTGCGGGATGAGGGTGTTCCGGACGACGCTGCGGTGAATGCGAAGGATGCATGTAGAATCCCCTGAACCCCAAGTCAGTCGAGGTTGTCGATCACAGAACCACGGGTGGCGTTGCGGAGCACGTCAATGGGAAGTAGAACGAGATAAATGGTGGTCGTCGGTGAGGGTTACCGCTTTGTCGCCTTAATCACCGTCGTCTCAGCCACTGGGAATGTCTCCATCATTGTTGTCGTGTTGCCTTCCCGTCAGTGACCTGGGAGTGAGGGTCGCAGTATACTGTGAGTAATTTAATTGATGGCATCTCGATCGCATCTGGCTGGCGGCCTCTCAGGAAACTCCAATGAGCCCAGTGCTTGTATATAAATCTCGCAAGCAGTAGGGTGACCTCCATCGCCACGACGAGCATCCCTATCCAAACATTCTCATTGTTGGCGCTTACCCAGCAGGGACTCTACGTATGAAGACTACTTAGCCAGGGATGTATCTGACTTGCCCAATCGTGCTTAGCTGTATGTTGATCCTGTCCTCTCTCCGGTCTTGTTGGGACCCTTTTAAGACGTGATCCATCTACTAGATAGCTAAAGTAGACCCAGAATCGTCCTTCAGTGCGATCATGTACCTTTACCATTTCCCACCAAAGCTCGTCAACTGCCTTAAGAGTTATTGCTCAACCCAGGAAGGCCAATCAAATGAGATGGCTTCGTAAACCAACATGCTAGACCAAGTATTCCGTCTTTTCACTGCTTATAACGACTGCCCTTCGATGTCGCAAGGCACAGTTTCCCGTCGAGAAATGTATGTGGCTAAACTGCCTAGAAGCCTGAAATACTAGGGTAAAGCCGCGAGCACGTCGTGACCCCGACGCGTGTTGGAGCTCCTGCTCGGGACTAGACATGATGACCAAGACGGATGCGATCAACTGACAAGCCCACTTTATATCAACGTAGCGAAAACCTAGCGAGGTTTATACTCCTTCGGTGGGCATAGAGAATGAATTGCTCGGGCTACTGTAGACGGCTGTTCAACGGAACTGTCAGCTGCCCAAGTTAGTCCATATTAACCCTCATCAGTACAACCCAGTCCAAGCTATCTCCGCCGGTGGTCTCCGTATCCTCTATGCCGGTCCCGGTCCCTGTCTCTATCTCGATCACTTCGAGGACGGTTGTCTCTGCGGCGGTCATCATAGCGGTCCGTGTCTCGGTACCTTTCTCCTCTCCTCGGACTTCGGCTCCGGCTCCGGCGCCGCGGTTCTCTGTCCCAATCACGCCTCGCACCAACATCTCTCCGCCGATCTCGGTCCCGGTCCCGATCCCGGTCCCCACCCTGGTCCCGACCCCCAGCATTATAGCCTCGATCCCCGCCGTCGCGGTCCGGGTCGCGAGCCCGCCTGTCGTCTGGACCCCTGCCGTCACCCTGCCTCTCGTGCCGGCCGCGCATCTCCTCGTCCCCGTATATCATGCTGTAGTGGTCGTCGACGTCATCGCGGACGTCCTCTTCTCGGTACTTCCTCCACTTCTCCAGCCCGCGGACGCCGCCCCATCCGCCGCCGCCCTCGTGTCTCCGCTTCCGCTTCGCGTTCTCGCCGCCGCGCCAGACCTCGGCCAGCCGGCTGACGCTCTGGCTGAAGTCGACGTGGATGCGGCGGTCGTCGATGAGGACCCCCTGCATCTTGAAGTAGGCGGCCTCGCACGCGCCCTTGTCCTCGAACTCGACGAAGGCGTACTGCAGGCTGTCGCCCGTCTTCTTGTCCCGGATCACCTCGCACGACAGGATGGTGCCGAAGCGGCTGAAGATGAGCTCGAGGTCGGCGTCGGCGGTCACCGGGTTGAGCTTGCACACGAACAGCACGTTCTCGGGCGGCTTGACCTCGGCGAAGGGCAGGTCGCCCATCATCTCCAGCGTCAGCGCCTGGGCGCGCGCCTCCCGCTCCCGCCGCACCTTCGCGGCCGCCTCCTCGTCCACCTCTTCCGCCAAGGTCGCATCGTCGGCGATTCGCACGGTCGCGAGCTGTGCCTTGGACGGCTGCGGCGACTGGCTGGGATCGCGGAGGCCGGGAGGATCGGCGTAGGGGTCGTCGATGACGATGGTGTGCTTGATCCGGATGTCGACGAGCGGGTGTCCGTCCTTGTCGGTGATGGCGGTGTTGATCTTCTCTAGCGCATCAAAGCCCTCGACAACTTTGCCAAATAAGGCAGCCTTTCCATCCAGATAATCCGTGTTGTCGCCTAGAGTGACGATGAACTGGCTGCCGGCGACGCGCACATCGGGGTCGGAAGGGTGCGGCACGGTGGCCATGGACACGGCGCCCCTCTCGAGATGCTTCAGCTTGGGGTGGAAGGTAGCGGGAAAGGTCTTCTGGGAGGGGCCGGAGATGAGACCCCATATGGAGGAGCCGCCATCGGAGGCAGGAGAAGTCGGGCCAAGGGGGTCGCCGGTCTGGAAGGAGAAGTTCTGTTGGATGGAATGGACGGGCGAGAAGTTGTAGTATTTGACCTTGCAGAGCTTGAGGAAACTGCCATGGCACTCTATGTTAGAACAGGATGGAAGCAGACGTGTCGGGTGATGAGCACTGACTTTTCGCATTCCTTAGGCGCGTAATCGACCAGCAGATCGATGACGATGTCGCCTGCACTGGTTTCGAGCAGCACCGACATTGTTTATCGGAGGGAGGGCCGTTGGTCGCGGGAAGGACACGGTGAACGAATGCATCCAGATCCGATTACGATGTCGCAATGGGTCTGAAGCCAATGTCACCACCCGAATCTGCACGTCCAGGTTTATTTGATGAATAGCGCCACGCGCCGGAGAAGCCCTACGCCAGGTCGTCCAGTGCTAGGTGACCCTACCTTAGGTAGGTAGGTAGGTAAGTAGATAGGTGATGGGGGAGATTGAGCGGCGTCGGAGGAATACAAGGCAAGGCAAGGCGTATGTGTTTGAAATGTTCCATGTTGCAACGGTTGCAAGGCTGCAAGGCTGCAAGGCTGCAAGGTGGTGACAAGCAAATAAGGTTTGAGCCAGACAAGGTACATCCCTAGGCAGCGAGGTACTACATACATCAAGTACCTACGACTACGTAAACTGCCCACTGGAACCTGGTGCGACCAAAGACAGGAAGTACCTGTACCCATATTTACCAACTTAATCTACAGCTCCAGCTCGGCAGAAACCACATTTACATGTATCCATGAGATCTGCAACATCGAAGTATGGAACAGTGCCTAGGATACCTGTCAGTCAGTACATGTAACCCTAGATATAGGTGCTATGTATAAACATCACCGGGTTCCCGGGAATACTCGATCAGAACCTTACCCTACCTAATGGCCACCCTGCCACATACTTATGTATTGCTGCTGGCTTAGCTTGCGAACTTATCAATCACTATTCCAACATGATTTTATGCCTACCTAGAGTCTTCTCCTCTGTGAGATCTGGACTGTGAGGCAAGATTGTATGAGACATACCTCTTCGTAGAGGTAGTTCAGAGGGGGTTTACCTAGCTGACTACCTACGAGAGCCTGTCTGCCGGAGGAAAAGACGTGTATGAAGCTGTGAGACGATATTCGCTATACCAACTCTCCCCCATGCCCACCACGTCAAACAACAATCCTACTTTTCTAACAGACCCTTAGCACATCGAGTCGCAGGCCTCACCCCAAGTCCCACCTGAACGCTTCCGCCATTCTCTGGGGTAGCAGTTGGTGAGGGCACAGCACGTTTAGTTGGCAACTATGTATGTAATCTTCATATAGGTATTGGGTGTGTGGCCATTAGTGACATTATATCTACTATGCTACATAGCTGTTCCAGCTGCCTGTCAACGAGAACGTGATTATTTAGTACTTTTTTTTTCCCCAACTCCCCAGCTTCTCCGTATTAACAGCAACAACGGCATCGACGACATACTGCCATCCTCGCTAAAAGCCAATTAATGTAAATATGTGAGAGGATGGTAACAGCAGCAGCCATGTTGGGTACCAAGCTACGGCCCCCCTCCGGACGCCGTCAAATCAAAGAGGTATCGAATGTGATCCCAAGGGCCCGCCGCCGCCGACAATCCCGAATGTAAGTAGTTCCTAAAAGCCCAAGCCAGGACAACACCGGCGTATCCCGTCTAATGCATTCCCTGCCTTCCCCTCCCTCGTTCGCCTTTTCCTGGCCGCACATATGTACAAGGAACGTGAAGCTCCGCTCCACGTTCCCTTTTGCATCTTCGTCCTCGTTTACATCCTCATCCTCCACCGCCGTTCTGGCTTGTTCCCGTGGACTTTGTTCTACCTGAGAAGGTACATATGTACTTAATGTAGATATGCGTGTATGTTGTGTGTACGTATGTGGGTAGGTGGTGTTCGGTAGGTCGGTGAGTAGGTGTGTAAGGATCAATCAAAATCAATAAAAATAGATGGACCAAATTGGTATAGGGTTTCAATCTCAATCGCTGGTATGGCTACGCCGTCTCCGGCCGCTCCGCAGCTCCTTCTCCGTGTCCATGAGGCGCATCTGGACCCAGGTGCGCATGGCGCCGTCCTTGCGCACCGTCTCGCAGTTGAGCAGCTCGGTCAGCGCGCGCTTGATGCCCTCGTTGACGTCGAACATCTTCTGCTCGCCCACCGCCATCTCCTCGATCAGCGACTCGTCCAGCACCGGCTCCAGCGCGCTCGGGTAGCTGTGGTGGCGGTGGCATTGCGGCGGCGACGAGCCCCGGAACCCCCCCGACGAGGAGTGCACCGGCATCGCGACGGCGGGTGTGGCCGGCGTTAGCGACGATCTTTGATGATTCCGCGACGGCGACGGCGACAGTTTGGGCGACGGCAGGCTCGCGTACGACCGTGTGGGCGAGACCGACGGCGAGGTTGCGGCCGTCGACGAGGTGGTATAGGCGGGGCAGAGATCGTGCATGTGTTGGCGCAGCTCCTCGTGTTGGTTCTGGAGCAGGAGGTACTTCTGCAGGGCAAAGTCGGTGTTATGGCACGTAGGCGAGTCGGGACTCGTGCCCAGGTGCTCCTCCGCGTAATACATGATCGATTGCGGGTAGAAGGTGTCGATGCTGTGGTGTATCGCTATTGGTGAGCGCATTGGATTGTCTGGTTGAGAGAAAGTGGTATGGAGTTGGAAAGGGCGGTCTTGGGAATTGCTTGCCAGGACCGATCCGATCGTAGGCCGCGTGGCCGTGGGTGTAAGTGGCTTTGGGTGGGTGGGTTTGGGCGTTTGGGGTTGATATAGAGCCCACTTGTCCTGTCGATCCGACGATCGCAATTGTAACGTCGGCTCCGGATTTGTGTGAGACAAAAGGGGTAGGCAATGGCGCAGATCGCCGACGAATTGGTGGAATAATTACTGAGTATTACACAACCTCTCCGAAGGGGAATCTGAATTCGGGAGACGGGGCACGGGATAAATGAGACAGGGCAAGGTGAGAGATAGCAGGTAATAGGAGTTGTAGTAGTGGTACTGGTAGTGTGGCAGAAGCAGTGTTGTTTCGAGGTAAAACAGAATGCAAGGCAACCTAAGACAAGGCAGGGTGGTGGACAAGATAGGTAGACCGTGGGACCTGATGACGGCAATGGGGGGGACGGACCCGGCGCAAGTGGTACTAGCTACCTAGTGTAATGGCAATAGTTGTAGGCAATAATGAGGAACTCGAGATCCTCCTCTCTCTCTCTCTTCTTTTTCTTCTCTCCCTCTCTGTCTCTGTCTCTCTCTCTCCCCCTCCTAACTTGACGTCGTGGATGAGGCAGAAGGATCTCGAGACCCTTTGATTTCTCCA
This sequence comes from Xylaria sp. JS573, assembly GCA_000966885.1. NCBI lineage: Eukaryota > Fungi > Ascomycota > Sordariomycetes > Xylariales > Xylariaceae > Xylaria > Xylaria sp. JS573. Next base: position 17,391 of record JWIU01000027.1, on the reverse strand, counting down.
AGCTTGTCTGAAAAGCCCAATTAACCTTTGTCCGGGGCACACAGAATGGCGTGTACTCGTATGAAGTCAAACGGGGATGCAAGGTGACGAATCAGAGGCGCGCGCGGCTCGCAGCTATTCAACCAAAAAGGCGTCAGAACATAGAAAGGTTGGCGCCGTCAAGAAGGCAGGGGGAAGCTAATGGATTTGAGTTCGGCGATCCGGCTGCTAAGACGTGTTTTTCTGGAGATGGCGAGCTTGCCCAGATGCCTGCACGAGTCGTAAGACGAGGTGTGGGTGTCTCCAATGCCGGGTGGGCCGCGATACGCTCCTATCAACGCCAATGCTGGTTCGAGAACGACCGACTGACTAGACTTGATTACGGGGGCGTGGAGGATTGGAGGAAGCGATCGCGTTGGGCTGAGAGAGGCGGCGTAGTAATATACTCGATACTACGCCTAGAGCCTAGAGTTGTCCCGACGAAGAAGATTGAAGATTGATAGATGAGGGCGGCAGGTTGGCAGGTTGGTCAAGCCCAAGGACGTCCAGCTGGTGGTAGTATGGCAATAAAATTAAGCGCTATCAAAGAAGCTTCCAGCGCTGTTGGCGGATGATATGAAATAACGGGGGTGTGTGTGGGGGGTGGGTGGGCTTCGAGAGCTTCAAATTGATTCGAAAGTTCCCTCTTCGTTCCCGCCGCTCTTGCGAGGTACCTAACAGTACAGGCTAGGTGTTTTCTTCTTTCTTTTCTTCTTTTTAACAGGCCAGTGAAACTACCGAAGCGTTTGCAAGCAATTATTGAAGTCGACGCGGTCGAGACCCCTAGAGGCTCGTCTACTATGTAGCTCTTCCAGAGCTGAGGGTGGATAGACAGTGTCAACGCTCGGCTTTGGCTAGGTAGCTAGGCAGCTAGCCTTCTGTCGTGGGATACGCTGTGGGTTGTGGCTGTCTTTGCGGGGGAATCGGACGATGCTCTCCCTTGACGAACCAGGGTGTGTGTACATATACAGATAGATAGAGCAAAGCAGTGCCGTTCCCGGGGAATCCAAGCCGACTATATATGGTACATAAATCGGTATGTGAACTCGTAGGGACCAGGGCGAAAGAGGAATGCGATTTCCGCCTGTCCGCGAATCAAAGCCAGTAACAGGTGACGATGGCGTGGTGCTGCGGTTGTTGGTCGACAGGTATTTGCTGTGCTGCAGCTATACGCACGCATGCGCATACACACACGTAGCTAAGCTAAATCGTGCCAGCTTCTCCTCTCGTCCAAGAAACATTGAAGGGCGATTGGGGATGGAGGCGGGTTATGTCGGGGTATATGTCGGTATCCCCTGGAGAAGGGTGTGGGGTGGGGTGGCCGGCTCACAAGGACTGCCAGACTGCGTTAGGTATTCTCTCCGCAGATGTGAGCATGCGAGGCTTGGGATTTCGGCAGCCAATCAACGAGACAACAAGGGCCAGGTCCAGAGTTGACAACCGGAGTCTGGACCGTATACTATTGAACGGCACTGGCGTGGCGGAAGACGGAACAGAGACACGAGATCTCCAGAGACACATGTGGTTGCTTGCGCAAAGGACGATGGCGTGGGCAGATAGGCCACTAAAAATATTGTCAGTTCGTCCACGGGTTTTGACGTCTTGACGAGGATCGATCCTTCGCCCTTGATAATCACTCGACAAGGTGACGGCGCACGGCACTGCACGGGTAAAAGTGACGTCGAATGAGTCGACATTCAAAACAGATTGGCGGTGATGACCTCTCTTATGCCCAATTACCTGTCTGGGTAGTCCGTACCTCATAAGACAAACGAGAGCATTAGGCATTTGGTACGCACGTATCACTAACCTAACTTAGGTAGGTATCCAGCTCTCTCTATCTACCCCAGCAGCCTAGCAGCCTAGGGACTTCGCGTTAGGCCTACACATGCAGTTCTTGTCATCCACTGTTCCTGCGTGTTGCTTTCAGCTCGTGGTCAGGTACAGTACTCCCCAGCTTGATCGAATGTATGGAATAGTAGTCGACGTTTCCACACACGATACAGACGTCGTGACAGACTACATACTAGGTACCTACCTATGTCCAGGTTACCATGGATCAGTCCCACTAATCGGCCGGTCACGTCAAAACCCAGCCCGAAGGTGAAAACCTCCATATCAACAAGTAGGGGCACACACACTTTAATCTTTGTTACGACATTAGGTATAGTCCGCCGTCCCGTCGTTTCAAACGTTGACATGAAGCTACAGAAGATGATCGGGAATCCTGCGATGGAAGATAGGGGCAAAGGCGCGTGCCTCCCCGCACCACACCACCCAGCTCTGCTGCGAGGTCTGAGGTAGGTAGTTGTTGTACATACATGCAGTATGGTAACTACTAGGTAGGCAGGTAGGTTGGCGTTTGGCAGGTTGGAGCAGCACCCGTCGAAGGTTGCACAGCACCCTTCGCTAATGGTGACGAAATCCTCGCACGGCAGTCTTGGCAGTCTTGGCAGTTTGGTTTCTACGAAGTAAGTTTATCGAGAGTTTCCGGCAGTCGTGTCGATCACCTTCTCTGCCTCCTCAGGCATCGCGGGTCGAGCTGTTGAGCTGCCAGCGCAACACAACACGAGGGCATATCTACAATCTCCTCATACGCATCCGCTGGTGATGATGCGGCGAGCGCCGGGCAATCATCTGCCATCATACTCTCACTTTCCTCATTGCATCAGCAGTGAAATCCTGTTGCTCCAAAGGCAACAGCAATAAGTACCCGTTGCAGATGGCTTTACCGCCATTTCGATACCTTCCCACATACATAACTAGGCTGCTAGGTACCCCTCGATTCTTTGCATTGTCCAGGAAGACAGGACACCCGGAGATCGACTTCCGGAGACCAAGGCCATTCCTAGGTAGTCTTCTTGGAGCAGCAACACCAACAGTCGCAAGCTCTGACATCGGTCAAATCATGGAATGGGAATGTTTCGAGATCGACACGGTGCATAGGACAGCCTGTCGTCATCTGCGACTGCCCGCCTATCAGGGCTCCAATCCAATGCCAGTGACACCCCTTAGCGGCTATGTAGAGGCTCCCGTTCCAATGGAATGGGCACCGACATCATCGTCCGCAAGCCCCCCTAGCCCGCTCGTACCTGCAGCGAAGCGAGCAAAAATAACAGCCACGACAACTGGTAAGGAGATAAATTCCGTTGCAAGTGTGGCTGGTAGTGGCGATCGAGGCGTGCACTCGTCATGGGCAACGATGAGCTATGTCTGGTATCTGCAATAGAAATATCATATGGAATGAAACGACCTCTGGCGCGGTCGTTTCGATTTCGTTGGCACTTCGGGGCTTTTAGCAAATATAAACGACTAGCCGATGCGACCGCTCACACTATGTATCAACGCCATCGCCAACTGGAGCAGGTGACAGGTAACGGTTTTGTATGCTCCGTTTATCTATGACTTCATAGCTGACCTACTTCGAACTACATACATACATACAGGTCTGTACATGTATGAGTCCCTCAACTTGCTCTGTACAAATGTCTCAGGTCTTCATCCGCTGCCGCGTGATTTCCACCGAAGCGTCGGGGAGCACTGACGGCATCTGCCAATGATCGGTCAGATCGCTTGTGTTTCACGCGGCTGGCTCACCGACGCTCACCTTTTGACGAAGTAAGGGAAATCATGACGCACGTTTAAACATATCTGCTATGTATCAGGGATAAAACGCCAGTGCTGGCTGTCGGTAATAAAGGGTCCATCGACGCAGGCTTACCGCCCATTACCTTGTTGGCCCGAGATGACCTCAGCCGGGGTCCTGGTTCACTAGTACGGGCCTACGTATGTCCGTCTCCTGTACAGATGTCGGGTATGTTAAGACATGTCCATCCAGATCTAGTGGGTATGAGGCCCCAGATCCTTACGTAAGTTCTTACACGGAATAAGCATTCATCCCATGTTGACATCGTGATGTCTCTTATTTTATTCCTTCCACAGTCTGTTTCCGTCCCTACGAGAGAGTTGATTTCTCATGGGACGAGCTGATAAAGAACGTTTGTTAGGTAATCATTCCAGATGAGGCACTCACCATTTCGACGAACCCCTGGATAAGAAAAAGTTGCCGCCTACTTGACGTGCATTTCTGCCACATGAGATGTATGATGATACTTAGCGCCTATATAAGAATCCCGCCTCTTACCATCTCCTCATTCCGAAACACGCCAGTCTACATAGTATTGCCATGTAACTTGGGTATAGTTGGTGGCTATCTTATTGGGGTTGTATATGACATGTGCGATCTCTTGCTGTCATATTAGGGATTTCCCAACGTCGAGCCTCTTCTAACGCCGGACCCTGAGGGGCCCTAGAAAGAGTGTTGTGGTCATACCGCTTGGGGGTGAATGAAAAAGATGCCGTGAATTGGTTGGGAAGACACCAGCCAAGGAGTTTTCGACGCTATACACGAAGTGATGAGCGATATGATAGAAAAGTATGATATAGCGGTAGCTGTAAGTACTAGCAAAAAGCTGCCAAACCAAGATATGGACTTAATATGGTAAAAAGGTACAAGCTGATTCAGAACCTATATGGAACCTTCTATCTGATTTAGTCATAGGTTTCATAGGTTCTGAAACCTTTGGGACCTTAAGGATCTCAGGCATTTCTTTTCACCTAACTTTCCAAGAGGTTCTTCTTTCGGAAGGTTCTTTCTCATTCTGGACCTCTTCCCACCCCGGCTCCTAGGCAACTCATCCAACACATCGTAATAGGTATTGACGGGATCTATGAGAAATTCGCGTCCGATGGTTACCCACCTGTGACGACGTGCTGCAGTGACCCAGCAGTTACCACTACAGCAAGCCCCTATCAGGGCGAACTTCGACAAAAGAATGCCAGATATGAAGGAGAGCTCGGCCGAGAATTTGGGAAATGTCTCTTAGACTAGTTATAGGTGCATGAGAAGGGTTCCAGGCAAAAAACCACTGATTCAGAACGACATGGGGCCGAGAACAACCATGTGTAGCAAATCGATCCCGGGGATATCTTGTTTTTCTCTCTCCCAATCATGCAAACATCTTGTAGTACATCATTTTCACGCTGCATTAAAGCTAGTGCATTTATATATTGTAACTCAACAGGCAGATCAGCGCTGAGGCAGATAAATGCTTAAAGAACTTAAAGTTCTACCTACCTACCTGTCAGGCGGTCCGGCCTGACCCATCCCAGGTATTTGTATTGTCTAATGTGATAGTAAATGTGTAATTGAACTTCACGATGCTTTATATTACCTCTGGTCCATCTCTCCCTGTAGTCGCAAGCACCAAATTCCCCGGCCGATTTCAATTCCCGGTGCCGGGCCAGTAGCTTGCCATGCACGCGAAAACCTCGTTAGCCGGGTCCGGGGCGTGCGACAGCTCTATGAGACGCTGCGTCTGCATCCTGTGCTTGCCCGGTTTATGGCTTTCGTTGAGACTCTCAATCTTGGCCCGCATATCACGCAGTCGTCTCAGCCACGTCTCCGAAGGGCCCTGCCCGTTCATGGTGGTGATCGCCAGCTCCATTCCCTCCAGCCCGAGGGTCTGCGGAGCGTTCCACCACAGCCGCTGCTTCCAGTCCACGTCGAACTCCGGCCCCGCCGCGCTGAGCGGCGCCTGCCACAGTTGCGCCCACCGGCGACAGATGAGGATGTGCTGTAGCGCGACCTGATCGCCGGGCGGCAGGTGCTCCGCGTCCGGGGCATACGGCCCTACGGGTTCGACGTGCATGCCCGGGTAGCCCTGCTGGCAGTTCCAGTCCGGGATGCAGTACTTGATGTACTCCAAGCGGGTCTCGAGATCAAAGCGGGGAAGATTTCTCGCAGGATCCAGCCACGAGGCCATCGTGCTCGCGAACAGCTCGCCGTAGATGATGACCTGGAACGTGGCGCGGACGGGCTCCGTATTGAGCGTGGCGGCCTCGCTTACCCCGCCGTTCCAAAAGCGCGGCGTCTGGTACCATTGTGTGCCGGCCATCTTGTCTATCCGGTCTGATAGGGGATTGATGACGCTGAAGCGGGCGAGGTGCAGACGTCGAATGTCGTCCAGTGTCAAGCTTGCCTTGGCAAGGCACAGGTCATATAGCCCCTCGATGCCGCCCCGAAACGCCTTTTCGAGCTCCGCCGTTCTCGCCTCGTCCCCGATAGCCCATTCTGCTGTCTGACGGGCCGTAGCCATGACGAGAAAGTACGGGTGGGGACTGAAGAAGATGGGCGCCGATGCAGCGGCTAGGCGAAGAATGGTGCTTGGCTTGGTCTCGGAAAATGCAGCGCGGAGAGCGCGGCACGTCGCAGCCGCGTTGGTGAAGTCTTCGATATCGCGGATGAACTCTGGGAGTGACCGCAGCAATTCCACGGGAAGGTCGAGTAGATTCATGATGGTTGACGAGCTGTCAGATAACTTGCTCAAGTTGCCCTTAGTCGATGAGTCTTCTACTTGTCGCGCACATACGGTAGATAGATACGTCAGTAGGTAGGGCGGTATACTCGGAACGAGGACATATCATGGATGCGGAGTAGAGCGGCTTGGATTCGTGTCAGCCCCCGCTGCCCCGTTAGATAGGTACCTTACCTATTATCAGGTAGATAGGTGAAGCAATGCAGAGAGCGGCAACTTCTGACAGGCCACAACTCCCCAACCAAGCTTCACCAAGTATGCACGGGCCACACGCGTTCCTCAACGATGGGCGGTTGATTGGGACGGATGTAGATGTCTTCTAGCTGTCTTCTCTACATGTACGCATAGGTACGGATAAGGGGACTATCCAACCTCATCTCCAAATTAATAACCTTAGCTATTGCGCCCATCATTGTCTACCTAGTCTCATGGAGACAAGACAACCACCTACATCTGGTGAATAGTGACGCCAACGACATTGCGGCAGCGAGCCCATCGACCGACCTGTGCCAGTGTTTTCTGGGAGAGGCAGTGGTTACCAGCCGTGTGATCCACAGACTGATTTCCATTAATACGATAGCTAAGATGTAACAGGTTCACATTATATTAACACTTGTAGCTACGCTGGAGCTATGCCAGAACTCGCTTTTGCACACCTGCTCAAAACAAGTTTTACCCCATTCCGGCTATGAAGAATATCCAAAGCGAACCGAGCCCATCGCCGCAGGCAAGTACAGTGGGCACATCCCAGGGGCTACTGGTTCCCGCTGCGGACCATGAGACAAGCCGCTGCATACGCGCATACCTTGCGCCCGTCCATCATGATCGGAACTGAATTGAATCAAGCCATCTTTCATTGCAACCACACGCCCAAACTAGAACCTGGCGCTCGTCTTCCTCCGCGGCCTTCCCACCGGCTGGCTGAAGCTAGAGACCGAAGTAGGAGAGAGGGACTGGCTCTGGCTCTGCGACGCCGCGAGGAGAAACCGTGGCCGCTTCTGCGTGAGTCGGGATCCCAGAGGGGCCGTCGCACCTCGAGCACCGTGGCGCGAGCCGCCCAGCTTTTTGTTAACCCACCCGCCGCCCGTGGGCAGGCTGCTCGACTTGGGCGAGTAGTTATCATCGACTTCGTCGTCCGCATAGTTCTCGCTGTATACTGGCTCCGAGTCGGATGACAGCTCCAGAACCTGGGTCCCCGACGGAATCGAGAACTGGGCCCGCGACCTGGGCGGCCTCCCCCTTCTTTTAAACGGAGGAGGCGAGATGCTGCCCCCTTTCAATGGGCTCGGAGCTGGCGAAGACTCTTTGATGGGGACGTCCTCGTCATCCTCTGCAATGCCACGTAGGCTAGACTGGCTCTTTTGCTGATACGTGTCAGGTATCTTGGATGAACTATCGAGATCGTCGGAGAAATTCTCCAACTTCTGCATAGCTTCTTCGTACTCATGGTCCCGTCGTGCCTGCGACTTTTGCGATCCCTTTGTAGGCTCAGATACGGACTGCGATTTGGGCGGACTCGTTGTCTTGCGCGATGTCTGTGCTGTGCACCACATTGTGTTGAATGAGCGCAGTGAGTCCGGCGAAGACGGCTCTGGTGATCCGGTGCCAACGGCCGCACTAGCATCATTTTGCTCGACACTCATCGTTCTCTGGTGAGCAGGCGTGGGCGTAGGCGTCGTCATGTCCTCGCCGGATTCGTCATCTTGTTGCTCTTCTGTGCCAAGAATGACCGAAGCGCCGTCCCCATGAACGTCTTCATCTGTAGTTTTAAGCGAATCAGAGTCTTCATCGTGCATGTCTAACCCCGTGTATTCCATCTGACGACCGCTATGAGCACTACCCGCTGAGGAGGGAACCATCGCCATGTGTCTCAGAACTTTGGGAGTCCCAGCGATGACTTCGTCACCATTGTTGAAAGCTGGGCCTGATGACTGATTGACGCCGGCATCTTGCGGATTCGCGACGATGGGGTTGGAATTGTCAATTCCCGCCGTGCCAGAGTAGGCCGTGGACCTAAGTTTATCCGATTCACCGTCTGAATCATCATATCTTGGGGCAAAGTGCGCTTGAGCATATGGACCTTGAGATATTGCACTCACAGCTAGGCTGCTGTCCCGGTGGAGTTGCCGGGATGGGCTGCTGATCCCTGACAGATCAGACATTGACAGCTCAGCGACTTGTTGGCCTTGACCTGCCTGGTGTGGTCCAGAGCTACTGGCAATATCAGTCATAGCTCCTTTGCCTGGCCATTCTGTTCGTTCCTTTTCCAGGCTAAGTTGACCTTGCCCCATATGAGTCGTGGTGTCTTCCCTGGTGATTATAGGGAGGGTGTCACCTGGGAGATGAACTTGCTCAGGCGGCGCTGATTGCCATTGGCCTTCCTCATGAGAACCAAGGTTCGATTCCTCGCGGTCGTGTTGTGCACCCTCGGGTTCGTCAGGGGGTAGTGGGTGCTGGAGAATTCTGGGCTGTTGCATTTCCGCGAAAGTAACTGTCCTGTACCCTTCGTCCTCGCCTTCACCTCCATCTTCGTCGTCATCATCTGGCGCCTCAAATTTGTCATAGATGCGCTGGCCAGTATGTTCGTCATATCTCTTAGGGTTGCCATCCAGATACCGATCTCGCTTTGCGAGACAGACTTCTAGGCCGGCTGCACCATCATCGATTCTGACCACCACACCTGTCACATCAGAGAGCTGCGGTTGCCAGCTTGTTGCTGTAGAGCACGACCACTTCTGCCAGGTAATTACCATCCCAACTTGAGCTTCGCCAGGATGGAGGATCGGAAGGGTTGACAGATCCGATGGCAAGGAGGGCAGATCATCCAAATCCGTGAATTGGCTTGTTTCATTTGTAGGCTCATTTGTTGCGTCACCAACGACGTCGGCGGTGTCGTCGTAGTCGAGGTGGATGTCGGCGTCATGAGTGCTATCCTCGACGCCATTGAATGCATCGTCGTAGCCACTGTAGATATCCTTTCCATCCTCTTCCCAGCTTACCGATTGGTCGTATTTCCTCTTCTTACTGGCGTAACTATTATCGTAATAATGTGCCTCGTTTCGTTGGGCCTTCTTGCTTTGGCCACCACGCTTGTTCCTCTTTTGAAACCAGGAGCCCTGCTGTTGAGGATCCCATCGCTGCACAAAAGGGAATGGTGGCTCGCTGAGCTCTATTCCCTCATAACAGCATTCCACAGCCCGGTAAGTGATCTTCTCTCTCCATGCATCGGGATCCTCCGCTGGCTGTTCGTTGACTTCGTCTGCTTGCTGCTTTCCACTCTCTTTTGCATGCTCGAGCCGTGGGGTTGCCAACGGCCGCACATCCTTCATAAGCGTTGTTCGGAGATTGTCCTCGTCTTCTTTAGTCTTAGGGTTACGAAGACCCAGTGCACCAAAGAGAAGTCTGCGACCTGCACCTACATCTATCCGGCGCCTTTTCTCGGCGGAGGCGGTCGGCTGGGCGTCCTGGGATGCAGGTGCCTTCCTTGGAGTTCCCTCTCGTGCAGTTGGCTCACTAGAATCCTGTAATTCATCATGCTTTCGTTTTGTCCCAATGGACACGTTTGATAGGCCGCTAGGCTGCTCAAGCTGACTCGACTGACCTACTTCCACCCCGCCGTCAGCAATCGCGTCTAGCAAAGCCCGGCGCTTGGCTTCGAAGAGGGCTTTCTCATCAGTGGCAGTTAATGCAGACTGCTGATCCCTTGTGCTCGCAGTCGGGGAGTCCGCGGTATTGTCTTGCTGCGCTAGTTTCTTGGCCTGCTTAGCTGCTCTGCGACGAGCATTCCGGCTTTTCGTGCTTTGCTTGCCGGCACCGGGTGGCACTGGCTTAGGCTGATCAATCGCTATCGGTGGCACTCTTGGGGATTCGCCTAGAAGCACTTGCCCAGGCAGCGGATTCGGTGTTCCTTGCAACTTAGGGAGCGGGCTGCGACTTGAAGACTCTTCCTCTTGAGCGTTCTCACTTTCCGATCCTGAGCTCGACTCGGCTTCACTACTGTCGTCCTCAGAGCTGTCGTCATCAGAGGATGACGGATCAGCGGCCTCGGGACCACTTCCACTGGCCTCACTCTCGCTCAAATTATGATTGATGGAACCGGCATCTCGACCAGCAAGTTGCGGCTTAGTAGATGATTCCTCTGGGCCGCTGTCGCTATCGCTGTCGCTATCGCTGTCGCTATCGCTGTCACTATCGCTGTCGCTGCTGCCATCGCTGCTATCGTCACTCGACCTACTCGAGTGATCTGATGCAATGTGGGGTGAAGAGAAATCGTTGCTATCCGAGTCACTGTCTCCGTTGTCACTGCCGTCTGAAGAAGTCGTGTCCTCATCAGATGTTTCATCAGAACTGTCGTCCTCAGATGTGTCTTCATCACTTGAGGTTGTGTCTGCTCCATCTGCCCCGCGACCGGAGCTAATCTTGCTGTCGACTAGGGTTGTAGAGGTAGCTTCGCTCTCACCGCCCACCTTACTACCGGTAAATGAGCCGGAAATGGCCGCCATCTGAGCGAGTCCTTTGCCGGAAGTAATCGACCCGGGAGGAAGGCCACGCTGGTCGAATTGTCGCACAATATCCGGGACCGCTTCCTCGTCTTCATCATCGGACACCTCGTCATTAGGTTCTTCATTGTAAAGGTCGGTTGCAGCCGCGCTCTCCTCCGGGCCTTGATCAGGGGAGGCGTTGTTTTTTGACGAGACAGGGTCTCCTACGCCAGGCCATGCTATCAGTTCGGATTCCGAAAGTCTTGGTGAGAATCCTTCGACTAAGCGCCAGTACGCTGTCTTTAGATCACTCGCACAGGTCTTCAAGATCTTATCGCGGATAGCCTTAGGCGTCTTTGGAAAAGCAGCTGCCAAAGCGGATGCCTTGTCGGGAACATCCCGCTCGGAGGCAATCGAACTGGAAGTACGTGTCGAGCGCTTGGCTCCTTTGTCCACAGCAAACCCATTTCCCTCCAGGTCTTGACCCTTCATGTTGACGTCTTCAACTTCTCCAAGCTCCAGGTTAGTGTGTTCGTTGACACTCTCTAGACCTTGGGTCTGGTCGGCATTTTGCTCTCCGCCAGGACCGCTTTCGCCCTTCCCGGCCATCGCATGGGCGTCCTCCAGCTCGTTCCGCAGATCCACAAGCTCTTGTTCGATGTCCTCATCGTCTTCGTCGGCATACTCTTCGGATTCGGAGCTGTAGTCTGAACTATCTGACTCTTCGCCCCGCTGGGAATCGTCATGTTCTGCATCGCCATCCTTGAAGCTCACCACCTTGCGGTTGGTAGCATTGGAGTCCTCCTGAGATACATCCCCATTTGTGAGGAGCAGCATGGGCGTATCCTCCTCCTCCTCATCAGGACTACCACGCGATTCTGGCCCATCTTCGTCGTACGCGAGCCTACGTCGCTTATGTGGAGGACCGTGGATAGGAGGTCGGCTGGTAGGAGGCTTGAGAAGAGGGCGACCCCAAGGGATACCATCGATTAGTCGTTTGCCTTCGGCGGATATTTGAGATCGGCCGCTTAGTCGTCGCCGTCTCCCGTCGTTTCTATCGAGTGCTCGAATACTAAGGAGTAGTGGATGTTAGTAGGCATGCGTGACGAATGCAAGGTAAAATAGAGGACAGTAGATAAGCTTACTACACACGGTCGTCTGACCTGAGGACGTTGCGCACCGGCTGATAGTGCAAACATTCAAAACTCGTACCGTCGTCATCACGCAGCTCGACGGCGTAATCCTCCAGGCCTGTCTGATCAATCTCTAGGGGTACCACCTCGTTCACTTTCCCGAGCAGCTTCGCGATAGTTGGGTCATCTGCAATTGCGACATGCCACAAGATCCGGACTTCGGGAAGACCATCGCGGCGCACCACCAGGCGCAGCCGCACGTCGCGGTCGGTCATCATCACAGGGTATACGCTCGAGAATCGGGGCTAGTCATGAAGAACACGCGCGGGCGGGGTATTTGAACAAACGGGAAACCGAAGATTGCCAGCTCACAAGGATACGCTCATGACAAGTACTGAAAGAGCGAGGTTGGCACGAGATTGGAAACAATGTCAAGGACGTAAGATCAAGGAGGAACACCTCAGCTTGGAGATGGTGCAGCTTCATCTCGTGCCTGGGTCGCGACCTCAAGACGCGACAGAGCCATCCCGTCAGAAGGTGCCCTGCACGGGCATCCAATTAATGGCAGCCAATCATTGTCTTGCCCAAATTTTTAGGTACCTAGGTACTTCGAAGCTGCGGGAACGGGGATTGAGACGAGGTACCTACACCTGTACTTCGTACCGATCACGTGTCTGATGGACGCTGAGGAAACAGAAACAGATAGACAGATGCCACCGCCACATTACAGCCACCCGCATTGCCACACAAATTTGTGTGGCATACCTAGGTACGTATCTGCGCAAGCTCATCAGTTACCTATTACAGGATGCCATTCCAACCCCCGGCCTAATGGTTTTCGGAATGATGATCCTAACGATGACGTTCATAGCACCGCGACACAGGTAGACGTGAGGGTTGGACTATGCATAGTCAGGTTTTGGAGTGCTTGAGCATGCTGCTGCACCAGCCAGTGGAAGTGTTCGTAAAGTGTGGAGGTCATTACTGGACTGTCCAGAACTGTAGCTTATGTACCGGGACACACCATCTCCATGGAGGTTATCGTTTATCCTCAATCCATGCATAAGAACAGAAGTGGAATCTGAAAGTGCTGGTGGCACAACCAGCAAAGCAACGGATCACGGATCTAATGGCTCTCCTGCTCAGGTAGTCATTGTGTACTGTATATCCTATCCAAGATATGTACACTTTGTTCATGTTCCTCGGCCAGGAAAAAGCAAGTCCAAGTCTTCAAGCCGAGATATGCTTCAATGTTGCCAACGTACCCGCCTGTATTGTGTATGCAGGGAAGTGTACAAGCCATGTGATGCAATTCTACGTCGTGCCATCTCGTATCTCCCAGGTGAGCCTGGGGCAAGTATTCAGAACGCCTTTCTCTTGTAACTGCAAAAAATCCCTCTCCCATATATATGTTCCACGGCCATCACGCTGGCAAGTTGCCCATCTCTAGCATGTGTCCCATTTTCTCTATCTGTCAATGGACCACTGTTAGCGTGTGCCTCACCGCTTCAAACTATGACAGGAACGATAGGCCCAGCCTATGAGGGGGGCCAGGCGTGACGATGGTAAACTCACCTTTGTCTTTAGGTAACCCTCCACCTCTCGACTTCTGAACCCGCCCTTACCCTTCCAGCTCAGCGGCACCATGGCCACGCGCTCCGTCACCCTTACCTCTCTCTTCGGCCCCTCCACCGCGCGAATCTTGTCCGGGTTATTGGTCAGCAACCGGACCTCATCCTGGCCGAGATCCAGCAGCATCGCCGTCGCCAGACCGTAGCTCCTCGCGTCCGCTGGGTGCCGCAGCAGCAGGTTCGCCTCGACCGTGTCGGAGCCCAAGTCCTGAAGGTTGTACGCCTTCAGCTTCTCGCCCAGTCCGATGCCGCGACCCTCTTGCCGCAGGTAGATGACGATGCCGCCATTGGCATTGCTTGGCAGTGACATGAGCCGCGCCGCCTCATCTAGCTGCTCTCCGCAGTCGCACCGCGCCGACCACGCCGTCTCCCCTGTGTAGCATTCCGAGTGTATCCTGACGAGCGGCGGCCCCGTCGGTGCTGGCGGCGCTGGCGGCGGGGCTTTGTCAACACTGGTCCCGGTACTAAGACCAGAAGCCTCGCCTCTAACCATGCCGCTCTCTGTCCTTCCCGGATATAGGCGGCCCGTGTACGCGCCACGAACCATGCGGTCCATCTCGGTTTCCCCAGGCCGTGGCGCGTCGAGTGACTTGCTCCGGATGTGCGGCCCGAACACAATTGCCAGGTGTTCCTTGTTGTCGACGTTGTTGGTATACAGGTGTAGGAACATCTCGGTCCCGGTGACGGTAGGGATGCGGGCGCGCACTATGCATTGGACCTCGGGCAAGGTCTCGAGGAGCTTCGGTCGCTTTGTGCCGCACCCGCCGGAAGGGATGGAGGAGTCTACGGAGACCCCGCGCGCTTGTTCTGAAGTAGGCGTCGCTGTGCCGGGAGTTGTGGGGGGCGTGAATGCTGGGGAGAGGAGGGACGGCGGCGGGAGAGATTCATTCGTGTTCGGATCGGCGACAGTAGGAGTAGAAGTCGGTGGGCGGTCGGGTGTAGACAGGGAGAAGTCGTCGCGGCTTATCCTGGTCGCGGGTGTGTCTCTGTCATGGTCCCGTACCGGTCGCGACCGTGGAGAATAGAAAGACGGAAGGTCTGCGTTGTCCTCGTGCCATTGTTCGTTCCGGGCGTGCCTCGCGCTGTCCTCGGAAGGGGAGTCAACATCTGGCATGTCTGATGGGGATCAAAACGCTGCCTAAGGGCCTTCGGTCGTGTGCGGCAGTCGGCGCAAAGTGAAGATGATGGAATCTCACCGAGGTCGGGAGGGGCGGGTAACAGGTGGGGGTGTCTATAGCAGGTAGCCGAAGTCTAATGGCAGCAACGAGGAGTGGTCGATTGAACAAACCGCCACTTGAAGTATTAGCGATGAAGCGAGTTGAGCTCTTGTCTACGGCAAGGTAAGATTGAAGACGATAGAAGAAAATAGAATAAGGGTGAGGGACATACATTTATGATGCTATTACCGGGTTGGACTCGTTTGGCTGACAAGACTTCAACGCAGCAGTATTAGTCATGCTCTTGTCGTATGTACGTTACCGACCTATGTAGGTACGCGACATCGTACGCAAAAACACCGCGGCACATGTGTATCTCACAAGGGTTGATAATTAGCGCCTCCGCACCTGGGTCCGTATAGGAGGTACCTCAATGGCGGGCTTAGCGGGAAAGTCATCAACCACACCGAGATTCTAGGCGCGGAAAAGACAACACCATACCTTATGTGTATAAGATGGGAACATTATGAAGTGCACTGACTGTCCCTGCTGTATGACAGAGAGTGTGGTATCTTAGAGTATGTATCATTTGGCACGTGAAAATGTAGCGCGCTACACTCCTAGAGGTCCGTCCCGTCCCCTACCGATACTGCGCTTGAGCTGCGCCATATCGCATCATGTACTGGCGTTCGGCCGTATTGCTGTTCCCAGAGAAGTCGGGCGAAAGCCTATTGCCGGCTACATCCAATGAGATGGCCTGAACATACAGATGTCAAGAAGGCTGACGTCGCAAAGAGCTTCGTGCACCTCGAGTCAGCCGAGCAAAACAAGTAATATACAAGCCAGCATCACGAGTGGCTTGATTGTATCCAATCGAGCACTTCCATCTCCCCCTCCTCTGATGTGAGATCAACAGCGTCTTCTCCCCAACTCATCTGATCCATCTGGTAAGCAGACGCCACCAATCTGGGTCTAATGTCGTCTTCACCGATGGCGTATTTCATGATACCCCTGACTTTCCCAGAGATCATATCCTGGGGCAGCTCTGGCTCCTGTTTTGAGGCTTTGCCAATCCCGAGTCCGGTAACGGTCTTGAGAGCATCAGCCGTGGTGCCAAGCGTCTTAAAGCCTCCGGTTGTGTACGCCTTCGCTACCGTTAAAGGAGCTTGTGATCTTGGAGGCAAACTCGGTAAAGGAGTTCTCCCGCTTCCGCGTGCTCTCGCTCCTATGAAGGATAGCGATACTTTCGTAATTGCCGCCGCTGGCCTCTATATAGTCGAACAGGGCCTTCTCGAACGCTTGACAGATCAACACCGCATCCTCGGTCGTGGGCCCTTTGTCTTGCCATTCGACAGAGTTGACTTTGATGCCAAGTACGAAGTTCTTTCTATCTCGCTTCTTGATGGCACTGGCGACTTCCAGGACAAGTAGCACCCTGTTGTTAATACTACTACCATACTCATCAGTTCTTTGGTTGGAGTTGGGGCTCAGGCGTTGTCTGAGAAGATAGCTGTGCCCCCCCTCCCCCTGGGGCGTAATTCCGTCTGCCAGTCCGAATTGGCAGACTATTAGTGTCCCCATTGTCTCACGTTCACGAATGTAGCTCTAGGGTACTCTCGAGAGCCTCGAACTTAGACAGGAGATGTACGCCTGCGCAATGCGAACACGAGAAGGTAGGATGACAATGCATGAAGGGGCTGCTTACCAAATCCAGCTCGCTCGAGATAGTCTGCCGCATCTGCAAAGCCCTCCACCACTCCAGCAATGGCTTCGCGGGTTGCTGCTCACGGAACACCGTATGTCCTTCCCATCAACGACGCATTTAGTTGGATCGGGCTCGCGCTGATCGGATGAGGCTGGATTGACTTTGGCGTCTGCCTCCCCGGATGTGAGACTTGTTCGATCATAAGACTGCCACGACTCGTGGCCGCGGCAGCCTACTGCCTAAACGCCTCGAAACGTAAACGAGGGAAAGAGGCGTCGACTAGGATGACTGCGTTCCCAGCGGGCTCAAGATAGACCGGGTCAATGATGATGTTACCGGTAACAATTTAACCCCTTATGCCAGGGCCCCAACGACTGTAAAGTGTCGCGAGGCCCGGAGATGGTATACTCATGATGAGACGTCTTTCTCGTCAAAGCTTGCTATGTGTTCAGACATTGGGTCATCCATAAACTGGTTTTGCGACAGCCGTATTGAGAAACGGAATCTCAGAGGGCGCTCGAGTAATGCCACGTCTCCATATGCAGATAGAAATCGGGGAGCCGAAAGCGTGTAAGACATTATGGCGTCGATTATACAGCTGGCGAGTTGACTTGCGAGAGAAGGTTGATAAGTGATGCTCATTGCGAACGAAGAAGTAGGGAACCTAACTAGTCTTTATTTGCTAAGCTAATTAGTAAATTGAAATAAAAAAGAAGTATATTATTATTAACTTAATATAATTTATTTATTTATTAAATTAAATATTAAAAGTAAATATTTTAAATATAAATAAATAATTAAAAAATATTTTTAATAATTATAAATATTTTTTAATTTAATATATTAAAAAATAATAATTAAATTAATTAATATAAAATTAATATTAATT
>JWIU01000040.1:292693-305020 GCA_000966885.1 Xylaria sp. JS573 | reverse complement strand
CCCCCTTCCCCCCACCCATCAGGCCTTCGATAACTTTTCAACCTTATATAGACGATGTACCCTTCGCTCACAGAAGGCCACGATAATGGCCAAAGTCGAGCAGGCGGCAACGGAAGCCTGAACCAGTCTTGCCGAGCCCATCAATTAACGACTCCTCAGCAAATCGAGGCAATAGTAATCATCGGTTTCGAAGATGCCTGATATGGACTATCTCTCGCACCGGCCACTCGGTCTTCGAGTTATGGAAGAGGGTCACCCGTATCGAATCGCGCGAGACCTCGGGCGGGATACCGACGTAGGCACAGATATATTGGTCCGGATCCTCCGGGTCCCGGAAAGCTTTTAGAATAGCCTCGCCCGCTCGACGAGCGGCTTTAACAATAGCGTCACGGTATTCGGGCTGTTTGGCGGCGTAAGTGGTCGCGATGGCTTTGGCCAGTCGACGAACGGTGCCGATAATAGCTTTACGGCGTCTGTGAGGCTTAATAGGGGGGGCGGCTGCAGGATCTTGGGCGACGGGACGGGCGGTACCGGTAGGAGCGTTACGAGGGGCTTCCGAGAATTCGTATGGAGGGGGATCAAGTGCCTCCCAATACTCGTATGAAGGGGGAAGGCTGTCCGAGTCTTGGCCATTTCCGCTTCGATGCGGCTCAGTTGGTGAGATTTGTGGCTGTCCCGACATATTGGTAATGTTTTTGGAAACGACCCTGTCATAGGATAGGAGAAGAAGCAAACAAACCGTTGGACCAGGTATAAGATAGAGAAGCGGGGAATATTAATTCGTGGCCATGTTCTTATCCAGTTTACTGCAGCATTCCGTTGGAACGATTTTATGAAATTTGCTTTTTACTAATGGCGTCACTTGAGCTGACAGGTCTTACTTTGCAACTTCACTTGGGCCAAAATATCAGCACTGGATGCTGTAGCAAGAGATGGTCGCAAGTCTAATGCCACTCAAATTTGCTAGTATCTAGTACTGTAATAACGGTACTAGATGATGCTGTCCTATCTTCATTAGTGTATCTTACATCTGTGTCCAGAGAAGCCAAGAATGGGCCCTTCAACTGGCTCGAGGAATGA
Organism: Xylaria sp. JS573; assembly: GCA_000966885.1. Classification (NCBI taxonomy): domain Eukaryota; kingdom Fungi; phylum Ascomycota; class Sordariomycetes; order Xylariales; family Xylariaceae; genus Xylaria; species Xylaria sp. JS573. The sequence continues at coordinate 303,940 of JWIU01000040.1, read as the reverse complement.
TTGCAAATCGCAGGTCTACACAGCATACGCCGAATTCACTCACGGGAGTATTCCCATGGACTTCATGTAGATATGAAGGAATACTGAAGCCTCTGAAAGACGTTTCGGAGACTTTATAGGTAGGTAGTATTTCTCCACACCCATCTCAATGAATTGACGTTAAGAGATCCCAATCGTTTCGTGTCAAGCCAGATGTTTCCGCTCTGTATTGTAAGCCGCCCGTTTGGGTGGAAACAGGGTTTTCCTATCTGGCTCGGGCAGCGGGATCAGTCGAGATAGAAGCACAATACCTACTTGTAGCAGGTCGGAGGCCCGCACTACCCCTCAACGAGGCTAAAAACTGATGAGGTTAATATTATTATGCGAGGCCGAGCGCCTTGTTCAACCACTGCTATGCAACTACGCAGACATTGGAGAGAAGCTGGCTCAGGCACGGCAGATGCCTGATTTGCTCTGCGCGCCCCTGTTTAGAAGATAATTGAACGACCTACTGCACTCTTCATACCCGATCGGCATCAGAAACTACTGGTTTCTTGCATCCGTAAGTAATAATCGAGGCCTTGAAGAAGACCGTTTGGCTGGGACGACGACAAGATACTCGTAGCCCTCGGGCAGGTCGCCTAGCGTCCATACCCGTTCTTCCCGCACCGTTCGCAGCGTCTTCAATGGCTCCTCATGATCCACGAAGAATTCGCTGTCCACTCCCGAGACCAGGCCGGTCGAATCGGTCGGGTCAAAGACAGAGCCGCGCAACGTCGCCTTGTTGATGTATTCTATCGGCGGGGCTCTCATGATGCCCTCGACATGTTTAGCGATGAATTCCAGGGACAAATTCTCGATGTGGTCTGCTTGCGTCAGCATCAGACTCCGACGCCGGGTCCCCGCACCTATGCCAGAAAGACGACGCAGCCGCCAAGCATGCGGCTGGGTGAGAGCTCATGATGCCGAACACGCCGTCGGAGTCCATCTTGAGCGCGCCCAAGAGGCCCACTGCCAGCCCGCGCTCACGGTAGCGCTTGTCTACGACGAGCTGGGTGACCCATCAGACCGTCTGGGTGCCGTACGGCCACCGGCACGCGAGCGCGTTCCCCGCAAGGACGTCGTCAACCAGTACCCGGACATAGTAGCACCTACTGGCGTCCGACACGTATTGCTCGCGCAGCCGATCTGCGCTGAGCCTAACCCGCTAGCCTAGGAAGCAATCAGGGATAAGAACCCAAGAGGGCAAGATCGCATACCCGGTCTGCCCGATCCCTCTCCCCAGATGCCGTAGTTCTCGCTGAAGAGCCTCGAAGCCTCGACGAGCAGGTCGTCTGGGATCTCCTTTCCCGAATACGTCTCGTATAACTGTTGGATCATCTTGAGTGTTGACGGAGGTGCGTTTCGTGCTCTTCCAATATCGTAAGTGGGTGACAGGGGAGGAGGGGTCAGATAGCTGGGTAGGTAAGTAGATGCATATGTATCTACCGTAGGAAATCCCCACATTCGGTGATCCATGCCATTCGCCTGAACATCCGACGACATCATTGGCCCGGGCTTATCCAATGAATCATCAATCCAAGCCGATAACCCAATCTCAACCTCACCGGTCTATCAACCCCAGCGACATAAGGTACATACATATATAGGTAGGTACATACTCTTCATGTGACAGCGCCGTCGGAGCTGTGGTACGAGACCAGTGCTGAGATATTAAGGTAGGTAGCTGGTGCTCCGGTAATAACCCATCGCTTTTCTAACTTTAGAAATCGAGACCCTGCACCATTCATCGACATCACTCCCCTCGCCATACTTAGTCTTATCTCGCCGGCTTAGACTAGACCGCAGTGAACTCACTGATCCCACCGACCCTAGCCCGCCAAAGTACACGCCACGATGACTTCACCGGACCTGCCTGCCGCGAACCGCGCCAGCATGGATCGCATCCCTATGGAGCTGCTGATTCATATCATGCAGTTCCTTGACCGTCCCGCCCCGTCGGAGATACGTCTGTGCGCACGGCCGGGCGGCGACATGCTGGACGCCCAAGACGATGTTTCCAAGGCGCTGAAGACGGCGTCCCTCGTGTGTAAGGCGTGGCGCTCCGCCCTGCGCCCCATGCTGTTCCGGCACGTGCTGTGGCGGCCCAGGGTGTCCTCGCTCAGCGCCTTCACGCTGAACCCCATCCCGCTGCTCCGCTTCCTCGAGGACAGCGGCCTGGACCGCCACGTCGCCACCCTCACCCTGGTCGTCGACTTCGCCGACCGCGAGGCCGACGCGGGGCGCGTCACGCCCGGGATCCGCTCCGTCGACCTCGAGTGGTTCTGGGACCAGCTCTTCGCCGTCGTCGACCCGCTCCGGTTCACCCTCATCGCGCCCCCCACCACCCTGGCCGCGTTCCTGTCGCGCGTGCTGTTCCTCGACGACGCGTGGTCGTTCAGCATCCCCTACCACATCCTCTCCCTGGCCCGCGCCAGACGAGATGCCGCTGGAAAGGGCCCGTCGGGCGAGTTGCGAGAAGGACCCGTACCGGATCCGCCGCGGGGCCCCTCTCCTCCGGGAAGCGAAATCGCAGGATCATCCCAGTCGGCAGCCACCTCCTCGGGGGCGTCTCGCGCAATCCGGTCCAGGAGAGCCCCGCCCTGTCCGCTCTTCACCGCCCGTCCCTGGACCTCGGTGCTCCTCAACGAGGGCTCGTCTACCCGGGTGTACCGGGTGTACGAGTTCTTCCTGCGCCGGCCGCCGTCCGTGCTCGGGGCGCTGCTCGGGTGCGAGGACTTCCCCAACGACGCGCCACTGCTGCCGCCCACCGTGGCCGACTTCAACTACGTCGCCGTGTTCCCGCTGTCGACGCACTTCGAGACGCTGCTCTCCCACCTGCCGCGGGTGGACCGCCTGTTCGTGCAGCTGACGCCGGGGCCCGGCGACGGCATCCTCGAGGACGGCGACGAGATGCGGCACGTCGAGCCCGCCGACCTCTGGATGGAGCGCAACACCGCCTACACGTCGATCATGCGCAAGCTGACGAGCCGGCCCCGGCCGCCGGGCAACTGGGCGACGCTGCGGGCGTTCGAGAGCGGCGACGCCGCCGACGCCGAGGCCTGGCAGAGGGCCGTCGAGTTCCTCGAGACCAGCGGGGCCGAGGACTGGGAGGTCGAGGACAAGGGCGTGCTCGTCAAAAAGGGCAAGGACGGGGACCGCCCTTCCGTCGACGTTATAGCGGCCAACGGCCACGGCACTGCACACAACACTGCTAAGGCGAGCTTCCTGTCAGTTGGGCCCCCTTTCCTTTCCCTTTCCCCGTCTTTTGCCGTACTCCTACCTTCACATCGGTAGCATGTAGTTTTATTTCTACGATCGGTGGGGGTAGCTCAATCGGATCCCGTTCCTGGCCCGGGCAGACGGGAGGAGATACGGATTGAAAAATGATCCCGTGATTACAATATACCGCCCCATGCCTTCCCCGTCCCTCTCCCCACCCCTTTCCTTTTCAACCCCATCTCCCCCACACAACAGCAGGTATATATAGCAAGGGTTTGCGTTGCGAGAGAGAGAGAGAGAGAGAGAGAGCCACGCACGCTGACAAACGACCGTCGTTCCAAAGCCAGGGATCGCTGAGGCGCTTCGCGTTCAACGGCGTGGCGCGCGTGCCCCACGCCAGCGAGTGGCTCTTCGTGCAGCACACGCACCCGCAGCAGCCGGGGGCGACGGAGCTGACGAGCCTGCTGCATTCCCTGCAGACGCTGCACCTCGAGTAGAGATCTAGGTGTACGGGCCGAGTAGTTCGAGCAAATCAGTCGGGGAGGAGGGGGGAAAGGAGGGTAAAAGCCGGGGGAGCACTTGGCAGCAGTGCATAGTTAGATAATATACCGACATGACAACGTATCTATGAAGAGGGGGACGGCATGGCATCGTCTTGCATATTGCACTCACGTTGGTAGGATAACGGGGGCATTTCGCACATGCATGTCCAACTCCTCCGACCTAGGACAGGGCTGATACCAGAGCGGCGTTATCCATAATTCTATAGGTACCTACATTTGGATACGACGTACGTACCCAACCGGTCGAAAAGGCTGCAATAATGATGGCTTCATGCCGTCTTATCTCATACAACCCAGGAACGTCTGCTCGCCCAGATATGAACAAAAGCGTCGAGGTGATGCAGGACGCAGCGATAGCTGATAACTAGCCCCTATTACTAACGGCCCAAACCCACTATGATCATTCTCTTGCACATTTTGCGCGTAGTATACAAATATATATATACGATGACATTGTGTCGGCGAGGTATGTATTGGCCCCAGCCAACCTACCAACCTCCAAACACGACAAACAAAGAACACGAACCTGCGCCGCTTCCCGCTCCCCGCTCCCCCCAGCCGCCAACTCCATCCAGCCAGCCGGCTTTCCATCCGTCCATCCATGCCGTTTATCGAACTCCTATATATACACATACAATACGTAGCAGATAAACCCAACCAACTCCCCGTTTTTTAACGCCGTTTTTGGTGTGACGTCGAAGGTTGAAGAAAGAAAGAAGACGGCCTAGGTACCCCCAGTAATGGGTACATGGGCAAGTCCCAAAGACATTAGCAGAAACCGGTCCTCCGCATCCCCCGCATCCCCCCTCATATTCCGCCTCTATGCAAGACAGTGGTGATGGTTTTCCAAGATAGCAACCAGCTGCTGGAGGGGGCGGATCCCGGAATGGAACCCGTCCCCCTTTGTTATCCATCCATCCACGCCTTGGCCAGTCGCTCTTGTCCCTCCGCCCCTTTCTATAGCTTAGCCATTCGATGCTCTATGTGGTATATATGTAAATGCAGGTAAAGTTATTTTCCCCGCGGCCGGACCTGTAAATGGTGAAACGCTAACCGGTCAGATAAAACAGACGGTAGTAAAACTCTGTTGATGTCCCCCCTCTTGCTTATCCCAGCAACCACCACCTCGCTTATTTGAACCTCCAACGAACGATATTCAACCACATTTCCACTTAAATCATCCATCAATCCTCGGTCTTCGAATTTTTCTTTAATCCAGCCGCTCATCATCCTTATCGCTATCCTCGCTGCTCCAGTCGGCGGGGGGCACGGCCTCGTGGGCGTGGGCGCGGCGCTCGGCGTCGTCGGTCATCTCGCGCCAGGTGCTCCAGCTGAGCATGAGGAAGGCGGCGGCGATCATGGCGCCGCCGAGCATGGCCGCGAACGAGACCGCCTCGCCCATGAACGCCCAGTCGGCGAGGGCCACCAGGAAGATGGTCAGCAGCGCCGCGACCGAGCTCAGCACCGGGCTCGTCAGCGAGATGAGCACGAGGAACGACCCCGCGAACGTCGCGTTCATCACCACGCTGAGCCACAGGTACACCGCCGTGCGGCCCCGCGGCAGCTCAAACGTCTCCCACCCCAGCACGTGGAGGAGGGGCAGCGGCACCCAGAACACGAGCAGCGTGAACAGCCCGATGCACGACCCGAACGCGTTGGCGAAGATCATGCCCTTCGACGCCGACGTGTGCTCGGGCGGGCACGCGAACCGCTTGTACAGCACCTCGTAGAGGCCGTACAGCACGCTGCCGGCGCCGATGATCATGTTGCCGAGGAAGCGCGTGGCCGAGGCCGGGTCGGGCGCGGAGCCGCCGACCGCCGGCTGGCGGGAGTCGCCGTAGGCGACGACGAGGACGCCGGCGATGGCGATGAGCACGGCGATCGACTTGTCGACGCGCAGCTTCTCGCCGAGGAAGGGCACGCTGAAGGCGTAGGCGAAGAAGGCCGAGCAGTTGTAGATGGCGGTGAGGTCGGAGGGGGTCGTCATGCTGACGGCGACGTACCAGCTGAGGCCGGCGACGGTGAGGGCGCTGGTGATGAAGGCGGTGGTGCGCAGGAGGTAGGGCACGGGCGAGCGGCGGAGCAGGTGGCGCGGCACCTCGAGATCCTGCGCGACGACGGTGTGGGCGGTGCTGCGGAGGACGGCGACATGGCGGCGCCAGAAGACGGGCCAGGGCGTCGACCACTTCTGCACGCGCAGGATGAGCAGCTGCGCCGGCCACAGCAGCACCCACGAGCTGTGCGTCAGGTACAGCATGCAGTAGGCTTTGTTCCAGCCGAGCTCGTGCTGCACGTAGCGGCCCATCTCGGCCTGCACGCAGAACGCGATCAGCGAGACGCCCAGGAAGATGGCCGCGTACGTGTACTTCTTGCGCGCGGCCATGCGCGCCGCCGTGTCGGGCGACCGCGACCGCAGCGTCGAAGTTCGGCTGTAGGACGTCGGTGGGCGCGCCCCCACGGCCGACACAGAGGGCGGGGGAAGGGGCGTTGTCGGGAGCGAGTCGTCGTAGTGTGGCCGGCCGCGATCTCGGTCGAGGGCTGATGCTGCTGCATCTTTCTTCTTGAGGAGCGGCGCGCCGGAGCGGCCATCGGAGGCGCGAAAGGAGGGTCGGTTAGAGTCTGACATGTTTTCGTCGTCGTCGTCTGCGTCGGACTCGGCAGTCTCGACGTTGCTAGAACGGCGGCTGTAGAAGTGGTTGTCGTTGTGGTCGCGGGGCGAACGGCGGTCGAGATCCGACTCGTCGGAGTCTTCGAGGACGAAGGAGAGCCGCCGGTCGACGAGGGGCGTCCTGCCTCCCACGGTGTCGGTTCCGCTGCCGATGTAGTCCTCGACCTCGGAACCGAACGAGCTGGCGGACAGAGGAGAAGCTTCGGCTTGCTGCTGTGCTGTGGCCGGGTTCAGCCGTGCTGGGATGCTGGAGAGGCGGATGTGTTCTGGAGGCATCTAAAAATGATGGAGGGGAGAAGGCAGGTAGAAACGGGAAACGGGGTCAGATTATGTGAGATAAACGGCGTCCAATTATAGACCAAACCAGCCAAAGAGAGAGATACGAGATCAGGTAAGGTAGACGAAGGGGGTGTGGGATGGGAAAACCTGGTACAGGGAATCGCGCGTGCGTTGCGTTGCGTTGCGTTGCGTGCGTGCGTATGTGTGTGTGTACTATGTATGTAGGTCACACGTAATGGGTATGGATGAAGATGGAGACGCGGGACTGCACTCTGTACAGTGTAAAAAAGGTAGGCAATGCAGGCAATAATGCAAGGTGGCAGTACGTAATGAGGGTACGAAGCAGAAAGATGGGCAAAGATAGATGGGTAGACAGATAGAGAGGGACTGAGGGTCAGGGATCCTATTCGTTCCAATTCAATTCAATGGGCTCCTAGTAATTGTGCTTGCTGCAGCTAGTAGTAATAATGATGGTATGGTATCTGGGCATGTAATGTGTGGAGGAGCATGGAAGTATGGAGTGTGAGGTGGTGAGGTATGAGGTGTGAGGTGTAGACATTCGAGATTCGGGTGCTGGAAATTGACAGCAAAACCGACCGGGTGGAACTGACGCCAACGCACAGCAGTAATCTTGCCAGCCGTTGGTTCGCTTACCGGAATGCATCAGTTGCAACCCCCTGTTGCTGCTGCAGCACTCGCCGCTGCAACGCCGTGCTGGGAGATGGGGATCATCAGGGCAGGCTTTTTACACAGTATCCGTCCACTAGTTGGTGCAGCCTGCTTGAGATGGAGGGAAGCCTGGATATCCTTGTCCAAGACCGCCCAAGACTGTCCAAGGCCGTCCAAGACCTGTTGTCAGCTGTTATGCCGGCTAAGGCGGCTACGGCTTGCTTCCATTCATTCATTCACTACTCCTATCCTACATGTATACACATTCTGTTTGGCGTTTTACGTATAACGATGAACGTCATTGCAGGGACAAGAATGTCAAAGAATGTCTTCAAATTGATGACATCCCCTGACATAATTCTTTCGTCTGATCGTACCAGCGCTAATCAGCCTGTCAGTTATTAAGCTTAACCATGAAACTACCGGCCTCTGCCGAGGTAGGCTGTAGTAGTTTTATCTAGTTGACAGCGTGTCAGCACGTCCGTAGACATGAATGAGTCAGCACATATCGGACGAAATCAATAGGTAGGCTCTGGGAAAACCCAATTGCGAATGAAATCATCTTCGAGTACCTAGCCTAGTAGGTATTCAATGCTTTTCTCTAATACAACTCGCTGCCTTGGCTCCTCCTTGGCTGCTCGGAATTCTTCATGGCAACAGCTAATAGTTACGTACAGGTAGCAGAAATCAGCTCCAAGATCGATAGGTACCTTAGGTAGTCTTTTGGCAAGAGGCCACCTGGCTTCAATACTCTCTCCTCTCTCCCGTCTAGGTTTACTTCGCATTGGCGCCAAATAGCGCCTCGCGTGTATCATAGGAATATACGAGGCTGTACACAGTCACGAGTTAGTAAGCTTCCCTTGGAGAGAAAAGACACGCTGAGGTGGGAGGGGGAGAAGAAGTAGCCTGGAACACACGTACTCCTTGTGCCAATAATTCGGCGCCTCCGCCTTGGAAATCAACCACGCCTCATCGAGGGCCGCCACGACGTCGTCGGGGAGGGGCCCCTTCTCGAGGGCGTCGAGGTTGCCGGCGAGCTGGTCGTACGAGCTGATGCCGATCAGCACGCCGTCGGTGCCGTCCTTGATGTTGAGCTTGCTGTGGTGCACGATCCAGCGCAGCGCCGTCTCGATCATGGAGAGGCCGTCGTGCTTGTCGACGGCGCGCTCGATCGTCTGCAGCGCCCGGAACGTGCTCTCGCGCAGGTACCGGCTGCGGTAGCTGGCGCCAGTGCTGCTCTTGCTGCTGAACCGCCCCTCCGCCGGGTCGATGTCCACGCTCTTGATCTTGCCGCTGAACAGCCCGCCCGCGATCGGGTTGTACACCACCACGTCGAGGCCGTACCGCCTGCACGTGGGGATCAGCTCGGGCTCGATGCCTCGCAGGATCGCGTTGTACATCCCCTATTGAGCAGTCCGGAATCAGCAGTTACTCCTGAGCCCAAAATGATAGGGGCAGAAGTATACATGGATAAAGGGGAGCACGAGGTTTGAGAGGGAAAGAAAAAAAAAAAAAAAAGGTCAAAAAAACAGGGGGCGCGAGACGGACTCGACCTCTCCACCCTGCCGAAAAGCCGTCAATCCGCAATCGCAATGAGAACATCATCTCTCAGGTTTTTCTGCCGACTACTTTACCACTACACCAAAGNTTTCTGCCGACTACTTTACCACTACACCAAAGGTGAGGGGAACGTCTGGTGGAAGGCACACATCTTATTATGACTTATAACCCCTTTACTGTTAGGAAGGAGCGGCCTGTTACCCAGGGGAAAGGGACAGCTGCCCCCATCAAATTCTCTCACGACCATTGCAGTTGTCATCAGGCGAACGGGGAGTGTACGGGGCTCCAAGTTACGAGGGGCCAGGATATAAAAGGGACAGCCAATACTAACCTGGTAGATGGTCGGCCGAACCCAGCCGTTGTACTTGCACGTCATGACCACCTCGGCCACCTCGGCCGCCGTGAAGTTGGACAAGCCGAGGCGAACGAACTTGCCCTCCTTGTGCAGCTGGTTCATGGCCTCGAGCGTCTCGGCAAAGGGGGTCGCGCGGTCGGCGGCGTGGAGGTAGCAGATCTATCGCGTTGTCCAGGATAATTAGCCTCCGTTCTTTCCTCTTCTCCCGGCCCCCCCCCCCCCCTTCTTCTCTCCCACGCCATCCCACTTCTCGTATCCCCTTTCCCACGCCACAAGAACACACGAAAAGCGCAACAGAAGCAGCACGGGAAAGAGAAGAGACTCACGTCAACGCACTCGGCCCCGAGCTCCCGCAAGCTCGTCTCGAGACTCTCGCGCACCTTGCCCGCGGCGTGCGCGCCCGCCTCGTCCGGGTACTTTATCTTCGTAGCGAGAACGAGCCCGCGCTCGCGCCACCGCGCGTGGGCGCCCGTCCACCCCTCCTGCGCCCCGCCCGCGTACACCCGCGCCGTGTCCACCTCGCCGTACCCGCGCGCCTGGAACAGGTCCAGCGCCCGCCCCAGCTCCGCGGGCTCGGGGATCCGCACCGCGGGGGACCCCGCGGGCCCGAAGGTCATGAGCCCGAGGATCACGCGCGCGCGCGGCGCCGTGGCTATGAGGGGCATGGTGCGTGGGAGGGTTCAAGGGTTCGAGGGTCTTCGGCGGGTGGATGGTGATGCAGGTTCGTAGCGTATGCTGGCGAGTGCGGGATGGGCTAGGTATCCAGTGAGTGATTCGGTCGATGGCCCTTTTGTAAGATGGGTAGCTTGAGTTCTACGAGTAGAACGAGCTCTCGATGGATTGATAATGCTATCCGCGGGGATTGCAAGATATGTCAGCAGAGTTGTCAAAGCTCGGCTACGTTGTGCTTCTTGTACGAAGTAGGACCGGATCTACGTATGTGGACGGATGTGTGTGTCATCGACTATCCCACCAGCCGAAGCTCCAGCTCCCTTGCCTGTCTAGACAAGGGGAGAGTGAGGGGAGCGGGGTGTTATCAGGCTACCCCAGCAAGGCGATTTAGGTCGGGGTCTATCGCCGACGGCACTATTAGTGTTCGCTTTGTCAGCGCAGTCCGGCCTGGCTGGTAGATGTTGGCGCAAGAACCCTGTGTTATCGCCGAGAGCTTGGCGGGGATACCTCCAGCGTATGTTTCCTGGAGTGAAACTGTCTCACAGACAGAGAATACAGGATGACTTGGATGTGCACTTATCCATCGAGTGACGTGCTCAATTCGGATGGGCATGGTTCCCAATTGGCCAGCATTTACATGGAACATCAGCCAATAAATGGGATAGGTAAGAACGATCAATGTTCAATGTAACGCCGAAGTACATACATATTAGCCAACAGGTTTTCCCCCAACAATGACATTTTGACGGCTTCGAAATTATCATAGACACGCCATCCTACACCGTAGACCATGTGGGGCTCCGCGAAGTGACGGTTTCGCGAGATGGGCAACCTACCAGCTTCATTAACAGCTAAGCTGCCTAGGAAGAGAACGCAAATCAGTCCTAACAAACTTCCACCGCAACAGCGGCCGAGCTGACTGCCTACCATAAACATGTATCAACAGTCTCCAAGACACAAAGCACGAGTCCGTACTACTCCGTAGCGCCCTTGCCCAGCAAGAAATCCATGAAGCACTTCTTCCCGCCCTCCACGGCCCACCGCAGCGGGGTGCGCATCTCGTCGTCGCGCCCGTTGACCGGCGACCCGGCCCCGAGCAGGATCTCCAGGACGGCCAGCCCGCCGCCGCCACCGCCGCTTCCCATGGCCGCGACGTGCACGGGCAGCGCGCCGCCCCAGCCCGGCGACGGCGCCGCGACGTCGGCGCCGTGGTCCAGCAGCAGGCGCACCAGCGGCGCGCT
>JWIU01000040.1:141356-287380 GCA_000966885.1 Xylaria sp. JS573 | reverse complement strand
CACAGCAGGCGCGTCAGCGCCACCGCCGCGCTCCCTTGCGTCACCGCCCCGAACAGCGGCGTCCACCCGCCCGCGTCGGCGGCCCCCAGGTCCGCCCCGTAGTCCAGCAGCTCCCGCGCGCGGTCGAGCCGCCCGTGCGCCACCGCCTCGTGCAGCGCCGTGCGCCCCTGCGCGTTGCGCCGGCTCTGGTCCGCGCCGTGCGCGAGGAGGATGCGCACCGCGCCCGCGTTACTGCCGTTGCCGCTGCCCATCGTCATCGTCGCGTCCAGCGGCGGCGCCTTGGTCGCCGCGTGGTGCAGCGCCGTGTTCCGCTGGCGGTCGCCCGCGTTGACGGGGATCTCCGACTCGAGGATCAGCGCCACCAGCGTGTCCGACATCTCGCTCTGCACCGCGCGGACTAGCGGCGGGCCCGTCGCCCGCGGCGAGCGCCGACTCCACCTGGTCGAGCGCGCGGTGGACCGGCGCGACGCCCAGCGGCTCGAGCGGCGCGTTGGGGTCGGCCTTCTCCGAGAGGCACCTGTGCACGAGGCCGTAGTCGCCGCTGTCGATGCCGTGGTGCAGCCTGCGGATGAGCTTCGGCTCGGCCTTGTAGGGCTGCGCCCGCTTCGGCCGGTACCTGGCCATCTGCTGGCGGACGAGCGGCTGCTTCGTGATCCTGTGCAGCTTGAGAGCCACCAGGGGCTGGAGTCTCGACGGCTCCGCCGCCTCCCCGGACGGTAGACGTGTTAGGGAGCTCTGGTCGAGTAGCTGGATGGTTGCCTGCGATAGGTTTCCGCTAAAGCTGTGTTAGCCGAGTGTTGCATAGATAACAACCGTCGCTCCGCCACGGTGGGCACTTTGGACCCGACAGAGGGCCCGTTTTTGCTTACCTCTGGAGACAATCAAGCATCAGGCACAGGGAAGAGCGGTTCTTCCGCAGGTTGAACCTCGCATCGATGAAGAAGTCCTGCAGCACGGGAATGAACTTCGAGGACGCCAGAGGGTCTCCCCACTCGGAATATCCCCGCAGGCGAGTGATCTCGTGATCGATGTCCAGGACCACCTCGGAGATGGAATGGACGAGGACCTCGAAGCAGGCTTCGAGATTCTCGATCCGTCGGCGATCCTTGCCGTCCGCCCCGGCCAGCCTCGGCGGCTCACCCGACTCTAACAGTCCTTCCAGTCGTCCCAGAACTGCCTTGGTGGTGAAGCATTCTGCGGCGAGGGGGAGCAGGCTGCGCCGGGTTGACGTGACGGCGTTTCTCAGCTCTACGAGAGTATGGGCAATGGTTCCACAGGCATCGTGGACGCCGGCAACGAGCGTTCGAAGGGAGACAGCCTCGGGCATGATGAATTACCCTTGTCGGAATGGCGTAGGGGCTTCAGGTCAGATAGGGGAAAGCACATGAGCGAGGCAGGTGGGCAATGAGCTGGGACACCATGGTTGCAGCATATGCGGTGTCAAAACAGACAGTTAAGTCTACGATTACGCGGTATGACCCAGCCCATAATATCCTATCTTCTTTCGCTTGAGAAGGTGTTGGTTGCTAGAATCCCAGAGAGCTGATTAATGATCCTGTCGAGCAGGGAACCAGGTGCTTCGCATTCCTAACTACATACTTGCCAAGACATAAGTAGCCAGTCTACTACGTAATCCGTTGTAGTCGATATTATGAAGACAGCACAAGCTGCGGGACTGAGCAACAGCAACTTCCCCGGTAGCTACCCGGGCATCATCAGCAAGTGATTCCCGTCGTCCCGTCGGGGACCACACAGGGATCGATTCTCGTAACTGGGAAATAATAGCTTGGCACCAAGGAACGGCGTGTGATGCTATTGGAGGGGGGGACGATCCGGGCGAATGAACGACCTTGTTAAAGACCGGGAAAGCAACGAGGCGCTCTCCGGATATTGATGATTCGTTACCGACAGGCTGGGCGAGATCAGCATACGAAGCGGGTGACTAGCTTAAGATGCCGTTGCCGAAGGGAAGGGGAGAGGATGCCACGTAACAGATACTCGAGAAATCTCAACCGCAGAGTCCGAGCACCTTTGGTTCTGACATGACTAGAAGCTCAAGCTCATCATTCAGTCAGATGTTGGTGACGTTGTCGTTCGTTCCGGGAAGAGTAGGTAGGTAAGGTTGAGGTCAGGGAGCCGGAACAGACATCTGAGGGAATAGGTACGAAGTACCTAACCTACACATCCCCGGAACCCACTCACAGGCAGAGGACATATGTCCAATGTACATAGACATATGTCCAATGTACATACGTAGGTAAGGCTAGGAGATAGGCACATTAGGTAGTTCGTGACCATGGCCCCGAAAAAAAGCAAAGGTTAATAATACAACTATCACGATGCTTCTTATGACGATTCATACTATTATAAGGCGTACGTACCTGTTGATGTTGGCCGGACTTTAAAGTGCATTAGGTACTACCTACTAAGGTAATGTAACCTAAGTAGATAGTTGACGAGTTATTTGTACCAGTGCCCTTATCTTCGGCGCGCATATGATTCGTGCTCGCCTGTTTAGGTACCTAGGTAGGTGAATGTGTGTACTTCGATGCTTCCAGAAACTCATGCCCTAAAAACCAGGCCGCGGCTTGTTTACATAGTACAAGGTGCACCATATTACAGGGCCCTCTCATTAGCGCGCTTAGGACCCCCCCCCCGGCTGCGGTTAATGGCTGAATGCCCAGTGGTTTGCACTTTACGCGTGGACCGCGTCGTCCCCACGCCCTTTTTTCAATTTCATTTCGCGTCTTCGTCTCCGCGTGCTTTACCAGCCTTGGCCCCCCCGATCTTCACTGACCCGATTCCCGCCGCCCAATCACCTCACCGACCTGGCCAATTCACCGTTTACGATCCCGGGTAGTCCTTCGGTTTCTTGACCTCGGCTTCACTTGTACCCTTCCCGTCGCCGTCGCTGCAATTGTTTGATATCCATCCGTATCTATCGTCAAACCCTCTTCACCCCTCCAGTATCGGCGGCACCCCCTCCCCTGCCAGCCTCTCCTTGCCCTCCTCCCTCACCGTTTGTATATCCTGTTCGACTGGCCCCCAGCTGGGCGCACAGAGCCAATATGGTGAAGGGCGCAGCCGGTCCTGGCATATACAGCGCCACCTATAGCGGTGTAAGTCTTCCGCTTGCGCCGACATCTTGTTGCCTTCGTACGTCACTGACCAGTCCTCCCGGTTACAGATTCCTGTGTACGAGTTCCAGTTTGGCACCGACTTGAAGGAGCATGTAATGCGACGGAGACAGGACAACTGGATCAATGCGACACACATACTGAAAGCCGCCGGTTTCGACAAGCCGGCGCGGACAAGGATTCTAGAGCGTGAGGTGCAGAAGGATGTTCATGAAAAAATCCAGGGTGGCTACGGCAAATACCAAGGTACATGGATTCCTCTCGAAGCCGGCGAGAATCTGGCGCAGCGAAACAACACCTACGACCGCCTCCGCCCCATCTTCGAGTTCACCCCCGGGAGCCAGAGTCCTCCTCCGGCCCCGCGCCATACCAGCAAACCGAAGGCACCCAAGAAGCCCGCTGTGCCAAAATGGGGTAGTATGTGGCCCCAACTTCCTTCCTTCTTGGTGTCAACTCTCTGACATAATACAGCTGCTGCTCCGGTACGTGAAGATTTAGAAAGCGTCAGTCAGCTGCCAGATGACGAAGATACCCCCGATAATGTCACCGTGGCCTCAGTCTCGTATATGGCGGAAGACGATCGTCAGGACCTCTCACATTACTCGACCGGGCATCGCAACAAGAGGAAACGGGAGGAGGCCATCCAAGACCTCACCGAACAGCAGCATTCTGTCTATGGCGACGAGTTACTAGATTACTTCCTTCTCTCCCGTCAAGCAGCACCAACCTTCCGGCCCGAACCCCCGCCCAATTTCCAACCGGACTGGTTCATCGATTCCGAGAAGCACAGCGCCCTGCATTGGGCTAGCGCCATGGGCGACATAGATGTCATCAAGCAGCTGAAGCGGTTTGGAGCGAGCTTAGGGGCGCAGAATTGCAGAGGAGAAACCCCCTTTATGCGATCTGTCAACTTCACCAATTGTTTCGAGAAGGGAACTTTCCCCGCCGTCTTGAAGGAATTGTTCGACACGGTCAGCGCACGTGATGATTCTGGGTGCACAGTCATTCATCACGCAGCTATCATGAAGAGCGGTCGAGTCAGAAGTTATTCGTGTTGCCGCTACTATCTTGATAATATCCTCAACAAACTCCAGGAGACGCACGACCCCAACTTCGTCCAGCTCCTCATCGATGCCCAAGACAGCGCCGGAAACACGGCGTTACATCTGGCGGCCAAGACGAATGCGCGGAAATGCGTGCGAGCGCTGCTCGGCCGTGGTGCCTCTGCCGACATCCCTAATGCTGAAGGAATACGAGCAGAGGATTTAATACAGGAGTTAAATGCCAGCGTAACGAGAAATACCAAGGAACGGGCACCAGCAAGGTCGTCTTCTCCGTTCGCCCCCGAGTCGCAACGTCACGTATCCTTCCGCGACGCCCTCACGGAATCGGTCACCAAGCTCGCCGTCACGTACAACTCGGAGGCGGCGAACACGGTGCAGGACAAGATCACGCCGCTCGTGCTCGAGAAGTTCCAGGATCTCGCGCACAGCTACGACGAGGAGTGGAAGGACAAGAACGTGGCCGAGGTCGAGGCCCGGCGCATCCTCGGCAACACGCAGAACGAGCTCGCCGTGATGCGCCAGCAGATCGCCGAGCTCGAGACCCAGCTCGAGGCGCCCGAGGCCGCCGCTAAGGCCGGCGGCGACGCCACCATGCTACAACAGCAGGTCCTCACGCTCCTGGCGAACCAGTCACGATACCACGTCCAGGCATCGGTCGAGCAGGCGCTCTCCTCAATGGTGAACGGCGACGGCAATAACGACAAGGATGAAAACGGCGGTGACGGTGAACAACGCCTAGCGCTCGCGCGCGAGCTCCTGGACCAACTGGCCGAGCAGCGCCGGGTCGAGCTCGAGTTCGTCAAGGCGCTCGGGGCCGCGGGCACCAGCGATAAGATCGATAAGTACCGCCGGCTGCTGGTGCAGTGCCTCGAATCCGACGCCGCGGGGAACCTCGACTCGAACCTCGACGACCTCATCGACATGATGGAGGAGGAGCGCAGCGAGGCCGCCCTGCTGCCCCTGCCCAGCTCCGGTTCCGGCCACGACGACCACGACCACGACCACGGCCCCGATCACCACCCCGGGGTGTTGCAGGGGGTAGCGGCGGCGGGGCCCGGGCCCGGGCCGGGGCTAGGACAGAATCGTCAAGGGGAGCCGATGATGATTTGCTAGCCCTGCAAAGCCTGCAAACCTGAAAGTGCCTCTCAAGGTACTACGCAAGACGTAGGGGTGTAATGCGTGCATGGTGGAGACGGTCACGATTCGCACTACACCCCTGTCTTGTCTCTCTCTCGACCGTCTTATTTGTCGTCTGTCTGTTTATCCGTTTCTAGCATACCACACACGCATGGATGGGGAAATCGATCGATCTTGACTTCTTTTTTTTTTCTTCTGCGGACGGCACGGCCTGGCGTTCTTCAGGGTGGTTGACATGTTCTTGACTTTGTATGACAACAAGGGGGGCAGAGAAGGGGGGGATGAGAGAGACTTGGAAGGGTGGGGCGTTTTTTTGCCGGAAACGAAAGGGGACGCGGGATGGGAATGCATGTCAAGTACTGTACGTATGTACGTATACTATTGTATGCATGGGCTGTAACGAGATGCATTGGTGGATAGGTAGAAGACGGATGTGTGTATGGATGCTCTACGTACTTACGTAGGGTGTGCTCCGGATCAATACCTACCTACCTACCTGCCTACCTACCTGCCTGTCTTCCTGTCCGCCGGCTTAAGTTCCGTATGAAGATAAGATAAACCGTGCCATCGTGTGAAGCATCGACGTGATCGCCCAGTCTGTCTGTCTGTCTCCCGGGAGCAAGCTCCGTCCCGACATAGTATTCGTGCGCGCGGGGTGCGCGTGTGCGCCTCGCGGGCTAGTGCCGAGCTGAACGCTCCCGAAGCGGTAACCCGGGCCACTAGGTACTGACTGCTTGCTGCATGATGGAAGCACGGTAGGAAGTAGGTCATGACTACTACTTACTGCTGCTGCGTACGAATCCGGTTAGGTGGTAGTATGGTAGAAGGGCTCAGCTGATGTGATGCTGGGGATATGTGATGCTGGGGATAGGTGGAAGAAATGCTGGTCGGTGGTGATGTGGGCAATATATTGCGAGTTGTAGTGTTTGTGCGGCTGCCCCTTATTGTGAGATAGGGACGTTGGAGCCGCTACGCGCTGGGATACTTTTTTTTGGAATGCATACTGTGGGAAAGGGGGAAGGGAGTAGGTAGGTAGGTAGGTGTCGAAAATCATTAGTTCTATTATAACGTAGTAATCTATGGGCGATCTCTAGTAATACATGTTTTCGAAAGAACAAAAAAAAAGAAAAAAAGAAGTCATCTTGAGGTCCATCCAACNACGCGCAGGGCCACGAAGACGGCGGTCACGGGCGTCGAGGCGAGCGCGAGGACGACCTCCCACAAGCTTTCGTGACCGTTTCCGTTTCCGCCACCGCCTCTATCCCCACCGTCGTCGGGGGATGGGGATGAGGAGGATGGGGATGACGGGGATGTCTCCCACGGCCGCGCCTCGGCGAACGTGTACACGACCACGACCCCCAGCAGCGCGGCGCAGATGTTGACCTGCACGACGCACAGGTGCAGCGCGAGCTTGAACACGAACAGCGCGGACCCGCCCGCGCCGGCGCCCTCGCCGTGCGCGTGCCGCAGGCCCCAGAGCGCGTCCGCCGCGACCCCGGCGCGCTCCCGCGCCGCCGTCTCGCGGCTCGCCGCGGACGAGGGCGCCCGAGGGGGTCCCGCCGGCAGAGCGGGCGGTGGTGCTGTTGTTGTTCTGTTCGCCGGGCCCGACGCGGGTAGGTCCGGGAAAAACTCGGTCGCCGCCTCGGGGGAGCGCTGCTGCACCTGCGATACCGAGGACCCCGGGCTGATCGGCCGGCTCATGTTCCGGGACGCCGATGCCGATGCCCCGCCGGCGGCGGCGCTCCGGCCCCGCGACCCATGGTGGGATCCCCCCCCTGCGCCCGCGCCGGCGTGGGGGCTCATGTGTCGCCGGGATCCAGAACTGCCGGGCCAGTCCGTGGCGCCCTGCGACCTCGGGGTTCCGGCGCGCGCCGGCGCCGGCGAGATGCGGTCGCCCGCCATGGCCGTCTCGTGGTATACGCTCGGCGAGCGCCTCGAGTCCCTGTAGGAGAAGTTGGGTGACGCGGGACCGGGGTGGTCGTGGTCGGGGTCGGGACACCGTCCCGGCAGCGGGGGTAGTTCCCCTACGGCGATGGGGAATCGACGACTCGGGCGGCGCCTGGGGTAGTTGGTGGTGTCCCTGGATGCCGGCCTGGACCTGGGCCTGGGGCGGTCTGGTTGGTGGGACGGTTCGGGCGGGGTTACCTGTGCTGCTGCGGCAGTTTCTGCCCTGCCGTCGTCCAGTCCCGGTGTTCCGTAGGACGTCTCGATGGGCGTCGGGGGGGTCGGTTCTGTTCGCTTAGCGGGTCTCGTGAATGGCGGTGATGGGCTTGAGACGTCTGCGAACTGCCCGCCGAGCCTGCCAGGGTCGGGTGATTGTGTCAGGGAACTGGAGTCCGAGATAGGGGGTGTAGGCGGGAGGCCGTGGAGTTTCTCGCCCTCGGACGAGAGCGGCGAGACGCTAGGGTCCGATGTCCTGTCGGGATATCTCCTGCCTCCAACAAGTTCGGACAGCCGCGAGGGGGATATGCTGTCGCGAGCTCCTTGCACTGTTCTAGAAACTGGCTTTCTGACAACCGGCGTCCTCCGGCCTCTGCTGCTCTGTCCTGTATTGATGGGTAACGGAATCCGCCTCGGGATTTCAGCCCGGTTCAGACCACCCCTGCTGCTGCTGCTGCTGCTGCTGTTACTCCTGTCCTGCGATATGCCGCTGCTCAGGCCGCCGCTGACCTGACAAAGGGGGCCTGCGGACGCCAGTCCCTCGCTAGTCAGGACCTTGTCCTCGCCGATGTCGGGTAGCTTCCAGCTCTTGCGGTTTCCGGAAGAGGACGAAAAAGACGACGGCGACGCCGGCGACCCCTGTGGCGGAGTCTCGTACCGGTCCCGCAAGACGAAGGGCCTCTTGGGGTGGAGCGGCGTCGGCGCGCTGATGACACCGGCAAACCCGGCCGGGCCGATGGTTGGCGAACTCGCACGTCTGCCCGGGGTGAAGCGCCCTCTGCTAGTATGTCCGGCGATGCTGGGTGGGATGGGGGTCGGGGTTCGTGACACACCCCTCGCGGTGTTGGCAGCAGAGCTCCAAAGACTCAGATAGTCGTCGTCCGTATGGTCGTTCTCTGCAGCAGACGGCCTTCCGAGGGCCTGTTGCGTCGTAGCCGCGCTGGCGGAATGGGCCGGACAAACGGTTGGCGACCTCGTAGGGGATTGCCGCGCCGTGACTGCGCTGGCGGAACTCTCTGAACGAACGGATGGTGTTCCGGTGAGTGGTTGTTCGCTTAGTGTCGTCACCCAGCTGACGGCACTGCTCGATAATGACTGTGGTCTTGGATATCCTGCCTCCGGGGGGCTCGACGGAAGCGAGCGAGGGATGTTCTGGTCGATAGAACTCCGAGGTGAATGATTGTCTGTGTGTTCTCCCGAACGGGCACGTGTCTCTGCCTCTGGTTTCTCACCATATGAGGTTGGTCCAGTGACAGACTTGGTACTTGCAAGGGAAGCTCCAGTAGCGTTGAAGAAGTGTTCAGGATCAACAATACTGTCAACAGTTTTTAAGAAATTGTCAATTCCTCTGGCGAAGCCGATCGGTCGAGGGCTTGAGGTTAATGAGTGTGGTTGTAATAGGAGGTCATGTATTAACGTCTCAGGCATCCCATATCATATTCATGAGTAGTAGGCCTTGTGTTTAGGTTTCAGGGGTATCATCGGGGAGCGGCACGTTGTGCGAGGCACGTCAAAATCAGTGTAGAAAAGAGAGGCTTTACCGTTCTCCCATTTGCCGAAGGCGTTGGAGAAACAGAACTTCGGTCTGAGCACGACGCCACGAAACATACTTAAGTATCTATTGCTTGAACGGTGCTATCAACACCTCACTGTAACTGCTTTACCAACGTTACCTAGAGTCGATGAGCCATTCTTTGACAGTCACCTTAGATATACACTCATATGGACTAACATCTTGCGCAGAGCTCCACGAGGGTATGGGTCGTATAGTACTGCTTTGTCTCCTGAGTCATCTGTATCGAATATTCGCGGACATCGTGATAATAACAGTATAACAATCCTCAGTTTGTGTTCCTAGCAATAGCCAACAGGTGAAATCGGTTCAACCCGTCTTTGTCATGAAAGTGTTTCATGTGCATTTTTAGGTCGGAAATTCGACACTTCTTTGTCTGAGTAGTACCTCTTTGTTTCTCCTTGGCTCTTGGATGGGTTAAGGATAGAGCAGCATCTCCTTTGTTCCGAGTGTCAACTTTGCAGACCCACCTTTTCTGTTCTGCGAACTCCAACCGCATCGACTACCCCCTAAATAGCAAACCTAGGTACCATGAGCATGACTGGTATCCGCGAGCTAGCATGTCTGGACGGCGATTTCCGTCTGTTAAGTCAAGAGAGACGAACCAGCATGCCCTCGGCCGTCGTGGGAGTTACGAGATGATCCAGTAACATCCCACTTAATTCGAGTTACCTGTAGGTGTCACTTCATCGACCGTTTGTATAAGATAATCGAGGCTGGGCTTCACTTCTCAGAAGGCTACTAGCAGTACCATAAAGCCTCCGACTGCGACGGCGCTGATGCGCTCGTCGATTACGTGCGCTATCTCGCATGGCTCGCATGCCGTTACCCGGACCGCGCAACCCTACGCGTATCGCGAATGTACGTAAGACGGTTAGAGCTGTGGACGGAGTCGCTGCAGGAAAAAAGGTGATGCTCGAGTCCCCGGCTGGAGACTCGACGCGTGGGGGTCTTCCAGAAAGAAGCCCACAACTCACCATATCGGGATCGCGTTCCCGTTCGATTACCTCCTCTGTCTTTTCTGTCTGCAGTCGGGCCCGACATTGGGACCAGACTGGGCCGTTGTGCCCCAGGGAGGTGAGCCGGCAGGACTCCACGTCATCCGGCCCCCATACCTAGCCGATGCGGGATAAGCAACCTAAGACGCTACTTTACGAGCGCCAAGACGTGGCAGACGAAGCGGCCGCGGAAGGGGCGGGCGTCCATCACCACGTTGGTTCCCGATGGCCATGTGCCCAACGGACGGCTAGCTGCATGCAGTAAACAGTCTCAGTGACTGCCCTGCTCTGTTCTTTCCTGGGTGCCCAAGGTCTCTCTTGTTGCAACCCAAGGGTGATAAGTGACCAGCAGGCCTTCTTCTAGTAAGCTATCAGATCCCGAAGGCTGTCGGGGTATGAGCGAGTTTAGCTGTATGCATGTATGCATGCGTGTGTTGTGAGGATGATTGCTGATCTCAGCGCGACTCACGACCTAAGCTTAGACAAGGGGGAGGGCGGAGGGGGCCAGCAAAACTCGAGCATCGTACTAGAATTGTAAGCAAGCAATGAAGGAAAGCTTTATGCCGGAACCGACTGGTGTTTCTTCGGCATACTTGGGCTTATGAAGACGACGCTTCTGGCATGGTGTTCGGCCGCGCGTTGACACGGGCATGACTCAGATGCGAGCCGTTTTCTTCAAAGCCCGACCAGACAGGATAGGAGGGACGATTCCGAAGTCAGGTATATTACGCAGTGGTGAGCAGAAGTGTCTTGAGACAAGATGAGTGGCTTCTGCAAGGGTGAATCAGATTGAAGCAAGTCTGCGGCGGAGCACAACTGGACGGGCGGTGGTCTGGTCCTTGGGCCGTGAAGCCCGGCAAATCGTTTTTCTCCGTTGAGGTTCGGATTGCGATAGGTTAAGACGTGAACTTACCATGTCCAGCATGCAGCAATACAAGTGTCTAGATCTATAGTCGGCAGCTCATATACCCCTTTCGTTGTCGAGACGGGTAAGCGGACGAACTCGGGACCGATGCGCGACGGTGAGACTTGTGGACCTCTCGACACTTGCTTGAGCAATCGTGGTGCTTCTCCTTTTCCAGGAGGCGGGGTTGTGACGGACTTAAGCATAGAAAGAAATCCCCATGTGTTGGACATAGATGCGAAGTTGAGTAGACGACCCTCTGGCCGGGGCGGTCACGTACCGTAAATCGACCAGTAAGATGGGCATCTCAACTACACTTCCCCGCCCGCAAATGCAACGCGCCAACGAACGATGGTAGGTCTTCCCGCTCGATGGTCTCGCCCAGGTAGCAGGTTAGAGATTCGTCAAAAGGAGGGTGGCATACATGTGAGCGAAGGGCATATGCTCTTGGTCATTATTGGAGTCAAGTACGATGGGCGAGCATTGAATAGGCTTGATAGGGTGTGAATATGAGTTTGAACAACCAGCAAAGAACAACAGCTCCTGTCCAAGTGCTTTCGTTCGTCATGGCAGCAAAGCTGATTTGTGAACGTGTTTATGGCCTGCTCGGGGTCACTGCAGAGATTGGCAGAGATGGAAAGGTTGGCGAAAAGGGTTGAAAGGCTGGGAAGGCTGGGAAGGCTGTGTCCATGTGGCATGGCCCAGCTGATGGTGGCACGGCTGAAGGAGATTCCGCCAACGCTTGTCGCTCGGAAGCCCCAAAAGCGACGCGTTCTTCGCCAATGCGACCAATCAGAAATCGGGTGATTCGAAGATCGACCGAGGACCCGGTGCACGATCTCGGTGCAGCACATTAGTAAAAGCGCCTAAATCTCGTAGGGCTGAAGCCACTGCAAAGTGCGAGATGGTCGCGGGTGATGATTGGAGGTCGGGTGGTGCTGAGTGGAGCGGCCACAGTGAGGTCTCGAGCAACACGATCCAGCTCCGGGGGCCGGCGGCGGGGACCTATCATCAGGTTGTCTGTCATACGCAAATGACCATTGACCATTGGATCTTGCAGCCGCGGATGTAACGGACTGGCGATGAGATGGGCCAAGCTGCTTAAGCGCCTCACTCGTATATAATTTGCCGCCGCCGCCGCCGCCGCCGCCTCACGCTCTACCTAGCAGCCATCACCGAGAACATTATAAAGCACATTACGTGGTGAACCAAGAATAAAACGGAAAGGTTTTATCCACTGGAGAAGCCACGGCGAGGGAACGTGTCATTTCTTCGCCCCCGACGGGGACACGACTAGGTAGATAGGTAGGTAGGTGTGTAGCTTAGTGATCTAAGGTCGAGTGGTCGGTAACTAGGTAGGTTAGTTGTCGCCAATAGCTTCCAACTGGCAATCCGAATGGCGCAAAGGCGTGCGAAAACTCGTCGATGTTGACCGTGAAGTGGAGCGAATGGAGAAGGCCAGAGTAGCAGCAGAGTCCGTAAGGCTGGTAGGGCTTGTCTTCTTCTACTGTGCCAGAGAGCGGATCCAGGTCAATGGAGGAGGCCTAGCATCCGCATCCGCATCCGCATCCGCATCCTCTTGCAAGCATGATACCAAAGCGGTCAATGGCATGGGATCTTGCACGTGCAGGTATGCAGGCAGGCCTGATTATGGAGAGACCTAACTGGAGAGTGAGTGATAGAGAGACGATGGCATAGTAAGCTGAAATTTCTTACACAGCATGGGCTGCGTGGGTAAGGTACTGAGGCAGGCGGGCAGGCAGGCGGGCAGGCAGGCAGGCAGACAGGTACGTAGGGTAGCCTAGGAGGATTTGCACAGCAGCGACTGGAGGGGGGATTGAGCCCCCAAGGCCCCTCAATCCTGACGAAGTTTCGCTGTGAGGCTTAGCTCCCCACTGAGCACCACCTCCCACTCGCCAATGCCAGGCTTGCGCATGGATCCCGATGGGATTGCGAGCTTTGCTACCTACCTATCACCTATCGCTGTTGTCTGGCATCAAGACAGGGACTTAGTTACTAGGTTAGGAGGTAACAACCTAGTCAGACAGCTTCGAGTTGCGGCTCTGAGTCGGTAGAGAAGCGGTGTAGAACAGGTACCTACGCCTACGTCTACCTACCTAGTCCACTAGTATGGCCTTTAGAAAAACTGAAGTCGTGACGGTCGAGGTGGAAAGTCGAAGTGGAAAAATGGAGACATAAGATCTCAGGTCGGGTTTCGTCCGGCGCCGATCACTGGGTGTTGGAGCGGCGATTATGTATGTGTATAGTGTACAGTATCGAAAAACAAAAATGGGTAAAAAGAAAGAAAGAAAAGACGAAAAATAAAAAATAAAAATAAAAAATAAAAAGCCTGATCTGGTGAGGCAGGGATCTTTTGCCCCTCGGGAGCCTCTCTGCCAATCTGCGGAGTCGGTCGTGGTCGTAAGGCTGGACTGAATGAAGCAAGGACGGGCGTAGCGCTACAACTGGCATGATTCGTTACCAGCCGCTCGGTGAATCGATAGATTGTCGGAGTTTTCGTGGAGACGCATGTTCAGTCCTGGTCCTGTACCTATCGCCTATGTAGTAGCAAAAGTACTGGTAGCCTGTCGTCGTCGGCCATCCATCCAACGACATTGCGTGGAGGGCATGGCATGGCAAAAAGCGGGTGGATCTCGTGAGAACAAATTTTCTTCTTTTTTTTTTTTTTTTCTTTTTTCTTCTCGTCATGATTCCAAATCAGAAAACTTCTACCTAGCCAGGTGATATGCAAAATGCATACGTGGGTGAGGTCTTGATGGCGCCGATAGTAGGTAGCACACACGTCTACGGATTACCCAGGAGAGACACATGAAGGGAGGCCGTACTTTAGTGGATGACAGTGGAGGATGAATAAAGTTGTGGGGTCACGTCGCACTGGCCGCAGGTGGCAGCGTGGCAGAAGAGGAGGTGAAGGGGGGGGTGGGGAACATTGACGAATCGGGACAGCGGGCTGGGGCCGGTTCAGCTGAAGCAGACGGGCCTACCTACCTACCTAACCTGCCTGCAGGCTGTAACTGTAACTACACCTAACCTACCTACAGTAGGTAGGTAGCCCTGGAGGTGTGTACTATGGATGGATAGCTGCCAGGCTGCCAGGCTGCCAGGCCGCCTATCCACGGCCCTATCCACTGCCCATTGGAGCCTTGTTAGGTACCGCGTATGGCTGGCCGCGAGCACTATAAAATCGAGATCTCATAAAATCCGCCCCCAAACTGCCCAAGGTTACCTGATAACTACCTCCTACCTACCTAGGTACCTATCTTATGGATGTAGGTACCTACAGCTACGTACAGAGGTAGTGGAGGGAGAGGGAGAGGGGGAGGGGCAAGGGGCAAAGGGGAAGGGAGAGGAGGGGAGGGGTTCCACAATCGATTCTCAAGCTCCTCTTCTCTTCCCTCCACCTACACCCTGCTACCGACCTACATACTATTTCCAAGATCATCGTCGACCCTAGCGGCAGCTCTACATAGTCCCAGGCCACCCGGCCCTATGATTGTTCCAAGTCGCTTGATCGCTGGCGAATCATCGTGTTCCTACACGTCATATGCATGCGCAACGCATGTCACCACGCAGGAAGTGGCCATCGACCCAGCCGGATCATGGGCTGGCTGGCTGGATGGAGACAGACGCGGCACGAGAATCGTGGCTCTCACAGGCGCATATATACCTACATACCACCATGGGGGCGAAGACGGTTCAAGATTCAAGCCATTGCGACTGCGGGTAGTCAGAGGTACGCCTACCTATCGTGAGAGGAGAAGAAGTCTTCCCGGGCACACGCGTTACCGTGACATGCAGCATGGCTCACTTGGTCCAGTCCAGTCCAGTCCATTCCATCCCAGTCCAGTCCAGTAGGTCGTGTTCGTCTCCCAACTCGAGAAAGACCGCGAAGCTCTTTGCTCTATCTCGCCTGAAAAGATGCTCGACGTCATTGTTGGTCCTACCTAGATATAACACTTGGCTTTCTGATACCCAGCAATCGTACTGTACGTTACATGTGCGTACGTAGTACGTTTGGAGGGACCCCTGCACCTCCTCGGCTATCTCGCCCTGCCGTCTACCGCGGACATGTCTCGCTCACCCTGTTCGCCAACAGGATATGCTTGTGTGTGTTTCTTCCAACGCGGAGTCGCTTTCCCATTGGGTCGTTCTGCCGCCGCCGTTCGGGATCGCGTCGCCAGGGATCGGTTGGGGGCGTAGGGGCTCATCTCATGTCAGCTCAGCTGAACCTCCCTCACTAAATTCGACACTAACTTATTCTAGACTTCACCCTCGTCAATGAACCCTGATGGCTTCATGGCCACCTAGCATTGGCCCCCAGCGTGCCGTCCGGTGGCTACACACAGTCTCCAGGTAACCATCTACTATGTACCGTAGTACGCACGTATCAGCCGATGAAATCTGGGTCTCGCTGCTTGATACCCATACGTCCCCGTCCTCTGCTGAGCCTCAACACGCTCCCGACTACCTACTAACGTTACAGCATTGTATTGTATCGCATTGTATTGTATTGCACTTCCTTGGGACGCTTCTGGCAAGGCCTGCCAAGCCCCCGCCGCAATGACGATCACGTCCCGCAAGGAATATGGACAGGCATGTCAGCTAACCACAGGCTCATGCATCAAGTCAGGTGCAGCACCTGTACAGTAGGTGTGTGCAGGCTCACATGTCGTGCATCGTCAAGGCGTCGGCCCCGGTCGACGTTCGTACTAACTAGTCACACTCGAGCACTGCTTCAGCTGAGTTGAGCAGGACCATCGCCTAGTGAGTGCTGCAGACCTCCCCTAGCGCCGTAGGGCGCTACCACTAGGGTGCGTTTGGGCTTACGCCTCTGCATAATAGCAGGTTGGCACTCGCCTCAAGTGTTACGACACGACCCACGCGACACGGAAGACGATCCATTATCAGAACGACGACAACACCAATAGCAAAGACAAGCCGAGAACGAGCAACTACCTATGCGATAGTGGCGGGGAGCACCTACATACGTGAACTCTTCCAAGTTCTGCCAAGGGATTCCCATGAACCTGGTCGCCTGCTGGGGACCCGGTGCGCCCACGTTTAATACGTGCTCCAGACATGAATACCCTGTTTCCTTTGCCAGTGTACCGCGGCCAAAATCACGCCCGGGAGAGCTCCACACAAATAGCTCCACACAAAAGTGCGCAAGAGTCCGCAGTGTTTACATGGGTTTCAGTCTCCAGTCTCACTGGGCTGAAATGCGACAGGGGTGGGTTCCTGCCGAAGAAAAGGTCGTTTGATCCAGCCTGAATCGTTCAGATCACTGCGTAAGGTGTGTTCGGTCACTGTTTTTGTTTTTCTTCTCTCCTTGGCCCCCCCGCCCTCGTGGCCTCGTTTCATACATTCCCACTGTCCGTCCACCCCGTCGACCGAGGTGGCCGGACGAAGCCAAGCTGACGGCGTGATTCTGTGCCTCCGGCCGTTATGCCTACATTCCCGTACAAGGTAGACCTGCTTCTTCGGCTCTGGTTGCGTTGCGTATGCACGGTAATCACTTGGTTATCGTGGAGCAGGACTAGAGGTGAGGTTGGCTTGAATAATGCCTGTCGAGGGCCGGACCAACAAGTCCTCGGCTTGTCATATTGGGGGTTCCATCTATAGCGGCCAAGCTAATCTTGCTTGCTACCTACTGCCATATACCTACCACCAGGCAGGTGACTGGCGGATCTCCTAGACCTAGACTTGGCCCGCGCTACGCGCTTCGTACGAGCGTGGAAGGTAACGTCTATCCGTTTGCGGATTCGCTCCTCCTAGACCCGAGAACTACAACGTACTATCTACGTCTGTGTCTCGGGCCCTCAATTGAGGCTGACTGACGATGATGGCGGATCCTCGAAAAGGAAAGTACCAACTTTCCAACACCCACTCCTCTCTCCACTTGCGTTCACACCCTCCCCGGACAGCCATGTGCTTGGGTTTTTCGCTCTCGTCGCCATTCATCTTACAGAGTCCACATTCCTCTTTGACTTATCCAGGTCAGACCTGCTGGAGCCTTATTCGGCCCAGGTTCTCGTACAAGGTGCTTTCCATATAAGCCTTTCCTCCTCTTCCACGTCCACTGTTCCTTCCAGTCTTTCTATGGAGCTACGGTCCCGTTTGTTCTTCGGTCTGTTCTAATGCAAGGGCGATCGACTCCGGTGGTTTCACAAGATTGTCGTGTGTTCTGTTGTGGAAGAGTTCGAGATCGATCCCCCTCTACCTACATCCACTGGATAAAGCCGAATTTTTTCACTGCTGTTTGCTTACAGGCCCGAGTAACGGCCTTGTTGGTATTCCTAAGGCCCGTGGGTGTGTAAGCCGGCTGCGGAGCCTTGTTTGTTGTTGAGGAGGTTGCCAACGGAGCGGCCGCGGCTTGTCCACCCGCCATTAATTTACGCTTCACCAGCCTCTGAGGGGGGACTAGCAGCACCGTGCTCACACACCCATTACGTCGCTGTCCGACGTGGTGACCAATCCCGTCCTGCTCAGCGGGATTCCTTGGCTCGGTTCCAAAGTCGTTCCGATCGACAATGCCGGCCTAGCCCCCGGAGCTTCAAATTGTTACTCGTGGTACAGGCTACAACGTTTAAGGCCCGACCCTAGTACGGCACAGGAGACAACACAATCTTATTTACTTTCCTTAAACAGCAAACATGCCCGCTGTCAATCTACCTCGGCGGCAGGTCCGGAGTAACGTCACCTCAGACCCAGTACCGAAAGGCTGTGTGCGGCTCTCTTTCGTTATCGGCCTTTCCATCTTGGGGCTCCTCTTCCTCCTTGCATTGCGCTTGGCGTCTAGGACAAGATATAAGTCACGTTCGCGCGCCCTACTTCGCAAGGTGGATCCTGGTGCGATTGGCTACCAACACCAACACCAACAGGAACTCTGGAACTCAGAGAAGTCACGTGCAGTCACCAGCCAGAACAACATCATGTCGTCCAACCAGACCTCGGGAGTTACTCGGCCAGGCGTGGGTGGGAACCCGGTTCAGGAACATAACAGCGAGGACCCCTATGATGCATCCCCAAAACGAAGGAGCAGCGGGGAAGGGTCTACTGAAGACAAGAGAGCGTCGCTGGGCCCCGATGCAGGCATGCCACTCGTTCTTAAACTTGGCCCTCGGCCGCCTCCGCCGCTAACACCACCTACTCTTCTAGCAGGAGCCTACACCTTTCAGGACCGCCGGCTGAGCGCCGCGGCGTCGGCCATGGCCGACATAGACACCAGCTTCTTTCATCAGCCGAACCCTGACTACACTCTGGCATCAACTTCGGAATCGACGTCGGCAGCGTTCCACCACGGCCAAGGATCTGCCTCCTCTTCGACCCCGCGAAGGAGGTCGTACACGAAGATGCTGCCCCTAGGTTTACCTTCTTCGTCCTCTACTTCTACGTCTTCAACTTATAACATAAGTCATGAGAGCGACAACAGGACAGCGAACAGGACAGCGCCATCATCGTCATCGCCTTCCTTCTCGCCGAGCTCGTTCCCGCCATCGAGCCCGATCCTGCCCCTTGCGCCGCACGAGTCGCTCGAGCACGCCGGCGCAGGCGTCAAGGATGTCATCGGCGTCCAGGGGGAGATCATCTCGGTGATGGACGATGCGGGCGCGGGCTGGAAGCGGCACACACGCGTCTACGGTGGCGGCGTCTGCCTCGCCTGCATGGCCTCAGGTGGCGGCGGATTCTACGGCGACAGCGTGCCTCCCGAGCACCGTCGGTAAAAAAAAAAGGGGCTTATCTATCTACCTATCTATCCATTCGTCCGCTGACTCCGAAAGGAGGGATAATGGGCCGAACACGCAACCCAGCTGATAAAAGAAAGGGGGGTGCTGCGGCGGTGGTTCCGGAGTTCTGACTGCTTCCAGAGTACAGACGGCGGTTCGGGAGGAGTTCGGTGGGCGTCCTCACCTGCTAATTGTTTGGGGGTCGGGGTTGGGAATCACGATCCAGCTTCTCTGAGAGCTAGGATATGATGAGGTCTTTTCTTTTTTTTTTCTTTTGCCTTCCCGGATATCGCCGGATGGCGATGGCGACGACGGCGACGACGATGATGTTCTAACACCCGTCCTTTTGAGGATAATACGTCTTCGTCATCTTATCTCATCCCATCTCGTTCATTCCCCCTCCCCCCCCTCAGGCTTCCTCATTCCTTTCCGGGGGTTACCCGAGCTGGGCCGGGGGGGATGGGTGGGACGGACGGGGAGGCCGGACGATACCAGGTTTCGAAGCATGGATCCCGTTTACTAGCTTGAAATGAATAACGACGTCTCGTTTTACACGCATGTTACGACTTATCTTTTTTCTCCCCTTTTCTCCCACCTTCCCCCTTGGTTCTTATCATCTATCTATCCCATGTTGTGTGTGCTATGTATGTATATATATTACCGCATCTATTACTCGCGCAGGCAGCCCAGCTAGCGATTTGAAAGAAGCCTTGTGGCGGTTGCTGCAGGGGGCTCTCTTACGCTTGGTTCTTGACTCCTTCGCTTTTTTCTCCTTGTTCCGTTCATGCTCTTTTCTTTTTTTCCTTTGCTTCTTCTCCTTCCCCTCTCCCTGACAAAATACTCGACGCGGCCCGCCCAGGGAAATAGATGGATGCCCCCTTTTAAATCCCGCAATTTCACCGAGCGGAAGACGTGGCTTCGGCGCTTCCGGGGATCGAACAGCTTAGCGCGCCGCCGCCGCGTTCATGTAGTTAGTTATATGGCTCGGGAAAGATGGGAATGGCTGGAGGGCTCAGCCACGCCGCTTAACCACCATCCTTTTCCTCCCCAGAAAGCGATCATTCATGCGTGATATACCCAAGCATCTATTCCTTCCGGCTTGCAGCCGAATCCTGACGTCACTTACCTTGAACTGCGGAATTATATGAACATGCAACGCAACCGGCACCTCCTTGATCCCAATAAGCAAACTTCCCTTCTCCCCCTTGTCCTCTTCCCCCTCGTCTTCCTACATACGTACATAATACAGGCGTATATTGTCCGTAGACGCCGAAAAGACGCAATTGACTCGTTACCCTCACGGGCAACCCGGCTCGCTCCCGCTTCCTCCCCTCTTCGTCAGTTCATCTCTGTATTAATAATCGAGGCGTGTAATAAGAGAAGCCTGCAACGCAGGTCCCAGCCCTGTCATGTCCTGTGCTGTCATGATCCTTACCCCACCGGATACACGTAGGTAGATAGCCCTGTAAGCTGGTAGGTAAATAAGTAAGTTGGAGGCAGATAGGTACATGTATGTATGCAGGTAGGTAGGTGCGTCTTCCCCAACAGGAAGATCCCCGAAAAAGCACGGTCGGCCCGCGGCTGATACGACGTCCCCTACCTACGAGCCGATTCGCCCAATTTTGTTTTCGGCCATCCATTCCATCCATCTCCCTATCTCCGTTTTCTCCTCCCACTCTCCTTGTACTAGTTACGACAATGAATTCATTCCCCACGTTTTAACTAGGTAGGTTTGCGAATGCTTGCGCGCGCTCGCTCTCTCCCGCCCGTCCCAGCCGCAATGCCGCCGACGGATCTCGCATCAGCCCTGCCGATCTCTGGTTGTTAACTAAGTAGGTAGGTAGTTAGATACTGTGGCGGCGGCGGCCCTCACCGAGCTCTTCCTAGGTAGGTAGTTACGCATACGTACCGTGGGAAAGGGGGCATACATAGATACGGGAACACATCCCTGCCCCGCATATAACCAACCCCCCCCCCGGCTCTTCCCTACTGCGT
Organism: Xylaria sp. JS573; assembly: GCA_000966885.1. NCBI lineage: Eukaryota > Fungi > Ascomycota > Sordariomycetes > Xylariales > Xylariaceae > Xylaria > Xylaria sp. JS573. The sequence continues at coordinate 266,664 of JWIU01000040.1, read as the reverse complement.
ATGTACTGCGTACCTAGGTAGGGCTGAGGCCAAGCAACAGGGTCTCTCTGCCCCCCCCCCCNCCCCCCCCCCTGTCTTGCTCGCCTGGGCACTGAATACAAGCAAATATCCTGCGTGTAACTATGTACTACGGAGCGTACATGCATACCTACCCCCGGAACCTAGCGTGCTCTGGCGCCAATCGGACATACCATCTCGCGCCCCGGGCGTTTGCAGATTAGGTAGTGCTTGAATTGGATGGAGGAACACCGCGCCCCTTTGTTGGTGACGAGGTACCTACCTACCTAGGTGCACAAGCGGTGCTTCGATTCGGTCCCGACGAACGGTGACGGCGACGGCGACGGCGACGGCGATGGGGCTGGTTACATACGTGGTAGGTAGGTAGGTAGGTAGGTAGTTGCATGGGGGGAGGGAAGGAGATATGATACCGTAGGGAGGAAGAAGCTGGGAGGTAGGTACCTAGGTATGTACGAGTTATGTATGTATGACCCCGGCAGCGCAGGATCTCATTTCATCTCGTACATGCGCGATGCATTGCAGACCTAAGCATGCGGGAGGGAGGCTCAGCTCCGCCCCCAATGTGGGCTCCCCGCACCTGCCCGAGATGCAACCTCGGCGCCGTCGTCGGGGGTTATCGTCATCCGTATGTGTGCGTGCACCTATATATCTGACAGGGAAGGTTTACTAATCATCAGTTTATGCTGGGAACAAGAAACATCCTCCCTCCCAGGCCTGTCCTTCATTTGCATAAATACATGACCAGGGCAGGGGTAGACATGGGAGCTCATCAGGCACGGCTCTGCCAGACTGGAGGCACGCATGGTTGAAGGGATCGACAGGAGAACTTCGGCGATAGTCGAGGACGTGGTGGACGGCATGCTGGGAAGTTTGTTCCTGCGAAACCACGGAACGTCCACTGCGGAATGCATTGCGCATTAAGCGAGGTTCGCATGCTATGTAACACAACACCCCTACGTATATCTCGCTCATGCTCAATCATTTCGTCCCTGTCTAGTACACAACATGACTCGCGATCGCCGGCGGGCGGGTGCATCTGGCGTACCATAGCATGTACATCTGGAGCTTGGCCTTCCCACCCGCTTCCATTTTGCCAAGCGCTTCCTTCGCGGAAATAGGGCTGTTAGCCTCTGTGCCTAATGCGGGAACCTGCCGCGGGGAACCCCGGCTTTAGGGCTGAGAGGAGTGGATGGGTGAGTGGATGGGTGAGTGGATGGATGGATGGATGGATTGGAAGCACGTGAACCACATAATATATGCGCCTGCGTTAGGGTGTGTCTGTATTACACGGGACGCCGCCTTGAAGTAACGTTATCGCGAAAAGAAAACGATGTCGTTGTTGGTGTTCTAGAAAATGGCGGATCGTATACGTTCCGCAGCATGGGTAGCTCGCGCTGTAGACAGGTCACAGACCATTATTATTATCATGTCTTCAAAATATAAGGCCACACCACCCCTTGGCGGGACTCCTTAAACATCGGCAATAGAGAATAGCCGCCTCTAAGGTCTTTGAAGCCAAAAGAGTCTGCATCTGAAAGCTCTTGCTCGTTAGAATTGAAGTTAAGCGCATGACATCCTCGGTGACGTAGCTCACGGGTAGGCGATCCGCGGTAGTAGTGTGTGTCTTGATGTTTCGACGCAATTCTTCTTCGTACACTAAGCCGATTTCATCTAACAGCTCGCCGTTATCATATCTAGATACCTGCTCGGCCAGCGCATTGTGACAGCTGCTCGCTCCTGATGGACGCCGCTACCATCGATACGAGGGTTCTATATGTCTGCCTATCTGTGCCTGTCGGCTCACGAGTGACAGGTCACAAATGATATTTACGTCGCATAGAAGTCTTCGCTTCACCTAAGGCATGTGACCCTCAACCACTAACTGGAAAGGAGCCCCGGAGAATATCACCGCGGTGTACACGAGTTCAAATGGCGGGGCCAATGGTTAGGTAGGTTATCATCATATATGCCATGGGACTCGACTTATATGTAGGCGGTGTATGTGTGGTTGAAGGAGGCAGCTCCACACTTCCCACGCTCCCAAAAAACGGTTTCACGTCTTGCCTCCTGGGAATCAGGGCGGATATCAACTTCCGGAAGATCTCTCCTGGGATTCCAACAGGGCTTGCACGTATCTCTACGTGAAACGTGCCCTCGTACGCGGTGAGTATGATGCTCTGTTGCCCGCGGGGACCTCTCGTGGAGTTGAAATGCGTTCAACGTAGTGGTTAGTAAACGAACCAATTAACACTGCATTACTTTACCTTTGATTACTTACGTTCACTCGTGTTAGTGTCTCAAACCCAACCGCCCCAAACAATGCTAAACTCTCCACGGGTCGTCTGGGAGAAGCCTTACAGACTGTGAACGAAGTTTTGGTTGAAGAGCAGCCCAACATGCAACAGGTTGCTTCTCATCTAAGTAGATGATACTAACCGTTCTATGACTTAGCATTATCTATCATCTGTTACATAGCGTGACATACCGACCCAGAGCGCTGAGATAACCCCAGTATTAGGTAGTCTTCTGTGTCAGAAGGGGGTAGATGGTTTGTATTGAAGCTATATCAAATCTAGGATCTGCCTTGCCGACTAAATTCTCTTTAGCTTCCCTCGGCGGGCTTCAGTCCCTTTTATAGCTAGCGTGCCTTCCTAAAGCAGTAATCCTATAGCGCCGATAGCGCCGACAGCCTCGTTACTATTTGCTGCCTGCGTTACTACCTGGAATTCTCGTATCTGCAAAGGCCTTATGTATCACAGTCCAACTGCCTCGTCACATGCCTCGTCTCGTCCAGTCACTCCTAGTGTGTGTGGGTCCCTATGACATTCTGGGAGTCTTCCAGTAGTTGTTAGGGGCATCGCTGCGGTGCGAGCTAACACATTAATACTAGGCATTGAGATAGCCTATGGCCTACGTAATCCTGGATAAGTCCAATATAATCTACATAGGTCGGCGATAGTCCGATGTACCCCGATAACAACACTATATAGGGTTATTACATAGCTTCGGCTGTGTGGCATTGGATATTGCGAGAGTAGACAGAGTATGGTATTTAAATTGTTCCTCTCACGTTCTAGGTAGTACCTATCGACCGCAATACTTGCTGGATGTATATTGTGCGCAAGATATACTTATTATCTGACTCGTATGTCCAAATGGCCCTTCCAGAGAGCACCTGGTTCCTCAGGATAGCGGTTTATTCAGGCCGGCTAGGCGGAGTTGTCCCGACAGTGGTGGTTAAAGACACCTAGTAATTAACCTCCAGGATGGCGAGCGATTTTTCTACAGCCGATGATAATGCCGCAAAGCCCCCTACGAAGACAGAACAGAAGGGTTCTTCGGCAGATCTGCTACATGCGCGTGAGTGGTGATTGTCAACAGGGGCCCGTTCAGAAAATATAGTGCCTCATGAAAAGGAGACCCCCTTATGACCGTATAAATTCATCGCCTAGGACGCTATGGGACTCCGGCACCGACACAATTCTCATCTCGCATCGCGTGCCTCTTGCTCCCTTCAACACAACGACTCGTCCTCTGTGTATTGCACAGAACGGCCGCAACGCGGTGCTTCCACGCCCACCTGATGCGCTCGATCATACCCAGGACATCGTCGCGGCCCACGCCCGGCTCCGTCAGCGACTGCGGGGGCTCGGCGTCCTCAATAATCCCTATGTTGATGCCCTAGTCCTGGTACAGGGGCATAGTGTGCGCGGTGTCGCCAATGAGGATTGCGCGGCTGGTTGATCGGGCGGGAATGGGATCGATTCCCTCGAGCTCATATCGCCCCGCCTCGCTTGCAACGCTTCAGCATATCGCCCAGCTGATGAGCGAAAGTCTGCTGCTCCAGCAGCTTCCAAGGCGGCGGCTCATCCTCCGATGGGACAACCTGTCTCGGCAGCGCGAGCAGCGCGGGGTGGAAGTCGCTTAAGACATTGAACATGTTTCGGTGGTCGGCCCTGACGTTCCACGACGCAGACCTGTCTGCGCCCTCCTCGTGTCTTAAAAATATGAAGGACGCCCTCCTCATATCTTAGAAATATAAAGAGCGCCCTCCTCATGTCTTAGGAATATAAAGGATACGGTAAAATATTAGGATTAGGAGTAGGGCTAGGAGGACCGAGGCCAGAGTAAGATGGTAGAGGAACGAATAGGGCCGGAAGGAGGAGGGCTAGGAAGTCCGAGGGCCAAGGTCCAGTCGTATCAGTACAAAGAGGAGGGCAACGTATTGTGCGGTGACCTTAGATGGATGCAACTGGCTTCCATTACTTGGGAATCGCAGGACAGGGGAAGTCCAGATAATCATGGACGTAAAGACCTTGAATGTCTAGCTCGATACTGGCCTGATACTGCCGATGAATTTATAGCAGGAGGTATGAGCGATCTATTCACCCCCAGTTCAATCCAATGTCTTATCTGCCTTGTCTGTCGGTACCTAGATTCCATCCTCAGCATCACAGGCCTAGATGAAAGACTGCGGCCATGCGAACCAACACCCATGAAAAGGCCCGGGGCCTGTAGCTCCTTGTATCAACATGCCACGACGCCTCTTCAGGTTTGTCGACAGCATCTCCAAGGTCGTCGAAGTGGCCGACGGTCGAGATCAACACTACTTCAAGGAAAACGAAAACAATGCAAATTTGAAATGGAACTTCTAGATTCCATCACTCCATCATCTCCGCTCCCCCTTCGACAAAGAGATCACACCCACAAGGAAAGTTCCACCCCTAGGAAGCCCTGCCCGCACCTATCAAGTGCCGCATCAAGATGGACGGGTGGATGAACCAGTGCCAGCATTTCCTCCAGAAGGCCGGCCCCGGGGAGCTGCGCGAGTTTCTTATAAACTTCTGCAAGGTGGACCCCGAGTTCGAGAAGATCATGGTCGAGCACCTGCGGGAGGCGAATCTGATCGCCGCCACCACCACTTCGACCCCGGTCGTCGCCGCCGGCGCTTGCTCGGGTGTCGCTGCCCCGCCCCTCACGGAGCAGCCGCGTGGAAGCAAACGCCGCCATTCGGAGGAGGGCGACGACAAGGGTACGAAGCGGGCGCGCGAGGAGCCTAACATCGAGGGCCTCCTTAGGTACGTAAATAACCCTCCTCACATTGGGGACAGCAGTCAGGGCGCGGCGATGGCGTGCCGTCTATCCCATGCCCGCGTCCGCATCCGTAGCTACCTGCGGAAGTAGCTAGTGCTGACTTTCACGCGTATTGTCCTACCCAGGCCGCTTAATACAACTCACATGCAGCCCCCCGACCGGGCCCGGGAGATGCGCCGCCTCCGCACTGAGGAGATCGACAGAATTGTCAAGAATGCCCAGAAGCTCTTGCGCATGATAGCTCCTTTCCCGTCCATGCACGATCTGATGGAGGTTGCCACCCATGGAATATCCGCACTCGAGGCGGAACACCAGATGTTGTTGGGTCTTGACCAATCTTAAAGTTGGAATAGAGATCCGCACTGGCGAGACGGTCTTGCGATGTTAGATGGTCTCTGCCGATTCCGACATGTTTCGAGTTTTGCGTTTCACGGCTGGGAGGAAGCTGGCCTTAACCGGTTCCAGGAGTGAGGTAGATCAACCTGTTGATTTGAGGGTCAAGGACCGGTACAGTACAAGGCGTCCCGCTTGCGCCGCGTATATCAAGTAGTTAGGCCATCCGCCTTTCCGGTCAGACAGCTGAACCTTGAGTAATTTAAGCCTCACGATCCCTATTATCAGATACGTGTGACTATTGATTATATGCCCTTGTTTATAACGAAACGAGTTTACGGGACCGCTTCATAGGACCTTCAAACGCATCCAAGCCAGAATACCGAGCCTGGATACCAGGACCGAAATATTGCCTACTGGCATATCTATGCTCGCCGTCAACGCCGTAGTGGTCACTACCGTCCTCGCCGTCCTGGGGACCACCCTGGCTATTTTGCGGTTCAGGTTCCGGGGCAAGGGAGGCCATCGGAACTGACGACTATCTTCTAATTGTGGTCCTTGTATTCCTTTTGCTCCTGCTCATATTTACTTATATGAGTATGTTTCATCTTTGCTAATAAATCGTTCAGTGGCAATACCCACNCCCCCCCCCCGGGCACCCATATAATACCACTCTGCCATCTTACCCCTCAATGATGATTTTTTTTACCTGCTAGTTGAGTGCGAAGATATACAGGTTTGTGAATATTGGGGTTCGACACGGGACTGGGACGGCTTGGGGATGTGAGTTCCATGTCATAACTCGTCTGACATTACTATCTACCGCTCCTAAATGCCCCTATACTAATTCCTGTATAGCTGAGACATTTGAAACTACAGCCGCCCGGGCTTCTTAGGTGCGAAGAGATGCGCAATCCCTCCGAATATCGCGATAAACTGGAGCACAGGTTAGCCGACGACGAATATGGCCTCGGTACACTGGAGACTCACCACTTCATCCAGGAATTGAAACCCCAAAGGCAACGCGAGGTATGTCTCCGCATCGTAGAACGCTCGGCAGACGTGCCAGAAGCCTCCAAAGGTCCCCGTTGAGAAAACGTCGTTGAAGAACCTACAGTGACGAAGCGCCGACGTGGTGAGCGCTCATAATAATTAATGATGCCATTGGGGAGGCTCTGTAATGGATCACCTCAGAGTTAAGAACGTGCTTACATGGCTTTGTACATGCCCGCTGGGTCAGGTCTCTCCCGGAAAACGAGCTTCTCGCCCTTGAACCCCTTGATGCTGTGCACGGCTCGGCGCGGCACGAACACCTCGGGATCGCCAGCTTCCACGATGACCCTGTCTCCATTGATGGCGACTTCCGTTCTACCCTCGAGGATGCTGAGACGCTCTGCGTGATCCTAGGGATAATGTGCATACTCAGTATCTACGCGTGACACCGTCGGGCTTGCCGAACCCTTTCCTTCACTAACCTTATGCCAATGTGCTGGGATATCGAGAGCCTCCTCGCCGGTACAGGTTGTGACCATGGCATACCTGTTGATCGAATTTTCCGGTTCAGCTTCGTTGACGGTGATATCCATTGTCATTCCCTGGAGGCATTAGCTGTCTTTATCTACGTGATTGGTCAACTAGTTTCTTCCAAATAGAAGCAACTTGGTTGTACGGTTTAATATACCTTTCCTACGCCGAGGGTCTTTAAGGTCTTGACGGAACTCATCTTCACTAATCCCTGGGCAAGTCTGCACCGTACGTCCTCGTAATCCTGGCTGTCCCTCGATTGCTCAACCTTCTCACTGAATTAGGCTTGCTAGGAGTCGAAGTGGGAATTTGTGATAGACAGAACGAAGCTGAGACTTGTGGAGGTTTATGAGATCGCCTTGTCGATGTGCTCAGGGGACAGTGTACCTTTTATTATTTAAGAATCTACGCAGTACGCGTGCGCCAGTGAGGAGGGATATAGCCGGCGTAAGTTGAAGAGGCAGTCTAGTAGGGATGATTGGAAGGTAGCAGTGTAACACATCACAAATCATCGCAGGTGGTTGAGCCTTGTTACACCTTAGAGTCGAGTCAGCTACCAAGCCACAAGTACCTATCGTCACAAGTGACATGGAAGTCCTAGGTCCAAGTTATGAACCCGTTGTTTCAGGGTACTCGGGGAAAGGGAGAAACCTCCACGCCACCCGATTATTAGCCGCTCTATCATCAATCCCGGCTTTCCGAGCCGCCTCCACTCTCGGGACTATAACCCTAACCCTATAATTTCTCGCTCGGTAACATGCCTCATGTTCTCGGTAATATATCTCATGTTTTTAGTAACATATCTTATATTTTTAGTAATGTATCTAATGTTTTTAATAATATATCTTATATTTTCGATAATATATTTTATAATTTTGGTAACATATCTTATATTCTCGGTAACATATCTCATGTTTTCGGTAATACTGCGAGTATACATCATGTCTTCGTTTTATACCTTCATTAGACCTTACTTCTGCCCAGGCATATCGTGGCCAGAGCCTCGGACTCACCAATCTCAAGTTCTTGGAGTGCGATGCCGACCAAGAATGGGGTCTAAAGCCTGCGCAGTTTGATTTCACCCATGGGCGGATGCTTGACTCTGGCATGAATGGCCGGCCCTCCTAGCAAACAGCCTCACGCCCCTGCTCCCCGGCAGGAGACCTGAGTTGCCGGATCTCTATCACTCGTTCCGAGCAGCTATCCGACGGTTTGATGATACCGTACTAATGCTTCGCCTTTTAGTCACTTTGACCACTTAGCCGAAAGGATCTTGGCTAGCAATGCGCTGCACTTGACTGGTTTTGGATGCGTGCATGTCGATGAGCACAGTACCGAGTGGCTCTGAGGAGAATGGGCTGAAACGCCTCATGAGCAGCAACAACGTCAAAAGCGTGATGTTGAGGTGGTTCACTATCCAAAAAACAGTACCTACTTGCAGATATCTGCCCACGTGTAAATGGTGCGATTCCCCGCAGATAGAGAGCACCGAAGATACTTGGCACAGAATGATCTCCTAAAATCGTAGCTATATGAATAGTAATACCTCAGCTGTGTCATATGGGGAATAGTGCGAACGCCTTCACGATCGATCAAGCTCAACGCCATCCCCATAAAATACTGGAAATTCAGCGATTCTCGAGATCTAGCGTAGATAGCTTGTCGACGACACAACATATGTAGCAAGCTAATGGTTTTACGCAGGAAAATCGTTGATAGGTGCCAGACAGGCCATTTGGAAGTCAGAATCATGGGACCACTCGCTGTGTAGAACGTGTAAGAAGCTGTTTGGCAATTACCAATCGTAATGTTGGTCGGTGATACGGTATAGGAGCAGGCAAGGCAGGAAAGGACTGTGTTTGAGATCACGTTGGGGAAGTTCCCCACGGAGACCCCATGGACCTAGGTAATTGAAAGACGAGAAGCCCATATAAGACTGAGACCTGATATTCAACCCTATCCGAGATGATCACCGAAGCCAATCGTCGTTCCTTGTCGCCCGCACGTCCTCCCAGGCTGCCAGGTTCAAGCCCCACCAGACAGAGACCCCTGGATACGGTGTACACATACACTCTACAAATAGTACAGCTCGGCGGAAAGAAATTATTGGGGCCAAGCAGGGGAGAAGAAGGCAGGATCAGGCTGCTTTGGATTGCCTGCCGCCTGGCTGTCTGGGAGGCAGGAGAGTACTTGGATTCAAGCGTTCTAAGGCCGGAATCAACTGCTTCTAAGTAGCCACCTATACTTAGATAGGTATATGACCACTGATATATCTGAGTTCTCGAGAGTACTCGTATACAATAGCGTTTGTAGGTGCGTAGCGGCGTACCGGCATGTAGGGGTCTACCGGTTTGGATGGACATATACTTGTTGCCTAGAATACCAGATAGGTCCACCATCCGCGCAAATGCGTGGACGGGCTGACAGGGAGGGGAGAACAGGGAATAACTGGGGTGCCTAGGACCAGATCCGATATATTTCATGTTTATCCCAGCTTCAACCTTTGCCTGCTCGGGGGAGCCTGAATTCTATCCATAGCGCACCCTACTCCATTATCAGTACTGCTCCATTATCGTTGAGGATAACCGCAATTTTATACATGCGAACTTGACAGGGCCCAAGTGGCTGGCCTGACGTCGCCCTAAAGCATGCAGTATTGGGTCCGGGGAGATATGTATAAGTTACCCATCATGGTAATGATTATCGAATTCTCATTACAACGTAGTAGGTCTGATGGGGATTCAGGCAGCGAAAAGATACACAATGAACGACAGCGCGTCGCGATAGCGATAGGTAGGAAAGCGTCATATAGGTGCCCTTATTTTACTTAAATACCTGCTTCCCTCCGTCCTTCCGTATTCAAGGCGATCATCCCGTCCAGAAGCCTTTTCTAGTCCTACAGATACGACAACCAGGAAGGGCAAACCAATATATATCTACAATCCTAAGCGATACAGGCCTCTCTTATACCTACCCCAAAGACAGTCTGTCTCCCGCCCAGCAACGGCCCGGTATCACCACGAGCTCCACGATGAAGACTTCCGCCGTCTTGCTGCTTGCCGCGCAAATCGTTGGCATCTTGGCATCGCCCACACCCGACGAGAACGTCCACCCACGAGCCATATTCGGGGCGCGGGACAAAGCGCTCAAGGAATGCGATCCTGTGACGCACGGCTGCATAAAGAATCGGTGCTGGCACAGATGCGCCCCCATGTTGGCGTGCTTCAGTAAATTTTCCAACGGCGACGCTTACCCGCGCTGCAACCACGATGCGGATTGTCACCCGGACCATTGGCCCGGCAAACAGCCCCTCTGTGTAGGGGACATGTGTGACACCTGCGTATAGCACGTCGCAAAGTGTGACCAGGTCGTGGCACTGGTTAGGCGGTTGCAGTTTGCCAGTCGCCCTCCTTAGCACGCCTCACGGGTTTGTCAGGGCGGTACCTTGAACTGGACGGAGTGGTGGTCTTCGACGTGTATGGCTGCTGATGCGCCAGCTTACTTTCATGATATAATATATACGCCTTTTGCAGAGGTTGCTTAAGTTCTGCCCCTACGTCTTGTGAGTTGATTGACTGGTTCCGATGTGGATATTAGTAGAAGGGTATCGCTAAGCTCCGGAAAGATAATGAATAAGGGTCGGCCTACACATAATTGCTGAGAGGAAATAGTGACTGACGTAAATTGCCGTTGATTATTATTCATTTAGGCTTTTGAGTATTCCGGGGATGAACGCGTTGTTGTTGACGTCGGGGTGCCGTATAAGTAAGTCGAATATCTCTGGGCCCTCTCTTCTCTTTTCGGCACTCCAAATATATTTGCGTCTCGGGCCGGGCCGAGAAAACGGAGCGGATCATACTTCACGACCTTACTGATCGCCGAGGGGGACCCCGGGACCGAACCTACCGGCCCCCCTTTCGGACGGCAGGTCCTCGCTACCATTATGAACCAGCGAGGGGCGAATTGCTNGGGGGGGGGGGGGGGGGGGGGGGGGGGGTACCGACGGAGGTCGCCAGAGGCCAACCGCACACGAAGTCGCCCGCCGCGGCAACTTTCACCCGGACAGTACCGCGTCTCTGATCAAGCCGGCGAGGCACTACCTACCAGCTCCGGGGCAAGCTCGCTCGCGCGAAGCACCGGGCGTCTGAGACAAGGGCCATCGCGAGCGAGCCTAGACAGCAGAAGCGTTAGCGCCCATGCGCATGTTCGCGGGTATCTGGTCTCCGGAACACAGGTTCGAAATATTCAAGGTCGGAGCATAGCGCGAGGCGGCAGTCGAGTGGTTATGGCCAGCTTTTGGATCAGTGTCCCTTAACGTGCTCCGCAGTACGAAGGCTGGCGATGATATGATGGAGGATTCCCGACGCCGGAGGTAGGTAGGTATTCGTTACCGTGATTCGAGGCGCTCTGCCTATTGGGAGGTCGATACTTGCCACTTGTGCTTCGCAACAGTACCTTACAACTAAGCTAGCGATGACAAACACGAAGCTTTGAGACTAAGCGAAGGCTGCAGGAAGGAGTCGTTGGCAGTCAGAAGAAAGAAAGGGAATAGACCAGATCCAAAGTTTACCCGCGGACTCGAAGGTAAATACCCCAAAGCAAGCACAAAGCCTGGGCACTTAGCCCGCCTGAATGGCAGCGAGCGGGAAGCGCCCCCAGTCAGTCGGTTAGTCAAACTGGCGAGGCGACGCGTAGAAAGAAAGCGCTAGACTATGAGGACGAAGAAGCGGAAGAACACGACAACCATCTCGGCGAGAGGCGAGGTATTACGAGCTAGGCCGATACCATCATGACGCGCACCCGCGCAGGCCAGCCGGGCGGCAAGACGTACATTCCGGACGGGGGGGCACGCCCGCGCGCATAGGCTACCGGCGTCGATGCCCCGCCCCGTATTCCGGGTCATTTACTTAAGAGTACGTAACCTGATTGCAGGATCGTTTAGGCCGGCGTGTTCTACAAAGGCTATCAGGCGTCGGCCGCCTTCGGATCCGTTCTACATAGGTACCTACTTCGGTTTTAATCCGACGACTTTGTCAATTAGGGCGCGACCTTCCCGCCCGCAGATTTCTGCCCGGTCTCCGGTATGCTTGCCCAAGGGCCAAGATTGCTTCCACGGATTATACAACCCTACAGTCTCCTCCCGTCTCTTGCTCAGATAAAGAGGTACATGATCCATCTTTTCAGGAACGGCCTTCGCTCCGTGATGGCCGGCTCGACCCGTTGTCTAAGCTTGGTTGCATATCGACTGGTGCCATGGTGGGGGTACCTCTGGGTTGGGTGGAGAGCAGGTCAGGTGCGGTGAGACTTCGGGGGGGCTGACTGCAGAGGCCGCTTCTTAACACCTGCACGAGGGTACACGAAGCGGCCAGCTTCATCAGATTTCCCCGAACAGGACACACACACACACACACACACAGAGTGCTCGCAAGCGCATCGTCGCGGCCAAACTCGTCGGAGGAGACCCCGGTGGTCATAGCGCGGAGGGCGCTAGGGATATGCTGTGCTAGACGTTAGAATATGAAGCCGACATTCCCCCCTTTTTATCCACAGCATTGGTAATATAGCTGTGAGTGTTCGGGTTTTGGTATACGTATTATATAATAACCAAGTAGGTAGGGGGGAGTTCGGAGGTTCGGGGGCCCGGGAGCTCGGCGAGAAAGCAACGAAGGCCGTGAGAGCATAACGTTAGATATACAAGACGCCCGGATCGATATCCTCGGATAAGCAGCTTAGTGCCTATTCTAACTATGGTTGCATGGAAAGGCTGGCGCTCTTCATTGTGAGCTGCCAGTCCTACATCCCAGCCATGCATATAAGTGACCAAATCATGTAGTTATGCAAGTATGTACCCAGCGCGAGTGGCTCGGACGGGAAAGCCATGTAACGCGAGGCAGTTCCATGGCACGGCACGGCACGGCACGGCACAGCCGCGTGTCGTTCGTTCGCCGGAATGTTGGGGAGAGATCGGGGACGCCGCCCAATCAAGTAATAGGGTCACATCCGCACACACACATCTGGCCACTCTACTACATACATACTACATCTACCTCGGTACCTGGATTGGCGGGGCGGGCGGGCGGACGGGCGGACTTCTAGAACAATTCCCAATCCATCCATTTGGTCCCCCCCCCCCCTCCCCACTTCTCCGCAGTCGCAGAACGCCACGTGAGCTTCTTCTATGCTAGGACCAGACACGGCGTGGCGTATAACGAGCGAGAACGGGACAATATCACAGGGCCGCCGCCTCTAACCTCGTGCAATAAATATAATATTTAGCTCAAAGGCCTGTCTCATAAGCGAGGCTATCAAAAGTGAATACGTATGAATGAATGAATAAATGATGATGATGATGGAGGGAGAAGCTAAGCTAACGTGAGATGAGGGTGTGAGGTGAGACCTAAGGGGACTGGGACATATCGGGGTGGCCCGTGTGGTGGTTTACCTGACCGTGTGTGTTAACATGGCGCTCGTAGCTTTCCCTCCAGTCGTATGTCTGTCTCTGCTCTCAAGCATGTAGTAACAGGTAGATATGTGTGTGTGTGTGTGTATACGCCAACCCCGAGCTCCAGGACCTTGGCCGGGAGTTGAGAGAAGAACGGCCAGGCAGTTATCGATTGATTGCACACGCCCTTTACATGTCTCTATCCCATTCCCGTCCCATCACCTCTGATGGACTAGCTAGTTACCTAGTTGCCCTTACATACATAACTCTTTCTCCTATTCCCATTGATCCACCGCCCTCGAGCACAAGCAACCAGCACCGAGCCAAGAGCACCAGAGCCGAGCCGAGCCGTCGTCGTCGGTCCTCTCTCGAGCCTGTATAATCAATCAATCATAAGCACCTCCTCCTTACCTCCCTTATAGCGTAGCGAAGTCGGGATAAGCGTAGTAAGTAGTTAGTACATACACAGCTTCTTCCTCATCAAACCGCGCACTCACACCTACCTACCGTAACCCGTGTGATCTTTCCCCGGCCTTCGTTCTAACTACACCAAGTCAGCATAGGTAGCATATAATTACTGCCCATGCATGGCATACGTCAAGGCTGCCAGATGTATGAACATACAACATAATTGGGCACCCACTTACAAAGTCAGTGCTGGGGAAAACACTCACCCCGTCGACGCCAGGAGGTAAGCCGGGGGGTCACTTCACTCACTCCCTTAGGCCAACACCGCATCCATTCAATACATCATGATGAGAAATGTTCATGACCCTTTCCTTCTCCCTCACCCAACCTGAGTTCAGTCATATACGAGAAGATGGCAGACTGTCACGGCGAATGATGTATAGGTTAAAAAGACAAGACACGTTTAGGCATTCAGTTTTATTGAGCCGTTGAATCAATCACTACCTAAGTACCTACTGTCCCCAGAGTCGGGAACAGGTGCCATAAACCGTCGCAGCTGAGTGCCAACCAGTGTCCGTCTTCCCCCCCCTTTCCCCTAATGGAAAAACAACTTAGGCGGGGGTTTGGCAACATCTCACAAGAGTCGTGAAGTGAAATGTCCAACCCACTCCGCCCCAGCCTCCCCCAGTGAGGTTAACCTGTCTCTCTTTATCTTTTCTCTCTCTCTACCCCAACCTTCCAAACACCCACAACACAACGCATTCAGAATCGAACACAAAGTCTGCGGTTTGGCTGAGAGAATGACGCGAAGTATAAACAAACGGCCCCCCACCCATTTCGTTGGGTTTCATCATCTTTCTTTTCGTCTCCAAGCGTCTCTGTCCCCTCAAGAAGTGTAAGGCGTACCATCGGATGCTTGGACCGAATTTCTTGGCTGTTGCCTACGAAAAGAAGAAAAAAAGGATAAAATCAACGTCTCTGAGTGTCGCCGCCCTCGTAATCCAGTAATCCGGTGCCGTCCGAAATCAAACAGGGAAAAAGAAATGGCCATTCTGTTCTCCAGTCCAGCCCCGTCCATTCGTACGTAAAGTCTGCGTCGAGGGGCTCTACCGCTCTCATCGCAATAATCGTGAAAAGACTAAGACATCGGGAGCATGCGATCGTAATAGCGTGAATAGTCTGGGCCGGAGATGCCTTAGGCCACCACGACGCTACCCTTGCGCTTCTCAACGCTGGTTAGCACGAGCATGGGCGCTTTTCGCTGCCCATGGGACGGTTCCGCCTTGTTGACCCGCTGGGCCCCGTTCTTGAACACGCTCGCAAAGCTACCATCGCTCTCGCCCGCGCTGGATAGACTGTCGACGCTCTTGCGCGACTTCTGGCGCGAGCCGGGACGGTCCGAACCGATGGCACCCCAGCTGCCGCTGGTGGAAGTCCTGGAACTAGCCAGACTGGGTTCCGCATCGCCGGAGAGGCTGCCCGAGCCACTACGCCCAGAGTCAGACTCGTTGTCGGTCAAAGGTGATCCTACTTCCTCGGCACTCTCCGAAACGGGGCTCATGCTTCCACAGCTGCTGTCGGTGCCCTTACGTCTGACCTGACCGGCCTTCATCAGATTGTGGACGGCGGAACGACGCGTTCGCGCAGCGAAGTTCTTGCCACCCTCATGCTTGGCAGTGGGCTTGGCTCGAAGCTCATCAAGGGCAGGCGGGCCACGGGGCTGACGAATCGGGTGTTCGCCGGCACGGCCTTGACCGGGTCCATAACCGCCGTTGGTCATAGGTGTCAGAGGGAACGAGGCTGTTCGAGGGCCAGCCGACTTAGGCGGTTCGTCGTTTGACGAAAGCGAAAGGCCCTTGTTGTTCACCAGAGAAGACGACTTCTTATGTCCCCGACGGAAGGCGTTGGCAGACGGCGGTGGGAGAGGCGTAGGCTCAGCTACGATCTCAACCTTCTTCGGGGGAGAACTGGTGCGGAAGCTGGGCTGGTAGTTTTCAGTCGGAGGCGGCGACACCTGAACACGGGGCGTGCCGTTCTGTTGCTGGCGCTTGTAGCCCTGCGGGGTGCCAGGAGTCTGGTCGACGTAGCCGCTGTTGAGCGACTGGGCGGTATTCTGATCGAGGTAGTACGTCTGGCCAGTGCTGGGGTCGAAGTAGGCGTACAGGTTCTGCTGCGCCGGCACGGCAGTAGCCATGGACTGCTGCATGTTCTTCAACTGTTGCTGCTGGTGATACAGGTTCTGGAGAGCCATCTGCTGCTGGAACGCCGGCTGGCCAGTGAGGCTCAAGCCCTGGAATTGCTGAGCCGCAGCCTGGACAGCAAGCAGTTGGCGCTGCAACTGCTGCTGCTGCTGGGCCAAGTACATGTTGGTGGCCACCAGCTGGGCGTACAACGATGGGTCCATCTGCTCCTGAACCTGTTCGTCGAGGTGGATCTCGGGGGGTGCCAGGATCTGGTCCGGAGTGTAGTGCTGGGAGCCCAGGCCCATCATGGGGTTGTAGCCCTGCTGTTGGGTCGCCATGCGAGGAAGCGAAGTCTTGGGCCCATTGTACATACTCTCCTGACCACCGTACGCGTTTGCGGCGGTGCTGTTTCTAGCACGCATCTGCTGCGAGTGAGGCACGGCAGAGGTCGGAGGGTTAGCGAAGGTAGTCGCGGTAGCCGTCTTGGGCGCCGTCCTAAGGCCTGCAAGCAGGTGAGATCGGCTGGTGCGCGGAGTGGCCACCCCGGCGTCCTTGACGTCGGCCGCAGACTTCATGGTCTCAAATGAGAGCGGCTTGATGTTCTGGCCACCACCGCGGCGGGAGGCCAGACCACCAGTGGGCATGCCCAGGCCGGCCTGCGAAGGGAATCCGTTGTGCGACATTTGAGCGAGACCTCCGGTGTCCATGCTCAAAATATTGGAAAATATGGTAAAATCTACCGTGGCGAATTGACTGCCTAGGCTCGGTCTTGGCAGACGATCGGAACAGTGAGGTAGGAATAATTAGAAGTAAAGTCTATCAAGGAATGGATGACTGTCTCTGGAATAACGGGGACAATCGGAATGATATTACAATCGAGTAGATCGAGGGATACTAGTTGGCCCGGAAGAGCAGGTTCTGATTAATGTCGCGTGCGTGGAGTCCAGTCGGGACAGTGGACAGACGAGACGATCCGTGCTCTGCTCAGAGGTCGCGAGGTCGTGTCAAACGCGGACTGCCGTAAAAAAAACTGACGAATCCAAGAAAGCAGGGCTGCTGATATAGAAAGCTGTGGACAAGAAACAGAAGATGATGCAATGCGAGTCGATGCGGTGCGATGCGATGGGTTGTTGGCTGGCGTGCGTAATTCTGCTTTGGGGGTGGTATTAAAGATGTCCCTGCGAAAAGATTGGTCGTGTCAGAATGAGCGAGGGTCGGTGCAGATGGCAGGAAACTGCTGCGTTGAGCCCGAAGAGAAGAAGTCTAGTCCTTCCTGTAGATTGGGAGATTTGGGATGGAATTGGGATGAAGGAGACGCCGGTCGTCCTGGACAAAGAATTTGCAGTGAATGAAATTGGATGCCGCGAGGCCGATCTCGAAGCAAGCACAAGGCAGGAGGATCAGGGGGCAGATAGGCGGAAGGTTCCTTGTTATCTCGCAGCCTGTCCGGGTGTCGCAAACGGGGAGGGAGACAGTGAAGGTCGATGAATGTTGGCAGCACCGACCTGTGTATCACTTGCTTTTTTCCTTTGTGTCGGAGGCTGATGACCAGGATTGGCGAATGCTTCGGACGATGGAAGTTGGTTTTCCTTGTCTTCCCCAACCGCTCCGAAGAGAAAGGACAATCGGGATGGGAACAGATCGGGGTCCAGAAAATCACCTGTCTGGGACGGTCCTGACCTGTATGCCTCTTCTCTTGTTCGTTCCGGTCCTTCCCTTCTCCTTCTCTCTCTAGTTTTCCGATCAACTTGACGTAGTTGGGTGACGCGAGATTAGGGCCGAGTATCTGTAGGGATGTATACGTGAATCGAAAAGCGGCGAAGCAACAAGCTTGTAAATTGTACAATGATTAAAAGAGTCGATGTATTGGATTTCAGTCTTGCAGAACCTTTTTCAGGGCGACAGCCGGTGTGTTTTCTTTCTTTTTTCTTTTCTTTCTTTCTTTCTTTCTTCCTAGTGGTGAAAAAATGCGATGCTGGGCGGTGCAGAGTGCGGTGGTGAATTGTCTCCTACTCGAGAGGATGCGATGCAGCAAACGGGGGGTGCAGACTCCCAGTCTTTGTTTCTCACTCAATGACGAACAATAATTGATGTGCGCATACACAACGGGGGGGGAAACACTTCGAGGAGGATAGGAACCAGCGGGCAGACAAGGAGGGAGAGAATAAAGGAAGGGCGATTTGGGTGATGGCGAGAAGAAGGAGGGGAAAGGAAGAGGAAGAGAGAGAAAGTGGAAGAGAAAGGAAGAGCTAGTAATGAAAGGGAATTTTTTGCAGTGTACAGTAGATGGCCTAGCACGGCTCGAATAGCAGGCCTAGCAGGCCTAGCAGGTCCCAGCAGGCCCAGCAGGCCCAGCAGACGGCGGGTGCTCCAGCTGTAGGTACGAGCGAGCCCTGAAGAGCCAAGTCGCGGGAGTTAGCGAGTACCTAGGTAGGTACAGTCTGTAGATTAGGTAGGTAGCGAGTTGGGTAGCGAGTCAAATTTGCTCGGCACAACCTACGCGAACGCAGTTCTGGTACTGTGACCCGGCGGGAGCGAAGCACCCATTCACACAGTATAATGTCTGCCGCCCAGTCACTGTGAGATACCTCCTATGTACTGTACCGGGTCAGTGGAAGGGTCAGAAGAGGGAAAGGTGGGCTGTCACCAGAGGCATCGGTCATCCATGATTGGCCTGAGGGCTGCGACTTTGGCGCGACAGTGGACTGTTCAGTGGGCTATTGTGGGGAGCTAGCACGGGCAGACTGCTGGAGGATGGATGGATGGATGGATGTACCTCCAGCATCCATCTCACCACCACTGAGGTCCTGCGGTCCTGGCAGTCCTGTCACTGATGAAACTTTTTTGCCTCAATGGGGCAAAACGAAGTACATACCTATCTACGGACTGTACGTCCACTACCTACATACAATGCGTACATGAGAACTGAGAAGAGAATACCATACCTAACGGGCTCAGTTCAAGCTACGTGCCCTACATAGGTCGGGTACATGTACATGACCTGCCTCCATACTATTGACACACGTACCAGCACACCGCTGCAAGACGAGCCAGAAAGAGAGAGAGAGAGAAAGAGATAGAGATGCAAGGACTGACGAATTGGCCTGTCATTAGCACATGTGACTGGGAAGGTTGTCTGGTTTGCTTCCCCCTTTTTTTTTTTTTTTTTCACAATTTTTTCTTCCGGTCGCTTGACTGGCTGACTGACGCCTTCTGCATGGAGCTGCACCGCACCTGTGAGATCTGAACCTCTGGATGGGCGCTGGATGGATATGGATGGATGGATGGTGGTGTGATTGCTATGTACCTAGGGTATGGGTGGGATGCCAGCACAGTTGGACGTTGAGTGGTCGGCCCATTCGACTCGACTGGATGAATTGCCAACAATGGCCAGCGGCCCAAGGCCAGTGGCCCCAAGGGGATCTTCTCTGCGCCGTGGGGATCCAGGGCTGGCCAACCAGAGGCCGCGACTCGCCGGTCCCAGGGGGTGTCGCCCGACCAGGGGACAGGGGGTTTGCAAAAGGGTTGCAGCGCCGGCTTGCCACGCACCTCGATTGCGTGCAGGGACTCATCACAGATGATGGATGATGACCCCCGGCGGCGGCAGCAGCAGCACCTTTTTTTCATTAATTGTCTCGAAGGCGAGAAACGTGAATAGGTATTCTGTATGAACACTGCGAGGTCAGGTTAGTACTCACTCATACCAATCGATAGATGATGCCCTTCTCGCCGGCCTGCCTGCCTGCCTACCTGCCTGCCTCTGCTACAGGTGTACAGCTAAAATGTGTAGGGTCCATAGGAGGGAGGTAGGTACCTTTACGCTTGCAGGTTTGGTACCTAACCTCCGATTGAGTCGAGTTGCACTTCCATTCGAGCTCGTATTGGAAAAGGTACTGTGCTGTGCTGTGCGGTATGTACAGGTCCACCTCACAGTACCTATCTGTAATTCACTATCGAATAATCTGTAGAAAGGAAAAGGGAAAAACAAATAAAATCTAACCGAACCTGATTCATTCCATAACATCTTCAGCATGCATACATGTGTATCTGAGATGGCTGCTGAAACATTTCTCAGCCGAGATAAGCTACGCTAGGTATTCTGATATATGTGTGTACTATTATTATGTATGTGTGTATGTGTGTATGTACATCGATGGCCATGTCTCGGTACACAATGATCGTCATCCAGGTTCTCCCAACCCTTCATGTTGGTAATCCAATCCCCATTCCCAATTCGGCACAGAGATGCTATCGCACAGCTTCACGCCTCTACCAATCAGAAGGTTATCATTTCGGCCGATGAAATACGGCTTTCGAACAACGTCGATACCCTCGGCAGGCTGTAGTAATAAGTGAGCTACATAACTGCCTACCTACGGATTAGATACAGATCAGCGATTCGCCACCATCTACAGATCTGTAGGTACTTGTGTACTGGACATCCGGACTAGAGCAACAAACAATACTCGTAGACGACACTGATAATGGAGTTGGGCATCAAATTTGTTTGAATCCTATTTATCTATCTTAGACCCTAATGCCGTGAGCGGAGATTATCTGAGAATCCTTTCGCAGTAGATGGTCCGGAATAGCATACATCCTGCATGTGCACATACCGTTCCTAATCAGGTAAGCAGTAGGTAAGTAGATAGGCTAGGTACAAGTACCTACATATGGACGTATTCACCCTGGACTTGTTGGGAACCCTCTCTTCGGATTACAGCCCTACGACTCTTTCCTCCTAAGTAGGTATATCCGTATCTTGGTTGCTATCTTGGTTGCTATCCTCGGGTCATCTCAGAGGCTGAGGGCTTCCATTCCACGGCCCCCCCGCAAAACATACTACGGTACATGACCTCCAGATCTGTGGAAGTTCCATCCATGTGTGCAGTGGTAGAACGTCCCAAGAGGCGGGACGCAACAGGGCGAGGAGGAAGGATTCCGGGGACCTGGCTAGAATGAGCAACGAGGCATCCCGATGCGGACTGCAGAGCAGAGAGAAAGAGAGAGGATGGGCATGCGAGTGCGAGGACTCGCTCATAGGGGAAATGGAGATGGATCCATCCTGTCGTCCATGTCTTATCCATGCTATAAGAGCGCGTTTCATCTTTCTTGAAACCCACCCACCACACGTCGTCATGGAGGTACCTACATAGTATGTAGGTAGGCTGCTATGTAGGCGGGCATGCAGACACCGTGCCGCATTAACCATCCGAACACAGGTAGGTAGACAGCCCTCCCGAATGATAATAAAAATACCCCGACTTGCCGATGCGATGCGACGAACCTCCTGCGCCCCCCTGAACCGGCCACAACCTGGTGGGTACGGCTGCTCGCTGATCCTATTAATATTATTACTTCTTGGTGTTGATGCTATCGGGGATGAGTACAGATTACCTACATAGGTATTGACGACTGTCGTCATGCCTAGGCCCCCCGTCCATCCTCATCCTCGCAATATCCGGCGGCTTTGCTTGATGTTCTGCTGTCTGCTTCGTATTTGTTTTCAATTCAAGTTCCTATTCAATCGTCACCTAGCCTAAATTGGCGGATTCACCTTGTAGCTGCTGCTGTGCGCGCTGTTTTCCGGCCACAGTCGTCATTGTAACACCCCATGGTTCAGCAGGCGGCCTGAATGGCGTTCCTGGCCGGGGGCTCGCGCGCTTTTGGCGCTCAGCTTTGCATCCCCCTCCCCGGCCGGGTCAGCGCACAGCAGCATCCATCCCACGTCCAGCAAGCAATACCACTCCGTCCATGCTATTGCTATTGTTGGAACACGACGTTAAGCTCATGGACTTGACATCTCGATTCGGCACGTTACCGACGGCATACGTACTTCGTAATACATGCTTAATTCCTCGGGTTCATAGGAGATACATAGTTCCCAAAAAGCCCGTCCCCTTTTTTGTCCCGGGTACGTATGCGTATGTAGTAGGTAGGCAGCAGGCGGGCACCTCCAATTTCGCACTATACTAGGTAGACTACAAACATCCTGAGACACTCACAATGGGTCACGATACCTCGAGTGGGGAAGGTGAGATGGCTGCCCGGCTGTCCTACCGACTCACCTACCTACGCTCCGGGCGCTCGCTTCTTAACTCCAGTGCCCACAGACGTCTGGACGTCACTTGACAGCCTTTGGAGGCTCAAGGCTTTGAGCAGAAGCCCCTCCCTCATGTTTGAAAAGGTTGCATTTCCAACGACAATCGTTCGTTCGTCATAGTACTTGGGTATCAGTCCACTGGCAACATGCACATCAACGACCTAACCCCCAGCCAGGGTGCGCCTATTAACCAAAATTCAACATGAGCCGAAGTCTCGCCAGCTCGCCGGATCTGCCTAGGGGTCGCTGATAGACGCCGGGTTTGCCGCCATTGGTTTGGTCTGCGGCTACATAATCGAGAGACGGAGACAAAGACAGCCATTGAGAGATGTCGCTCTACCTATTATCTGATGCGATTTAAGCTCCGTCCAGTGTCGTTAACAAACAATCGCTTCAAAGTCAGGAGCCAAGCCAAGTGTTCGTTCGTCTACAGCAAGTGTACGAAAGGCTGTCTGTCTGTCTATCGGTTGGACGCGGCCGACCGACTGTGGCGAGCGCGCGCCCGTCCATATCTAATCTCAACGAGGGACACGCGGAACATTCACCCTCGGCCTCGGCAGTGATCAGCCCTAAAATTCATGCCAACCAAATTACCAACCTACGATCTGTAGAGAATCCCCGCCTATCCCGTCATTTCTCGCCCGCGCGACGGATCGCCAGCCTGCTCATCGCTCGAAATTGCGAGCCGTCCAGGCCACCCTCCCTCCCCCCTTGACCATAAACGGTCAAGTGAGACATGCAAGCTGCAGGGAGGCGCGCCGAGAGCCTAGGTACCTTGTAGAGGTAGTCGACCTCAAACGAGACCTCCCAGCCAGTACCTACGCTAGCCCCTCTCCGCCACCGCCGCCGGGCCACGAGCTTCAATTCCCCTTTGCAGTTCTCACTGCAGCGAGGCTACTGCAAGCGCACCTGTATGTTGTTTCCCATGTCGATGTAGGTATGTATGTACATGTCGCATCCCAGCATGCGCGTCTACACACATACTTACATCCCTTCCATCTATTCCCAGCCCTGTGCGCACGCACACAGGCGGCGCTTAGCAGATGCCGCAGTAACTAGAAACACACACACATACATACATATACAAAGATGGCGCACTGGAAACGAACCACCTCCATACGCGCTCGCTCCACGCCCTCTCCCCTCCCCCTCTCCTCCCCCAAGCGCCGCCGTCCCTCATTGGCTTCCGAGCGCAGTTCGTGCCGACCCCCCTACTCCATGTACATACAGAGGGGGGCCCGAAACGTGGCTCCATTGACCTGACCTACCGGAGGACCTGAAGACCCCTCTCTCTCGTTCGCCCCGCCTTGGCCGCTGCATGTCAGCCCGTGGCTTGAAACAAAAACCACCACTCCCAACCCTAACACCAACCCCAACCCGGGCACCGGCGCCGGCGGCAGCGCGCATCATCGTGGACCGGGGTTCACCAACCCACCACCCACGAGCGGAACGCGGCTGGCCACTGTCAGATAGGTAGGTAGGTGTGTATGCAGGTATGTACTGTATCTATTTGCATACCCGCCCTCCCCGCGAGAGCCTGCCTATGACCCCTGCCCGGCCGGAAAAATAAAAGAGGCAGGCCTCCGCGGCTGGTGTGTTATTATACACCTGCGGCAGCAGGTAGCTGACTCCCACGTGCGACATGCGCGCGCTTCCGATCTATCTATCTATCTACCCATCCATCCATCCATCCATGCATCCATCCCAAAAGATGGGTTGGGTTGGGTTGGGACGAGGGTGGACTCGTCGCCCCCGATCCCCCCGGGAGCCCGCTCCGAGGCTGAGCTGAGCTGAGCCGAGCCGCGTGTCGTCGCACGTGGTCAAAGGGGGGGAAGAAGAAGAAGGGGGTAGGTAACCAAAATCCTCTCGCAGCGCATGAGCAACACGTGATGGCGTTGCGTTGCGTTGGATCGAGGCGCAGCGTACGTGTACCTGCGTGCATACAGGAGAGTAAGGTAGGTAGGTATATATAGCCTGGTTCCTTCCTTACGTGAGCCCTGGGTTGATAACGGGTCGGGCGTAGCGACTGTGCGCGGTAGTTGGTTCCATTGGCGGAGGGCGGAAAAGCCGCTATGGCGGGAATAACGCGATAGTGTAGATTCTTATGTCGTGAGCAACTCAAGGCTAAATAAACGTATGTGGTGAGAACGGGAGAGAGGAGAAGCCGGATTAAACCCCGAATAGACCGGGTGGTCCGGAGGCTCTTCTAATAAGAGTATATGAAGACATGTTGCTGCGACAGATAATCGTCTTTCTTGTGGCCTTGCGTACTTGCGGGTGCAGGCCAGCACGCTTCAGCCGCAACCTCATTCGATCGATGTTGTCAAGGTTATGACGAGGGAATATCCCAATGCCACTCGCACCTACTTCACTCACGCGTTCCCCCGCGGCGTTCTATCAAGTCACACCAGTGAACCCAGCGCACCGCCGCGCGGTCTAGGGTAGCGGCTTCAGGCTGGCAACTCACATCTAGATCAGCACGCAAATAGATAGCAAGCTATTCCCTCCACGCTCCCTTTACAAGACCAGATGAGAAACCCCGGTTTCCAAAGGGAACAACTGTTCGATACCGTCATAGCTTCGTCTCTCGCGGCTCTGCTTCGTCCTCAAGCACCGGGACAGAACCGGATGCACCATGCCGGATAAGCGAATTTCCCGCTCATGCGGCAGCACCAGGTCCGCCTGCCATGCCCGAGTACCTATGTGTGCGCGCCCTATGCTTTCCAAGTGTTGCTGCGGAGAATCGTCCCCTTTTCGGTGTTGAAATACTGAGTTATGCGATGTTCCAGTAACTCAAACACTTTTTTTTTCAAACCTATTTCAACATCCAGTAGCGGCGACATTGGGCTTATGCGGAATGGCCCTACCGTTGTAGCGAAGGGACTGGACAGTGGTCGCTTTCATAGGTTGGGCTTCTTATGCGGTTGGGCTGAGAGAATCGGTGGATTGGCTCATTGGGCTGTGTCGTGGGTTCCTAGGTACAGAGCGGGAGGCATATCTAATGATATACGGAGGTTTATATATATCGTGACCCAGTCTCTAGATACACAAACCAGAATTACGGCTTTATTCGTGATAGGGGAACTTTCGGAGACATAGATGAAATAAAGAAGAGGAGGCCAATACATACTCTTCCCTTCTTTCGGGCTTGAAGCCCCCTTATTTCATGCCTTGGGCCGTACTAGTCGCTTCCTACGATAGAGGAACTGGCAGGGCGAGGCCTGATATACAGAGAGCACGTGGCTTTCTTGGATTTCTCGTCTTAGTCGACGAATCTTTAGACCTGGGTAGGGAGGAAAGTAATAGAGTCGAGGATGCGTAGCAAGGAAGTACCTATCTCGACTTGTGAGTTTTTTTTTTCTTTTCTTCTTTTCTCCTCAAAGAAAAGACAGAAGTGGTTTAAATATTAACAATAGTATTCAGCTTAGGAACTAATCATAGATATCCTGCTCAGACTCCAGTTCGGCATCCATAACCAGGGTCAGCCTCATATCTTGGTAATACGTTTTCCGCGTACTCCGCCCTCCGGCCGTGAGCCAGTCCTATCTTGTATATTGTAAGACGAAGGGCGAGGGCGCACGAGGCAAAGTTGGCGTGTTACTCGTACATGAGCTCATATAGTCTTCCATCAAAACTCAGAGAGGGCTGGGTCCGCGGCTCGAAGTTCTGAACCCATATATGTATTGCCCCTGTATTTTACTCGTTATGATATTGCGTTTGCAATCTGTACTACTTGCTTGCCGTCGCCGCTATACTTGCCTCCCTAGTCGCATTTCTCATCCCTCTGAGCGGTTTACAAGCATACCTAGTTTACCCGCAGCTGATTGAAGTGGCACAGCTTACCCGGCCTTCACACTCCGGGGTATCCGAAACCTCCAATGCCGGCGACAGGCACGACGGAAATAGCGATAGCGAGGTCAGTTACGAACCTCGATAACGGTACCTACTGGCGGCGCTGGCGCTAGCGCTGGAGGCTGCATCATTTTCTACGTGCGGATCCGGGATCGTCACCCCGGGGACCGCAGGCCGGCATGAAAGGGCGCGGACGGTCGCGTACCTACCTAGAAGGCGTGGCGGTCCCATCCATGTGGGGGACACGCGCGACCTGGCAGTCGGCGGCGGTTTCGGGAGATCAGCTCCAATGTGCCGGAGCACAGCGTAGGTACTTGGCACATAACGTAGTCGGACCATGAAGGATCTGCGTGATGTTGAGGTTCCGTGTTCATCCAAGCCGCCCTCCCCCTAAGGAGTTATCGCGGTTCAAGCACCGAGGCGGCGGAAGAAACGTGATCCCCCCCTTGCCCCCCCCCAACCTTCTTTACTGAGGTAACCGACGGGCAGAAGTTTGACCGTATAGCCTGTGTCACGTTCCCCGGGTGATTCCTTATTCCTTTGACCGTGTCGGCTGGCTACTCTAGCATGCTGGAAATAGGCGAAGACAGCGACCAAGGCCCGTGTGCGGACCAGCCTGGCATAACTGGGCCTGGGCAGGCTCGTAGGGTCAGGGGAACCTATTCCTCGGAGCAGAAGCGCAACTGGGATCTCGCTAACTAGTAACTTTCCCCCTCTTTCTTAATATGGCGTCTCTATACCCAGTTAGACCAGCCACTCTGGCAGTATTCGGGTCGGACTACTTGAAAAGCGAGGCTCACGCGTAGCCACGGGCTGCAATGTCGGACGTACACAATAACAGAGTGGCGGCTGAAAATACAGTCAGCGCTAGCTGACGAGTATGTGGATTAGTGAGGCCCGGCCGGCTCCGGGCCCCGGGGGGTCCCGGGGGTGTTGTACTTTTCGGTTCCGTCTCTGCCTCAGTATCATTAAAATGGCGGAGAACTTCGAGGTATTATTATTAGGCAACCTGTCCGATGCCGTGGTTTCGGGATGACACGAGACAATAGGAGTAGGTAAGGAGCAAATCGCCGTCTATGTCGAAGGCAACACACAAACCAGTAATATAAGTCGGTAGGTACCCTAGCACGGCGCCCAGAGAGCTCATCAAATCACAAGCAATCCAACATGAGATTCATGACAAGGCGAGCCGTTCAATTAGTAAAGGCACCATATCTATCAACGACCTTGACCGACCCGACTCCGCTTGCATTCGCCAAATCATCCAGTTTACTACAACTTACACTTATTATTTTGGGGCGCGGGGCGCGGGGCTCAGGTAACATACAACGCAGTGGAATCCTCTTCAGNAAAAAAAAAAAAAAAAAAAAAAAAAAAAAAAAAAAAAAAAATGAAGTTTTTTTTTTCCAGATTCAATTACAGAGTCTCATCTCAGACAGAATCGGAGTCATAAGAATATACAAGAAAAGAGCAGGCACCACGAGTGCCAGAGGAGGACGCCCCCGGCTGTTTGAACCCTCCCCCCGGGCGCCGCCATCATCCACCAACACTACTAGTTCTAGTGATAGAGGCGGGGAGCGCATCCATTACAGCGACCGCATGTTCCAGCGCCGCTGTTCTTCGCCTTCCCCTCCTCACCTCCTCCCCCCAACGGCGCGCGACCGCGGCCACCGCCGTGGCCGTAGCCGTAGCCGCATCTACAGCCGCGGCCGTCCTACAGGTCCTTGTGCGCGAAGCCGAGGCGCGGGGTGCCGGGCTCGAAGACGACGAAGGCGGACTTGAGGGGGATGTCGCCCCAGATGGACATGCCGATGTCGGTGTCGGGCTGGATGCCGCCGAAGCACAGCTGCTTGGTCTCGTCGACGGGCGCGTAGTTGATGAACTCGCCCGGCACCGTGAACGTCGCGCCCGCGCCCGCGCCCACCGTGTACGAGAAGTCGGGCAGCGCGGCGTCGCACGCGAACGTGTACCCCCCCGCCTCCGGGTTCACCGCCGCCCCCGGGACCTGCGCGTAGTACGCCTCCGCCACCTCCTTCGGCAGGAATGCCAGCGTCGTGCCCGTGTCCGCGATCGCCGAGAACGGCTTGCTGGCGCTGGCGCTGCTGCTGCTGTTGCTGCCGGAGCCGACGCTCCAGCTCGCCACCTCGAAGCCCCAGTACCCCTGGCTCTTGTCCACCGTGGTGTAGGTGATGTCGCCCGTGTACTTCGACTTGTCGATCGTGCCGAAGTCAAAGCTACCCTCTGATGATGATTATGATTAGTTCGCGAGTTCGTTTACAATGACTACTACAATAATAATAACAACAAGAAGGGAACAATGGCTCTATCTATGCTGGGATATATGCCTTACCCTTGTGGTACTTCAGGTCGGCGGTCCAGACGGGCTGGTCCAGGTCGTCGGCGATGTTGTCGAAGAAGGTCTTCTGCTTGGTGGGCTGGACGGTGTTGAGCTCGCTGAAGGCGAGGCCGAGGAGGCCGTCGGCGTTGGCGTCGGCGGTGAACTGCTTCGAGACGACGTTGGCGGCCTCGACGGCCTGGCTGTCGAAGGAGACGCCGCCGACGTCGACGACGTCGGTGTAGACGACGCCGCCCGAGTTGCTCTGGTCGCCGTACTCGATGTCCCAGGTCGAGTTGCCGAGCGGCTGGGCGGTGCTGCTCTTGTCCGGGTCGTAGACGGTCTGGCCGCGGACCGACTTCTTGGGCAGCTTGCTGCTGAAGACCCACAGGTCCGAGGAGCCCGAGTCGAAGTCGAGGTTGAGCGTCTGGGGCGGCGTGCCGATGGTGATCGGGGTCAGGTACTGGATGTCGTCCTCCTCGGGGGTGGCCTTGACGGTGCCGGATCCGTTCTGGCGCTTGCCTAGGTTGACGTCGATGTCGATGTCGGCGATGCCGAAGTCGATGTCGATGTCGATGTTGAGGGCTTCCAGGATCTTAGACAGGACCTCGGGCAGGGCGGCGCCGTACTTGATGTACGTCTTCGCCATCTGGGCGGGGCCGTGCGGCCTGAATTTAGTGTTCCGGACCTGGGGAACGGAAACGGTCGTCCCAATCTTCGTGCGGGGCTTCGTGATCGCGGGAGCGGGAACCGCCGTGGCGACGCTGGCGAGGGCCGCCGCGACGGCGATCGTATTCGTGAAACCGACCATGGTGTTTGTTTGGTCTGTCAGGTAAGCAAGCAAGCAGGCAGGTAAGCAGGCAAGCAGGCAGGCAAGCAGACAGACAGGCAGGCAAAAAAAGGACCGTGGAAAGTGGGCACGAAATAAATAAATAACGAGGGCACGAAGAGAGAGGGCGAGAGAGAGCGAACGAAGGTTGGTGGCACAGGGTCAAAGAAGGACGAGCAGTGAATCAAAAAATACACTGCTAAAAAAGAATGGCTACAGTGGTAAAGAATGTGAGGGTTGGTGTATGCAGGAGAGAAGGTCTGTTTGGTGGCACAGATTTTCCCGCTCTACATAGCCAAAAGAGGCGGCATTACCAGCTCAGAGGAGGCTGTGATGGACTACTTATAATTACCATGTGCGCTTCTTTGTCAAACAGGGAAGAAACAAAAAAAGTAGAGGGCGGTGGATTACTTCGTATGCACACATGGACCCAGATTCCAGGGTTTTAGGGGCTGGTGGTGGTGGTGCTTGGCCTCAGCCTAGGCAGCGCGCTGGGCAGCGCCAGAAGCAGCAACAGTACCTAGCCAGCCCTCCCCTCAGCTTCAATCGATCAGTCAATCAGTCAATCAATCAATCAATCGATTCAATCAAGAAATCAATCAATCAACCACCTGGGCACCCGAAGGTGCTGCGACCCTGGCGTCGTAGCCGGGCATGGACCGCATGGCAGCTTTCCTGGCAGGCTGGGTGTCGGGGATGATACTGGCTGACCGGCTGACTGGATGGGAGCAGGGGAGGTGAGTGGTGACCTACGAGGTGCCAGACGCTGTAGGTAGTGGTGTGTGCGTGGTCCGGCAGAGAGAAGGGACATGGACGAATCATGTCGTCTAATCCAACGGTGAACGGTTTGCCTTCTGCGTACATCCTGACATGGCTGCAATGGTATGAGATAGAAAGAGAGAGAGAGAGGGAGAGGGCGCCGTCATTGATCGGCACTGCGCGGTGGACCGTGGGATGGGCAGCAGAGATTTGACAGGGCCACACAGCCCGGTCCACAGGCACCTTACAGTACAACTACTTACATGTACCTACAACCCGTACACAGCTACAGCACATGTAGCAGCTGGAGAGCTGGTCAGGCACATTATTGCATGTATGCAGGTACATAGGCAGCAATGTCAGGCCAGCCCGGCATGCGTGTACCGGCGGTCGGATGGGACTCGTGGGGCCCTCCATCGCACCCACGGCTTGGCGGGTAGACCTGACGAAGGCCTCTCTCTCTCCAGCTTTGGCCGCCCACAACCCGAGAGAGGGAGTCGTCCATGCTGCGGGCGTAATCGATTGGCTCGTTGCGCCGGAGATGGGATTGATGCATTCCTCGCCTATCGCACCCGACGAAAAGCCCCTCGGCCGTCGTCTCAACTACCTACCTACCTACCAGGGCACCGCTGCGTGCCGGCGGACCGGGCCTCAATATGGAGGATGCATATAACTGCCACTCATTGGCGACTCCATCTCCAATCATTCGCTTCCCGCCATGTTGTGCTTCTTGCCGCTTCCCTGGCATCCCCATCCGCATCTGCATCTACATCTGCATCTGAGCTACTAGTACTACGTCCTAACTAGATTTCGCAGGTTCCGACCCCCTCGCTTGAACCAATCGTCATTTTTCGGGCTCTCTCTCGGTGGTAGCTCACCAGAGGGGAGGGTTGCCCCAGTTATTACCTGAGGGTCCCGGGCTGCTACGGGTGGGCGAGATGGACTAGTAGAAGAGAGATGAAAGGACGCGACGTTCGCGGATCATGTCGTCAGTGTCTTGCACCCAGGCAAGCCCAAGGTCGGACAAGCTTCCTTGGTGGCTTTCGCCGAACCTCATGGCAACCCCACGGGGGGGGGCGCTTCTTCGCCTCTTTTCTCCAACCCCCAACCGGCCAATGGGACAATGAAGCAAGACAAGTGCGACGTAGCGCAACAACGAGTTGCTTGTATTGTAGTTGTAGGGGCGGCAATCTTTCGCCGCGAAGCCACACCCGGACGCGAGCTCTACCTATAGACCTTAACCTATAACTAGACAATAGGTTAGGCTAGATAGGTAGGCAGC
Organism: Xylaria sp. JS573; assembly: GCA_000966885.1. Lineage (NCBI taxonomy): Eukaryota > Fungi > Ascomycota > Sordariomycetes > Xylariales > Xylariaceae > Xylaria > Xylaria sp. JS573. The sequence goes on along the minus strand of JWIU01000040.1, from coordinate 235,502 downwards.
GGAGCGGGACTTGGATAATACGGCATGACGGCTGAGGAATGCGCGCAGCGTAGAAAAGCTATGTTGTCATGCATTTCATTACCATAATACATATGCCGACCATTGGAGAAAGAGTACCTAGCAAACGTCAAAACTCCAAAGCCCCAAATGTCACTCCATGGCAACGGCTCGGGATAGCAAACAAGTTCTGGATGAATCGACCAACTGCATTTTGGTAGAATCTTGGTCCCTTACCTCGCATTGGTTATGTGATGGCTGAACGGACGCCATAGCGGTGATGAGAGAGTGTTGTGTGCGCGCGCTGAGACGTCTTATTGTGTGTGTTAAGGGCGGTTTACCTAGTGTGCTAGTTACGTATTAGGTAGGTCCATATGTGTTTGCGTGCTATGGAGAGGTAAGACGTCAGGGAGAGGCTCAGCTTTGTATGATAGGTATTACCTATGGACTAGACTTTCTTTAGGGAGAATGCTAATGACAACTCGCATCTGAGATGGTTCTGTCGTGCTTGGTTGCCAGTTGCCTGGCTTCGCTACCTGTGGATCCCGTCCTTCTCGCTCTTGGCAGCTTGGCTACCGTAATTTCTAGGGGAAATTTCCTCCGAGCTCCTACCCCTATGCGGAGCCATGACATATGCACAGAAGTGCTCTAGTGGATTGAGAGCATTTGAGAACATTTTCTCGTTGCTATAAAGAGAGGCTTGTTAACATATAACTCCCTCTCTCTCTATATAAGTATATACTTGAAACAAGACCTAAACTACTTCGTACCGCCAGATTAAACTGGTTGGTAGGCCGAACGACTCGGAGGAATTTCCTTGCAAACTACAGATCCCTCGGATATTCCAACACGTACGCGGCATGCAGCTCATCAGTGCCGAGGCCGGTTGCGCGGGCGCCAAGCGCCGTCCCTGAAGATCCCAACCGCCTTGGAATTTTCCTTATTTCTAATTAAGTGGGCTTATGGAGCTTCAGGGGGGATGACTAAGAAAAAGCCCCCATGGCGAATGCCACCCTCCAGCCTCGATAAAGATTCGAAAAGATCTCACACACCATTGGAGCATTGGAGAAGTTCCCTTTGCAGGGTTCCTGACCCAACCAGATGACGAAATATCGTAGCTTCGCTATCTATTATGACCCTTCGTCCGATATGCCCCTCTTTGATTGGATCTGTTACATTCATGTGAAGTGATCTCGGTGGCACGTACGTGCAATCTTGGCCAACGATGCCGCTAGCCATCGATATCCTTGATTCTACGCACATGCGCCGCGCCACCTACGTGGTGCGCCGTTGGGCGTGTGCAATTTGCTATCTCGAATCACGAGTGCCCCCCAATCGGAGCTTTCCTCTCGTGGCGTATCGGTAATACAATCTGGTATAGGCTGTTAGTTTGAGATATGCATAAACATGAAACGAACCAAGCTTGATGAGTCCTAGACATATGGACGAATAATAAGACGCAAGTCGCCCTCACTGCCTACCCAACCACACTGGGAGACATGATCTTTAACACTCCAAGGTCTGCCCATGGGGCGATTGCGCTCATGCGTTTGCCATTTTAATTAAAGATCACTAGCCACATGCAAGGGGGGTGAGTGGGTTGAGGCGGGATAACACCGGTAGTGGAAGGTTGTGACATGTGGCAGGCACAGCATTGGAGCTCGCTACCGTGAGGCGTTCATAGGAGATATCCTTATTCCTTTACTTAAAACACGCGCCGGTCAACTATCTAGGTATTTACAGCCCCGCATGCATGCGTGCCTGGGACCCGGGTACCACGTTGCACCATATGCGAGCGGGTAGGCACATAGTCTATCTGGACAGTCAGGGGCTTTAGACTTGCATGATAGGGGAACATTCAGCGTAGCACGACACCGACGACATCGACGCAGTGTGAGGTATGGGGCGTATTGTCTAAATGTTAAGACCATTGCACGGCATGATTCGCATGCCTGATCGTTTGTCCCCTGTATCGCCATTGTAGAGCGAAGGAACTGCGAGTTAAAGGGGGCAGACAAATGGTAGGTATGCTTGACCTCCCTAGTTAGAAGATGAAGTAGAATTTACGCAGTGGCTCCCCGTGGCATTATAGCTACTCCTTAGAGGTCTAGCTGTAATGCGGGATAATAGATGCCCTACAACTTACGCAACGCCTTTCCTTACCTTCAAGAATTCCATAGTGTCGTGGTTATAAGGCTCGCCTCACAAGCCAGACATTATCGGAGTAGCATTACTTCGATAGGCTGCTCAATGGTGTCATGTTGAAACCGGGTCTGCGACAATGTCTTGGCCTAGTGGGAAGGCCGGGAGAATTCGCTGCGAGACATCCAACGACCTGATGAGGTTCTAGCCACATCTCTACCTACAGCCACCATGAGATATTAAGAAAGTTCCAGACTTACCTCCGCGCAACACCACAACTCCACGCCCCGAGACCTCGATCTGATAGGAAAACTGCCTGCTGAACCCCTTAACCCAGATCGAATCAACGTAAAACAGCCAACTCAAGTAGTCGCAGCCCAAACAACAAGGCGCCCGATTGCCAGGTCCCTGGCTAAATCTCGTAGTCTTCTATCTACTTCCAATCGAGATAGGGACCTTCGAGGCCACGCCGTTGCGCCACGCGCCTTTGAGCGTGGGAGTCTCCGGAGTTAGACCGACCACGTGGAACACGAGTGCGCTGCCGGAGGTGGCTCATCCTGCTGCTGACGCCTCTAAATCGTCGGTTGAAGGCCTCAAGTACCCCAGGCTGGTGGCACTCGGGTCGCAATTCTTAGGCGTAGTCCAGGATGGTCCTGAACAAGTCGTCGACGCTCTCGGCCGACCTCGTCCGGATCCAGAGCTCCGCCAGGCTGTTCTCGTTCAGGCAGGCGCCCGATCTCGGCGCGGTCGGGTCGCGAACACGTTGGAATTCTTCAGCGCCCAGGCGCCGAGCACGCTATTCGCGTGCATGACAGCATTGGACTCCGTTCTCCTCTTATCCTCCACGCTGTCGGGTCGCTCAGCTCGGGAGCGGGCGGGGAGAGAGTACGGCGCGCGGGTGAAGGATATCCCAATCCCCTTTCCTCCCAATATGTTCAGTTACCGCGGCTTGGGTGCTCCCAGGCCGCCCGGAACTCCCGTGTCGACCCCCAAGAGCCGGCCAACCCCAGCCCGTACTAGGCGTCGTTGACATGGGTTTCCGCCCGCATCCATCATCCATCGCCGACGTCCTCGGCCGCCGTCGCCCGGTCGGGGCCGGAGGACTAGGAGTCTAAGCTACCGAGGTCAGTCCCAGAAATCGCATTCCCATTCGTAATACTAGACTAAAAGGCAGCGTTGAAGAATTATTTACCTGGGACGTGAACGTGTTTCCCATTCCTGCCTAGGACCGAGGGAAATCCTTTGGCTCAAACGTGACCTCGAGGGCGTCCTGTGGAAGGATGCTTCGGCAACGATGGCTCTGGGGGTGATGATCTCGCGCCTTGCCTGTTGGTTTTTCAGGCCCTAGGCCACTCAGAATCAGTTCCCCATAGTTGAATTGCCTGCGCTTCATGGTCTGCCTTCGGCGACCGCCAATATAGTGCCTTTTAGGAAGCGACCGTTGAGAAAATTGAAATGGCCATGGCCTCGGCCGGTATTGACGTGTGCTACAATCGCGGGGACTTCGGGACAGGGAAACAATTTCTTCGGTTCGGGATCCAGGGATACGTACATTAATAGTCGTAATCCTCCTACCTACCGGCAGTTGGACCCGATGATCCCGAGTTTCGGCCCACTGCTGGAGCCGGAATTTTGGAAGCGCCAGAGTCATGGTTCGTATTTTATATCATGGAGCAGAAATTGTTTGGAAGGGTCTTACGGGTCACTTATGTCGAATGAGAATATACGGTCTGGACGTAGGGAGTGAAGCCCCGGAATGTGATGTCAAAATGGGTTGGCTGGTACGCCCCCCACTGCTGTATTATATGTATCAGGACCTCCCACGGAGGTCCCTAGACCTCTTATTTATCTAAAAATAACTTCTTCTCACTTCACAGTTCGACATGTGAAATCTGGGAATTTCGGACACTCTTCTGCAACCGCTTAGGCTGGGCAGCTGCTAGGGCCAGTATTTAGAGGATTGACTGTAATTGGTAGCTACGTTACTTATGCTCGAATTCCACACAAAATTAACTACTCGTAGACAGCCACTGGCTTCCCCAGAACATCCATTCGAGGGGTGATACCTAATCCCAGCTTGTTATGTATCGTAACATGTCCCTCCTGGACATCCCAGGCGCCGTCTGCAGCCCGAGTTGTGACCATCTGAGTGCTGTGGAGGATCGGGCGCAGGATCCGGCTCGGGATAGTCTGCGATAGATGGATGATGGCCGCGAACGCGATTTCCGTGCCCGTCGTGTCCTGGACAGACACCGGCGTGCCCGCGGCTATGGCCATATCGCGGATACGGCGGCACTTGGTCAGGCCACCGACTTTGGAGATCTTCAGGTTGACCGAGTCCGCGGCGTCGGTAGCGACAGCATGCATGGTCGTCTGCTCGTTCAACAGGAGCTCGTCAACCATGATGGGCACGCTGGTCCGCCGGCGCAGAGACTCGGTCTCCCGCCACGTCGGGCAAGGTGCTTCCAGGACGAAGTCGAGTCCGTGCGGAAGCAGCCGCAGCATCCTCAAGGCGGTCTCGACGGTGTATCCGCCGTTGGCGTCGACGAAGAAGTACTCGTCCGGCCGCTTGTCGGCGAGGGCGCCCGCGATGCGCTCGGCGTCGGCGGCGGGGTCGCCGACGACCTTGACCGAGAAGCTGCGGTACCCCTTGGCGCGGATGCCGGCGATGATGTCGCGGGTCTCGCCCGCGCCGGCCACGGGAACGGACAGGTTGAGCGGCAGCCTGTCGCCGGTGCTCCCGCCGAGGAGCTGGTACACGGGGAGGCCGACGGACTTGCCGAGGACGTCCCAGCACGCGACGTCGAGGGCCGCCTTCGCGTGCTCGTGGCCACCCAGCGCGGCGTCCATGGCGTCGTTGATGCGGTCGACGTCCCGCGGGTCGCGGCCGATCAGGTGCGGGGCGATCTCGGCGATGCCGGCCCGGACGCCCAGCGCGTGCGCCGCGATGAAGTTGGGCCCGAAGGGGGTGCTCTCGCCGAAGCCCTCGATCCCGTTCTGCGTCGTGATGCGGACGAATGTGGCGTCGAACTTCTCGTACACTCTTCCCCCGGAGAGATGGTAGACGCCGCCGGAGTAGGGGAGGTCGACTTGGAAGACGTCGATCTTCGCGATCTTGAGGTCCGACATTGCGACTGGATATTGACCAGAGGGTATGATTGAAACTTGGCGTTATATCCGTTACTTTTGTAAGTCTGGCAACGTCGTGAAAATCCCGCGTGGTTTAAGATATGACGGACAGTCATCAGAAACAAGACAACTTTTATATATAATAAACCCGATAAAAGAGCACCCGGAGAGGGCCCCGGGCTATCAGCCCCCCTATGTTGCCGATGAAATTTGACATTCTCTCGGTGTCGGATGGTGTTCCGAACGCCGAAGACCTAGGCTGCCTTACCATCTTCCCGTATCCGGTCAGAATATTCCCTAGATGTACTAGACCACAGAGGCAAAGGTCTCGGGACGGCACTCCGCACCGCTATAGTTGCCATGGTGGTTGTTTTGGCAGCACGTTGTGACATCGCGGGTATTTGTGGGGGAAGTGTATGTGAGCTGCAAGAATCGTCTAGCTGTCGGGTCGGGAGTACGTGGAGATTCGGCGTTTACTCCGCACGCTTGGCTACACTGGTCCAACAACCCATGTGCTTATATGCCCATACGAAATGCTTGATTAGGCAATGAGAGGGGTATTTAGAAAGGCTTGTCGACATCAGTTTGGCGATTATCCACGCGATAAAGGAGCTTAACCAAAGGACGGCTGGGAAGTGGATTCTATGAACTTATCACGAGCCGGGTTTACCGTGAACTAATAGGCTGCCTAGTAGGGATCGGAACGCTCTGAAGGCTCAGCAGGTGACTAACACACCCTACGTGTTGACGGATTCCCATGTTCTCATTCAAAATACCTGATCAGGCAAGAGGACCCCTGGAATGATTCAATCAACCTCGTGCAGTGGTTATTGATAGGTGCGAAAAGACTCAAACGATACCTGCTGTCTAGGCAAGGGCGCGCCCCCACGAACTGACTTGTTCCCTATGTTGATGACATATTGACGAGTGACGTATTCCCCACACATGTTGACAAGCCTTTGCAGCCGTATCTGAACCCCGCATCGTGATGAATGATACGACTGTGAGTATGCAGAGGTTAGGAGTATAAAACGTCGGCAGCGATGCTATTGTGCCAACATCTGTAAATTTCAGGCTGACACTCGCTTATAGTTATCTTATTGCGAGAGGATCAGAGCCGTGAAAGGGAAAAAACAAAGCAGAAAAGATGTCTGCCCTACCAACCCACCGCCAGGCATGGCGCCGCACCGATGACTATACCTCCGGCACGGCCAAGGTCAAGCTCGTCACGGAAGCCCTGCCCCTGCCGCTAGACCCGACCTCCGCGCTGGTCAAGGTGCACGCCGTGGCGCTCAACTTCCGGGACGCCAATATTGCGAACGGCGGCAACCCGTGGCCGGTGATCCCGCACGGCGTCCTCGCCAACGACGCGGCCGGGGAGGTGATCGCCGTCGGCGACAAGGTGCGGACGCTGAGGGTCGGTGACCACGTGGCGCCCGTCACCGACACGCAGCTCATTACCGGCCGCGAGACGGGGCGGTCCTGGCTCGCCGCCAACGAGGACGGCGTCATGGCCGACCATATAGTGTTCGACGAGAACCTGTTCGTCAAGGTCCCGGACCACCTGGACTGGGTCAGCGCGGCGACGATACCCTGCGCCGGCACGACGGCGTGGTCGGCTATCAAGGGTGCCAGTCCCGGCAAGACGGTCCTCATCCAGGGTACGCCATCGCTGAGTCAATGATCGATAAATCCCCAGCATACTCCCTTCGCTAACACACGCGCGACCCCATCAGGTACCGGAGGGGTTTCGATGTTCGCGCTCAAGCTTTCGCGGGCCGCGGGCGCCAGGGTGATCCTATCGTCGTCCAGCGACGAGAAGCTGGCCAGGATGAGGGAGAAGTACGCCGCTCCGCCGATCCTGACCGTCAATTACAAGAACCCCAACTGGCACGAGGAGGTGATGCGGCTGACCAACGGCGTCGGCGCGGACTTCGTCGTCGAGAACGGCGGCGCTCCCTCGCTGGTCCAGAGCATGAAGTGCACGCGCCGCGGCGGCGTCGTCAGCCAGGTTGGCTATCTCGGGAAGCAGGACCCCGGCCACTTGAAAGAGCTCATCCCGACGATTATCGACAGAAGGGTGGTGCTAAGGTAGCCAACTTATGTGCTCCTCTTTTCGTCTCAACCCGATACTGATCGGATGACAGGGGCATCAATGCGGGAGCTAAATACGACATGGAGGACCTCTGCGAGGCGCTGTCAGCCGACCAGACACAGCTGGACGATATCATCGATAAGGTGTATCCGTTTTCGCAGGCTGAGGAGGCGATCCAGTTCGTCTGGGAAGGTAGGCAGATCGGGAAGGTTGTCCTTCATCTCTAGGAGTAGCTATCACAGTGTTAGGCCACCTCAGCTAAACTCCTTGGATAGCTGCCATGTATCTAGCTTCTCCCTGTATGGGTTTAGGAGAACTAGGTAAAGGTAGATTGGAGCCCCAAGAGTCCGCCCTGTTGCGTACGTTCAGTGATGCGTCTATGGTGAAACTCATCAGATTCGAGAACATACCTTAGAGTGGATGGTTACCTCCCTATTTTGACCGTTTCCAAAGATCTCATAGAACAAATACGGCGGATTCCGTAACCCCGGTGTTTTCCCCATTCCTTTGCCCGCCAGGCCCGAATCAATGTTTTCGATGAAGCCGAGGTACCGGGGAACCTTGGCCGTATCCCCCCGATCATGGTCATGTTGTTTCGGCCGAGTTTCGCTGCTGTCACACCGCCCGTACCCGGTTACGACGCCGGCCTCACAACCAGCAGCCCCCTCTTTATGGGACCCGGGTCCCTGAGAGGTTGCGGCTGATTGAGGTCCTTATCGTAAACTGCAGCGCAACCCCTTGAAGGTTTCCAAGACGGGACTGCTTGTCGGCTAACCGTTTCTGGGGTCGATTTGAATACCCGCATTGATAGCGTCGTAGTGTGGAGGATAAGGATGGGGGAAGCAGGTAGCAAATGTGAGAGTATTATAGCCGGTTGTGGCTAATCTAACCTAGTCGTACGTCACTGCGTCGGTAGATACCAACAAAGCTTTGGGGACATCCGCACAGAACTCGGGAGCGAGCTGGCATCCCAGGCGAGCTCGTAGACCTGTCTTGCATGGGAAGTAATCTTGGCGACTCCGCAGCAATATAAAATCGAGGGGAGCCTCCGCCAAGGCCCATGCCACGGCGGCAGCTACGCGCGTGATGGCAACGGCTATATATAAAGCTGCCGGCCGCGTCCCGTAGCGAAGCTGAGAAGCGACCACGAAAGAGAGCTCCGATACTCGACCCGGATTCCTAGTAGTATTCGAAATGCGCGCCCTTACTCTGCTTGCCGCCCTCTCGGCGCCCCTTGTGGGGCTAGCCGCACCGACCCCCGTGGGCAAGGGCCTGGGCCTCGTCGGCCGCCAGGGCACCTCGAAGTTCTGCGAGCGGATCACGCCGGCGCCCAGCCCCGAGGAGACCGAGAAGCGGTTCAACGAGTTCGCCGACCTCTTCCTCGTCCAGAAAGACGTGTACAAGGCCTTCGAGTACATTCTTCCCGAGTACATCGTGCGTATACCCAACTCCCTGCCTGCCTACCTGCCTACAGTGCGGGCTTACCCTGATTGAACGGCGCACAGAACCACAACCCGATGGCGCAGAATGGCGCCCAGAATGCCCTGAACATCCTCGGGCCCATCTGGGGAAGCCAGTCCATCACGGTGCTCCGCACCAAGTTCGAGGGCGAGATGTCGTGGTTGAACTACAGGAGCGGGATGGGCGAGATCGTAGACAGATATCGCTGGGAGGATGGTTGCATTATTGAACACGTACGTTGTTACACTTCCCCTTATTACAAGTAATGCCTTTTCATAAAAGAACCTCTCCTGACCAATGCTCAAACGCTGACATCATCCAATAGTGGGACCAAGGAGAAAGGTTTCCGGAATCTTATTAAAGGGGCCGTGAAGATGTACACGCGTATACTATGGGCTGGCGGCATGTCGATATGACTGCGTCGTGGTGTAACAATAGCCTTCGACGTTTAATTGTTGAACATTGTAACATGGCATTACATTACCCGAAAGTTGTCATACCTAAGCAATTGATGTCGTGATTAAAGGCCCTAAGCTGTCCTAACACCCACAACCCCCATCCCCTGAGCTGCTGCAACTGTCGGATGATTCGTCCTAGGAGTGACAGTGAATTCTCCCGGACCGATAGAAATACGTACTTACGTTACATTACTCCAGCTTCTCGGTAGGTAGGTATCCCACAAAGCAGGGCGTAATACTTTGAAAGGCCACAGAACGCCTCCCTATCTGCCTTGCTGCAGATTTCGGGATTATTCGGACGTAATAGGTCCTGATGCCTTTGCAACCCAATATAAACAGATCATCGCCAGCTAGCTCAGCCTGCTTCAGGTTGGATCCATTTACTATGCTACCTAAACCCCTGCTCCCCTCAGTAATGGTGCATTAGCGCTTACCTATGGAGAAATTCTTACTGCAGATGCGTTGTCCAGTTTTCTACAGCGGAACCAGTATAGACAGCATCCTAAGACTTAGTGGCTCTCAGGCCGGGGCAGTGAGTATCCGCATCGGCCTACCTGACTGGCGATATGTAATTCCACTGGATGGCGGAGGCTTAGGCATCAATCATGAACTTCCCCATCCCTCGCCTTCGTATGGATTTGCCTGCCATATCGATTCAGAAGTGGAAAAGCATAAATAGCAATTCGATAGCCTTACGAGGTGTCTTGAAACAGTACAGACTTATCAACCCGGTGTTCATTTAGGGGTCGGGGACTGGGACAACGCGGGCCATCCCCAACCTTGTCTACCAAATATACAGTCCATTTTCCTCTTCAAATAGCTCAACCTCAGGTCGATGAGGTCTTATATACCTGTTTTCAAGTATTGATATCATTCCTTTATACGCTAAACTTTTAACGGCTCTGAGCCCCTTATATGCGAAAAGCTGCATCACATCGTCTTATCCCAACAGTTGCATCGGGGATTGTATTTCAGACTTTACCTTCAGAGAGATTTTCTACAAGCAACACAACACCTTACAGACGTCATCGCGCTGAAGACACGGCTCCTAAGCGTGCCTGGGTTGAAATGTAGGAGTGGATAGCTTTCACTTAATATCAAAAGATGCGATTTCTAACAGATATCTTAGAAGACTGCACTCTTCCATTTACGCCATGTGGAAGCTCAAGAACCACGAGGACTGCCAGAGCCGCAAGTATACTGAAAACAGCTATACGGTCGGTTGGATATGTGCTGTCGAACCGGAGGTCGTAGCGGCTCTGGCGTTCCTCGATGAAATCCACGAGCCACTGGATTATGCGCCTACAAATGACGACAACGCTTATCTCTTAGGCAGAATTGGAAAACACAATGTTGTTATAGCTACATTGCCTAAAGGCCGGTACGGGCTTACTAATGCTGCTACCGTTGCTAAAGATATGGTACGTAGCTTTCCTAAGGTAAGAATTGGTTTGATGGTAGGTATCGGTGGGGGCGCACCAAGCGAGAAGCATGATATCCGCTTAGGGGACGTTGTTGTTGGTTGTCCTGGCCCCGGGCATGGCGGCGTATTTCAATACGACTATGGGAAAACGATTCAAGACAGGAGCTTCACCACTACAGGACATCTAAACCAGCCACCAGAAGCTATGTTGGCGTCCCTATCTATGCTGAAGGCCCGGTATGAGAACGATGGACAAACAATCGAGGAGATGGTTGAAGGCATCCTCAAAAAGACGCCGAGGATACAGGCCGAATATCGACGGCCAGCCGCCAATACCGACAGATTGTACGAATCTACCTACACTCACGCAGGAAATAATGAACAAAGCTGTGAAGCGGCGTGTTGCGACGAATCGCACTTGATCTCGAGGACCACCCGATCTGAACATGATAACCCTGCTATACACTACGGCCTGATTGCCTCTGCAAATCAGTTGATGAAAGATGCCTTGATTCGGGATCAGCTTGCAGCAGACAAGGACGTCCTGTGTTTCGAGATGGAAGCGGCAGGACTGATGAACCACTTCCCTTGCCTCGTCATTCGCGGCATATGTGACTACTCAGACACACATAAGAATTCGCTTTGGCAGGGCTACGCTGCAATGGCGGCGGCGGCCTACGCAAAATACTTTCTCAATAGAATGCCGAGGAGAGGGGAACCTGAGATGTCAGCAGTGGGGTTGGGACTTGCAAAAGAAGCTATATTCAACCTAGAATCTGCCTTGCCGAGTAGATCTCTTCTAGTTTCTACCGGCGGGCTTTAAGCTTGTATACAATAAGCTTTCTTTTCTAATAGCACAAACCTCTTGCGCTGCCGTCGCCGTTGCTATTCGCCAACTGCATTAGTGTTTGGAATTCTCATATTTGCAGAGCCTTTACGTATTGCAGCCCAACCAACACTCACGTGCCAACCTTCAGCCACTCACTCATCTAATACGTATGGGTCCTATAACATGAGAGGCCACTAGGTGAGCAAGGTAAGCAATTCGAGATGTTAGAGCAGATAAATATTTCGTGGTATATTGAATACCTTGCCGTTAACAACTCAGTAGCGCAGGAAGACGTCCGTCAAACAAGAAATGTAGCCGAAACTCTCCAAACTGACGGTCATTCTAAACACAGGCATACAGATACCGCCAAGCCATCCAAGCGGAAGCAAGTGTGGAGGGACAACAGGACTGATGCCTTAGCCGGGTTGATTTCCAGGAGATACGAAGTCGTTTCCGGGTCAAAGAAAGGCAGTGCTTCATGCGAAAAGGGGGGATGCTTTAGAGAGAAACAGCCAGGGACGTGGAATACCATGTGGTGTGGCAGAAAGGCAGAACACGACACTGATTATGGAGGTTGTCCAACATCATCCCTTCGCGGCAGTATGACAAACAAGGACCACACCAGCTCAGGGAACGACATATATAGACTGGTCCGAAGCACTTAACCGCTGGCTTTTATGTAGATGAGTATAAGTAAGCTGGATGGACCAAGCTCAGGCGGCGTACACCATTCTGAGTGGAGCAACAGGCCCATTGGATCGGCATCTATTCCTATCTTCCCGCTATATTTCTTCTCAGAGGCTGCTTTCGTATTCAATATTATAGGTGCCTTGGGTGATTTGTCGCTGGGATAAAATGAAATCTACTTCGCTTCATGTATTATTCGGCGTGTCTAGGAGATTCTACGTCTGCCGTCAGCATATCTTTGTGAAAGCCATCGTTTCCTGGAAATACATGTGCGCAAACTTTGCTATTCCTTATCCTTCCTTCCCTCGATCGTTTGTTCGGAATAAATGTATCAAGAGGTCTCCGCACGGGATGTAGAACGGAGAGCTCAAAATTGGTCAACATGAGTTCACTCGTCTCCCTGTTGCGCAACAAGTTGGCGAATCGAACGTCTCTGTGCTGTACACCCAACTTGTGTATAACAGAGACACTGCCTCACTTCGTCGGCACTGGTGGGGTTCGAGATGGGAACATCGTACGAGAGGAATAGCATGTACTCGACGTAGATACCATGCACGTAGTAATACACCTGGTTCATACTCCTAAGACCTATGGTGCCTAGGAAAACGGGAACCTTCCTCCCTCGGGCTTCTTTTAGAGCACGGTAGGTCGTCGCCTCGTGCCGAAGACTGGGTATGAAAGCTGCTATGGTGCCCTTGGAGACAAAGTATCGCGCCCCCTATCACCCCCAGTGGGTCCATAGCAGGGATGTGACCCCTATCTCCACACAAAGCAGCTCTTTAGTCACTCGTATACACAGCTGCTGTGTGAGCTCTTTCGGATAGTTACAACAACAGTTGATAGCTGATATTTGAGATATTTGCGTACGAGAGCGGGTATGTGACACAGGTATACCCGTGAGTCATGAGTGTGGGTAGGTAATATTGAAAATAGCGCCTCGTGCCCCATGTATGCAGAGCTTGGTAATCACATAGTCTAGGAACTGAAATTAAGTTCAATAATGAAGTGAGAAGAAGTTGTATTATATAGAAGAGAGGTCTAGGGACCTCCACGGGAGGCTCCGTAGGAGCACCTGATACATATAACACAGCAGTGTGGGGCGTACCAGCCACACCCTTTTGACATATTCTGACCCTCTCATTGCCCTTTGAGCTTTCAGCCTGAGATATCATAATACAGAGATCAGACACAGATGATGAAGTATCGCATAAATCACACCGGGTCCCCATGCTTTTCAGAGTGAACGGCCCCGTCTTCCAATTTGTTATTGCCCTTTGTTCTTAGATCACGCCAACCCATACCCCATAAAACGAGAATGCCCGCAGAGGCTACTGCGGCAACGAAATAAAAAACTCGATCAATACTGGCGGCATAGGCAGAGAGGACCCCAGGAAGATCATCGAGCTGCACAATGGCGCGAAAGCCTGTAGCCCCCGCCCGGATGACTGCTGCCACATCAGTGTGCGGTGCCTTTTCTTGTAACAGAGACTTCAGGCTAGAGTCGAAAATAACGTTGCACACAACTAAGACGAGAGCTGGTCCTAGTGTTTGGGCGAAGACGACGAGGGCCATACCGACAGCAAGCTGCTCTTGTCCAACGGCGGCCTGGATTGAAATTATGGCCTTCATGTGGTGGTTAGCTTTCTCGCGTGACCAAACGGTGTGCTTGTTGACTTACTAGTTGCATGCCCAGCCCTGACCCGAAACCTGCCAGGATTTGGAAGCCGACCCAATCCCCAGTCGAACTTCCTGGCTGCAGCAGCGAATAGAGCCCACTTCCTAGACTAAGAAGAACAGTGCCAACAATAGCAAGTGGAATTACAAAGCCCATTTTTTGTACTAGAACCTAGTAAGCGACCTTCGTCATTTGGAATTGACGTACGGAGACCATGGGAACTCACTCAGAACTCCGGACAGACCAGCCGCTAAGATCTGCGGCAGAATCGTGGGCAAAAGATATACGCCGCTTAAGATCGCTGTCGCGTTGTTGATAGCCTGGAAGTAAATGGGAAGGAAGAACGTTGTACCGTAAATAGCGGAGAACAGGAAAGCCTGGTAGAGCCCCGATGCCCAGACAACTCTCTGTTTGATCATTAAATGCGGGAGTAGTGCGTCATCTCCTTTATGTCGATTCCAGACAAGCCACACAGCAAAAGTCGCACCGAATCCACAGAACAGTCCTATGACAGTGGAAGACCTCCATGGGTATTCATTGCCTCCATATTGAAGGGAAAGTAGGAGTTGAAGGATGGCAGGTGCAAAGAGCGCGAATCCGATAAGATCTAGATAGTGGTGTAATCTTGAGAAGACCACGAAAGCCTTCTGTTTTGGAATTTGTTCAGGAATTCGCACTAGAAGGATGACCAACGCAGTAAAAGCCCCAAGCGGTAGGTTGACGTAAAAGCCTGGCATCTACATCAGCGGACCGCTCGTCTTGACGGGTGGCTGGACTTGGAAAAGCACTTACACCACCTCCATGTAGTATATTCGGTAAAGGCGCCGCCTACGAGAGGCCCTGCTACAAGACCGATCTGGTTCACTGTGGTAGTGACAGGGTGAGCATTGGGGCAAATAGCTTGGCATGGAAGGAAACTCACAACCCATGGTCAGACCGATGAGTGCTGATTTCATACGTGAGTTATTATCAAATTCCTAGAAGTTCCAATATCTGGTTACGGGCCACTAGGAGGTTCCACATACCAGGGCGCTTCTCAAAAGGTGCACAGCTCGATATGATGGTTATGGCGCCGTTTATGATACCAGAAGCACCGAATCCAGCGACGGCGCGCCCGACGATCAGCATATTGGATGAGACAGCAGCACCACATAAAACGGAACCAAGTTCGAAAATACCGAAGAACGATAAGAACGACCACTTTATGACCACGTTAGCAAGGAGACTGACCATGAATAACGTCACGACCTGCATAGCCAATACGAACCTTCGTGTTGAAGTGCGTATACACCTTTCCTGTGAGCGGCTGCGGGGCAGCACTGTAACGCCTCTTAGAACAACGTCTCCTGACCAAACGAGGGGATTCACGGACCTGCCAAACAGGTATGCACTGGCGTACCACCCGACATCTGGAAGCGAATTGAAAGTATCGGTGATGCGTGGGATTGCCTTGAGATCAGCGCGTAAGCAAAAAAAAAAGTTCGCGGAAAGGTACGGTGCGGGGATTGCCCACTGTGCTGACGACCATCGTGTCCAAAAGGAGCAAGAAACAAGCAAGAGCTACGCTCGCGACAACCAACGCCAGCTTTATGCCTGTCACATATTCGCCCGCATCGTCATGGTGACTATCCGCCTTGCCTACATCGTCCTTGGAACCCATCACCGACGTCTCCGTTGTTAGCAGCATCTTAGGGCTGCGCTCAACGGAGGGATGAGAAGTAGGTACCGGATCCGCCATGCTCGTGGTCTGTTTCGTGCTGCTCTATGTTCTCTTCGGGAGTTCGCGCTAGTAGTGTAGAAGGAGAAATCACTCCATAGTAGAAGATTACATGGAAGTCGGCTGCGTCTGTTCGGTCCAGTTCTGCCGGTTTGCCTGGGGTACTGGGTTGTCCAGCAGCAGGCTCTCACCTTTGTTCGTTTTCCTTGGCTCTTGTAAGACTTAGCAGGGAACACAACAGAACAGGTGGGTGGCAAGGTCGGATGCCACCTCCGTCGCTGATAGGCATTGGAGGGCGTTAACACTTTGCAGTAATCGGGGCAGGCCTCTATCAGAGACATAGGCGACGCCACGCTTCAATAGTGTTGCGTTAGCCCCAACAGCAGGCAGATAAGGGATAGACAGTAATTAAGGGGGGGTATTGGACCACACCCCTCCCCCGAATTAGGTTTCCTCAGGTTTTAGCCGTCTTCTCTATTATCCAGTTGCTAGGAATCCATTACTAGTTACCTCTATCACTCTGGATAGCTTCAAGCCCTGACAACCTCGGATGACGGGACTGGCGATGAAATTAGCTTACAGGCACACACTGTGTAGATAGATACTGGTCAGGTAGATAGCCTCCTCACGTCCTACGGACGTAAACAAATTCATCATCATGTGTAGATGATAGGGGCGTGTCTAGAGTAAATTCATGGCTGGCAAAGGTCGCACCGCTGTCTCTGTTTTAGTCTCGGATCTATATATGGTCATGTGGTTGGACCTGCAGACCACCTTCACCGGCTCGCTTGCCCGGCAACCCAGTACTTAGGGTAGGGGGTTAGGCAATCTCTAAGGAGCAGAGTTGACCCCCATCTAATGCTGTGTGACTCCAGGCCCCAAATCTGCGCGGTCCTTTTGCTCTTGTTCCATGTATTACGTTGAATGCGCGAAAGATAAGGCTCGGACTGTTGTACAGGTGAATTGGCTGCGGCTCTGCGTGCCTTGTATCTGGAACCGGTATGCAGGTGTCGCATCGGTTCATCCAATCTGGAATGCGTTATTAGCGAATCAATTTACGGAGAGTTTCACGAAGTTTAGTATATGCAGCCTCACAGCGTAGCATCTGGTGGGCAGTTCTAGCCCTGCGGGTAAGATTTGAAGCTGTGGCTAGCAGACTCTAGTAGTACATTTCGGAAAATGTAGCCGACAGGCCCCAGACCACGTTGCTTTGCATAAACGATGCATTCTCGATGCACTGTGTATCACGGCAAAGTTACACATGCATATATGCCATAGAAGTAGGTAAGGCGAGTATCTAATTTCTTGGAGTAGGCATATACAATAGGTATGCGACCTGAAGGTGACACTCCATTACCCTGACATACAGGGTCATAGTTGCGTTCAAAACTTTCAGTACGCACAAGGTACCAGATAAAGTAGTCAAAGTTAGGAGAAATGAAGTTCTTGATGATACCCCTCAAATTCACGCTTTCCGAGTCACAAGCAACTCAGCGCTTTGTGGCGGAGTCATGAAGTTAAGGATTGAAGTCTTTCTTGCAGGCTTCTTCGAAACTTGAATGTCATAGTTGAGAAGCACATAACCAAGCGCCTGTTTCACCAACTGAGCCGCGAACCATCGGCCAGGGCAAGCATGCCTTCCATAGCCGAAGGGAAGAAACGACGCGCTGACAGTGGTCATGGTTTCCCTTGTGGCCCCTGGAAGATAACCACTCGGGTGTGAAGGATTAAATCCTCGTGAGAAACGGAAAGCATCGAAACGCTCAGGACTTTGGTACAGATCAGGATCCATATGCACCATTTGCACAGGGAAAACACACCGGACGCCAGACCCAGCGGTGATTCGCAGGCCGTGACCGAGCTCGATCGCCTCGCCAGAGATGACATCGAAGGGGAGAAGGTATGTCATCACGTCATTGAGACGCATGGACTCACGCACCGCGGAGTCCATGCCGTGAAGCGCGTCGATAGCCTCTTTCGTTGAAAGACCGCCGTATTCGGCGGAGACGCGGTGGCATTCAGTCTCGAGAGCCCTCACGACATCGTCTCTGTGTCGACTGCAGTAAATATCTAGTACAGCATGAGCGAGGACCCAGCCGTTGGCGAAGACGAACATGGGCGTGAGGGTAAGGATGCGCTGGGCTATCTTCTTCGCGACCAGCTGCCCGGGTCCGTGGTTCTTGGCAACGCGAATCAACCATTGAATCACATCACCCTTGCGATGATGGTCAGAACTGAGCGGTTTCGAACAGGATGGGCGTGAATCGAGAAAGCTAGACATACCGGACCCGCATCTCGACCTTCTTTATCATCGTACCGGCGCATCCTCTTTTCCACCATGGGGACTAATATCTTTAAAAGCTTTCGTTCACGGTATCGGGCTCTCATCGAAATAATACGCCCCAGAACAGGTCTGACAGAGGGAGGCAGACAGCTAATGATACAGCCGTCGGCTAAGACGGCGTTAGCATACTTCATTGACTGATTCAGGTAATCCTCATTCCTGCATCCAGGGAGACCGACCATAATGCGCAGGGTGGCATGTGCCACGATGCGTACTATGGAATCCCACGCATTAACAGAGACACCGTCTTTGGAATGGCCCCAGCATGAGCGGAAAGCCTGATCGCACTCTTCGGCTATGATGCCGGCTATGGGACCCATGTTCTTCGCCGCTAGGTCCCTACAGACAGTGTCGAAGTGTATGGTATTGTTCCAGACGTCTTTTTCTGTCATGAGATACCGAAACTGAGCGCTATCAATCAAGGCATCGAAGCCTGAAAGTTGATTCCTGGGCTTTTTGAGAAGGTGCAGCATCGAAGGGGGCAACACGAGCACAGCCCCGCCGGTCGACATAGTAGGGAGTGCAAAAGGCTTGTCGTACTTGGAGAACTTTTCGTAGCCTTCGCGCATAGTTTCTTGCATCGCTGTTACTGATTTCGCAATGGCGACGGGCCAGCAGAGGATACCATTTCCGGGCGAGACGCCTACGGTGTCGATCTTACTCAACAGTCCGTTGCGCGGCTTACACTGTTTCAACTTGAAAAGGACCTGGAGGAGAAGCAGACCTGCGGTTGCAACAACCAAGGTTGATAGGTGCCACAACATGTTCAGATGCTTAGTGAACTGGGTACGTTTGAGTTTCGGGTTATACTCTCAAGAAATGGCCCTATCGATGAAAAGTCGATCTGTGAGAGAACAGTAAGTCAGGGAAGTATCGCACAAAATGTACCAATGACACCACAACTTTACTCGCAGAGATCGTGGTGGCAGGCGAGGTCACAACTCTATAGCATACTTTTATACATAGAATAGTAGTTGTAGGCCAAAACATAAGGAGAGTCCCCAAGGCGTTTTATGTGGTCAAGGTGCAGAACTCTTCAAGTATGACAAATCGAACAGTAGAGTTGATTCGTAATTTAGTTATTGGTGATAATTACATTTCGGTGTATACCGGAATGGACGCGCTGTGCATCAACCGCCCCTGTCCCCCAAGTCCCTACGATACGACACTGGTCAGCGACCTGCATAACGCCTCAAAACCAGTGCATATGTAATATTTTCCAAGGGGGACGCCACTCATCTGCTGGCTGGCAGTGTTGTAGCATCACCAAGGAAAAAACCCCTGATGCTCGATTTCAGTGCCAACAGCGCCTATCATCATAGCGTATGTCGACTCTCGGGACTTGGTCGGTCTATTTTGATGTGCTCACTCTCACTGGCTAGATGAAAGGAGAAAAGATACGGAAAACTCCACCTAGTGCTTGATAGTATATGAGGCGAGCCATATCAGGTCAACTTCCGTTTCAGAAAGAACGTGACTACATGCGGATGAACTTATCCATCAGTACATATCTCTTTCTAGCCCATCCTAGCCAAGCAGGCCGGTTTGCCCCTCTAGTCTTTTGCTCCCCATGGATGCCGTGCTGTCTAAAATATCGCAGCTGGCGTCTTCAGCCGACAGATATGCCCGTCGAGGAATCATCGACTCGCTGCGGAAGGCTGCGGACTCGCTCGAGGAAACGGTTGGCACCATCCATAGATTTGGACATCTTGTGAGATGATGAATAAAAAACAAAATCATTGTGGTCTGCCCGGATTCTGATTTCTAGTAGGATCTCGAGAAAGCCACCATCCAGCTAGGCTATGATTTGAACATCTTCAAGTTCTTGGCCGCGGCCAAGGGCCCCAAGACTGTAGAGGAGGTTGCTGGGCAGGCCAATGCCAGTCCTCAACTCATCAGTATGAACTCGCCCGTACATCTGGAGCCCTGTTCCCTGAATGCCCCTGACCTTTGCGTCCAGAGAGACTTCTGCGTTACTATAATACCATCCATGTCGTCGCCGAAGTTGATGTGAGCACATTCGAAGCTAACAACATCACCCGTAACCTGTCTGAGGACCTGGCGGAAGCTGCCTTCGGCCACTAGTAAGTCGGCGTCGACATGGTGATACTCCTCCGTCTGTGCACAGCTAACGCCTCTTTGAATGTGCAGCTACGGCATCGTGGCCAAGCAGTATCAGGCCACTCCTGCATATTTGAAGGAGATTGGCTACAAGAACCCCACAGACGAGATGAACACGGCATTCCACTACGCCTTTGACACTAAGGTTCACCCCTTCCAGTATATGGTCGAGCACCCCGAGCAGCTGAACCACTTCAATAAGTACATGGCCCTCCGCCGCCAGGCCGAGCTCTCGTGGCTGACCGTGTACCCGGTCCGCGAAGAGACCGCCGGCCTTACCGACCCAGAACGGCCTCTGTATGTCAATGTCGGTGGTGGCATCGGCCATCAGTGCGCGCAGTTCAAGGACAAGTATCCTGACCTGCCGGGCCGTATCATCCTGGAAGACCTGCCGGGCACCGTGGCACAGGCGCTGCCGACTGTCGGGGTGGAAAACCTGGCCCACGACTTCTTCACGCCGCAGCCGATCAAGGGTATGTGGAGATGTCTTGCACGTTCTATCGATCGACCCCGCCTCTCAATATCGCAGTTCAGACCCCACCTGACAAGTGCAATAGGAGCCAAGTTCTACTTCATGCGTGGCGTACCACACAACCACCCTGAGCACAGGGTCAAGCTGCTCTTCTCCAACATTAAGGACGCTATGGCTGCTGACTCGGTCTTGCTGGTTGACGAGACAGTGCTTCCCGACAAGGGTGTCGGCTTCATTGCCTCATCCATCGACCTGACTATGCTGGGTGCCTTTGCGAGCATGGAGCGCACCGAGGCTGAATGGCGTGATCTTGCCGAGAGCGTGGGCCTAGTGCTGACCAAGAGTTACACGTACAACGCCCTTGAGAATGAGACTGTTATGGAGATGAGGCTGCCCAAGTCCTCTTGATGGCGGAACAGCAGGAGCTAGGCTTGTGTGCAACCTGTGATGGCTGGCTAGGTGGAGGTATCGGGCGGCAATCGGGGAGCTGTAATTGGGAGCGCTCGCCGCCCCCACGTCCACGTCCACCTCTTTTAGTATCCCGCGGTCAGCAGCGGAGAGTCAACGCCCGACGGCTGAGGTCCTTCTCAATCAAGGAAAGTGCTGGCTTTCTATTGCTGACTGCGGGCGTGTACATTCAGACTACGCAGTGTGTACGCAGTAGAACTGTCTCCGGTAGCCGGTTCCATCGACCCCAGCACCCCGCCACAAACTCCGCCATTATCCCCTTGCCCCGGCGGGAGTGCCCGCAGCCTGCTCCCATGCTAGTTAGGTACCGAGATATGTACCTAGTTTTTGCTACGAACGACCTAGTATTCCGGTCTTGTAGGTAGCGCGTCTGCCGGAGGATGATCCGATCTGCGGCTCTGGGGGAGGGATCCAATCTCCGGCTGTGGGGAGAGATCTGATCTCCAGCTGTAGGGGAGGGGCACAGGAGGCCCCGGCTGCCCGGGCGCCGAGCAAGATGATGTACGCATTTGCAGGGGGTGGGGTGTGGGGTGTCGTGTCAGAAGTGGGACAGACGTCGCAGTGGTCCCTCGGCGGGCTCTCGAACACTGTGTAGATGTTGCAGGAGAAGAAGCACCCCACCCCCCTTTTCTGACTCGTTTCCTTATTGTGGCATCTACCTATCCAGTATAGACTCATGTAGCCACGGTACCGTCTCTGTAAAATTCCCATTCCAATCTCCGACAGTATGTGTGTTTAGATAGGTATAGGTATTTACTTCAAACAGCCGCCGCCACCCCTGTAGTCTGCCTCATTCATATCCCTGGCAATCGTTTCTGTAGGCCACCCACGCGAATAATGAAGCATCATGTCGTCCGAGACTCCCACCGTCTTCGTGAGCATGGCCACCGGCACCCAAGGTGGTGCCCTGGCCCGGCAGCTCCGAGGCCTGGGATGGAATGTCCGGGCCACCGCGCGGGACCTCGATCGCCCCGAGGCAAAGGCCCTGCAGGATATCGGCGTCCATCTCACGCCCGGCCACTGGGACGACGAGGACGCCCTGCGTGCGGCGCTCACCGGCTGCACCAAGGCCTTCATCGGCTATACGGCGAACCTGTTGGACTTTGAGGCCGCGCCTCGACGAGCGCAGCGTGCCGTTTGCCTCGCCAGGGAGGCCGGCGTCACACAAGCCGTCTGCACCACCACGCTGGGTGCCGCCATGCTCGACGAGGGCAAGGAGCCACCGATCAAGCCTACGCCTCTGTTTGCTCAACACTTTGTTAGCAAGCGCCGCGTGGAGAGGGCCATCGAGGAGGGCGGCTTCGGCAGCTGGACGGTACTCCGCCCGGGCTTCTTCATGGCCAACTTCCTCGAGCCCAAGGTCCGATATGGGTATGCGGACATCCCCCAGAAGGGCGAGTGGGCCAACGTCATGACACCCGAGCTGGCCCTCGGCTTGGTGGATCACGAGTACATCGCCAAGTTCGCCGCCGCCGCTTTTCAGGACCCGGTCAGGTTCAACGGCATCCGTGCCGGCCTCGTCACGGAGGAGCTGCCCGTCCAGGACGTGCTGGACCAACTCGCGGCGGCAATCGGCGATGGCCGGACGCTCAAGGCGCACTTTATGACGGACGAGGAGATCGACAAGGCCGTTTCGGAGGGCTCGTGGGCCGTCTTCTCTCGTGAGCGGTGCGTGCGCCATATGGAGGCTCTGGCGGACACCGAAGAGTTGGAGAAGCTAGTGCCGGGTTTGACAACGTTCAAGCAATACTTGAAGAGAGAAAAGAATTTGGTCGTGTCAACCTACCTGTCCTCGTAAATGCAACGTAACAATTCCTTTGGAAAACCCTCGCAAGCGAGTCACATCCTTTGCCCGAAAAGAAAGAGGCCTGTAGTTGTAGTAATGCCAAAGTTTGATGGCAGATGTTCTTATATTGAAAGTGTAACTAAAGTTAACCCGTAATTTCATAAAAGGTATCAAAGGCTGATGAAATGTCGGCCTATCTTTATTTTTCCCCTTTGGCGCCGGAATCTAACTAGGTACGCGTGTTAACGAACTCTTGCAAGCCTTTCTCGGCATATAATATACACGCCGACGTCCTTGAGGCATTCACTTGCGCCAACTAGACACTTCAAGATTACATAGTCTCCCTCGGTATGCGCTCTGTCGAATTATATGTAACGATGTACCCGTCCGTCCTAGTTATTTGGAGCTGGTCGTTGCTTAAGCCATGATGAAGGGATCTGGCGGAGGAGTTTCCCACGCCTACCGAAGTCTTGGTGGTTCCGTTTGTCGTGTGAATGTAGTGCAGCTTCTGAGGGTCCGTGCCCAAGTCGGTGTATTCGTTGGAACCGTAGTCGCTCGCGGATGACTTCCTCATGTTAATGTAATATTTCCTCAGATTTCTCAGTTTGGAAGCGGTCAGCTTCATGAAAGAACGCAGAGGTGGGATGCAGCCCATGATGATGACGACAGACTGCTCCATGAAGCCATAGATGAGCTGTGTGCTGGAATTGTACTGCACGTCCTGCGCTGACTTGGACGCGGCGGCGACCTCACCCATGGAGATCGTTTTCAGGATGGACATGGTCATGCTGAAGATGGAACCGCACATGACGAGTATAAGACTGATCCTCTCACGAAGGGGCATGTGGAGCTTCCAGATGAAGATGACGGGGAACAAGGCGTATGTAAGATCGGAAAAGCTGCAGCACGCTGCAGAGAGAAACAGAGAGAGAGTTAGCAACCTGACGAAAGAAGACAAGAGGCATTGCGTGGTGGGTAAGATCCGTACATTGGCTGAAGTATGTGGTATACAACCAGATCCTGCTGTCCCAGACGCTTGTGTGGGGGATGGTGAAGTTCCATAGTGACTCGACCGGTGTGGCCTGCAAGAAGGTAAAGGGCATCTGCACGATGCCCACAACCCACATCAAGGTGGTGAAAGAGACCAAGTAATAGCGGAACCACTTGTGGGGCGCGAAGAGGCGGCTGAGCAGGATAGCGATGGATGTTCGCGACAACAGGCCGACCAGGATTCCGGGCGGCACTGACACCCAGTTGTCCCGAAGGATGGTTATCATCTCCTCCGGAAACAGGCTGTGGTCGTGTTTGCCCATGCCATGCACGTAGGAACTCGTGGCCAAGGATTGAATGGACAGTTGAACCGTCTGCGGGAAGAATAAGTTAATGTCGGCGGCCTCTTAAGAAGACGGGGTCTGTAACTGTCGGAGGTATGCTCACCACAGCCGCGAGCATGAGATAATCATCCCAGCCCCAAGATACGCGCTTGTGCCTGCGCACGGCCAGGCGGGCCACGACGGCTCCGAGAGCGGCTATCTGGAAGATCCAAGTGATGGCCATGATCATAGGCCCCCGGCCAAGGTCATCTCGGTCAACGGGTGGTGGATATGCTAAAGAGCCCGTAGGCGCAGCGCCGTCTAGGGAAGACATGACGATCAAGAAGAGTTTGCTGGGACCGAGAGCAGAGTTGAACAGTAGCAGTAAATACCGACTGATTGTTGAGCAGCAGTGTATGCCTAGACGAGGCGCAGAGGATAACAGGTCTTATATCACGTACGGACTGCTGGACCAGCCTGGTAATATTCCAACCAGCCTAGCAGACGAATACATATAGAAATGCATGCCGTGCATAGAATGTATCAGAGAGGTTCTAATCCGTGTAAGCAACCCAGCCGAAGCCCCATCAGATGAGGCAGGCTTGGGAGATAGGCAGCTATTCGAGACGAAGGTGGTGGTCAGCTTGCCATTTACGGTCACACACGACTTTCAAATGCACCTTGGGAGAGACAGGAGGGTACAGATGTGCCGATAGGCTGGGGATGGGTGTGTGCATAGCTGCACTGTGTGTTTACGGAAGCAAGGATACCCTCTCTACGAAAATAGAACCTGTAATTACACCGTAGGTCCTTTGTTTTCAGACCAACAACCTCGTGCTACGATCTTAGTCGCTGCACGGGGTGCAGATTCGCGAGATTTGACCAGCGGCTTTCTCTGGACCGCGCATTCATCGTGGCCCTCAGCCTCTTCTCTCTCGGCATCCCATCTATCTCGCATTTTCTATCGCGCGCCTCAAAATCCCTTCACTTGCGTCACCTACCTGTATGCAGGACCTTGTCTCAGAACTAACGGTCCGCTGAATCCTTTTAGGCCTCCTTTGCCGGGTTGTTACGGGCGACTGGTACGTCGGACCGGGCTTGCCAGCTAACTGTGGCCTATTCCAACTACCAGCTGGTAGCAAACCATTGAAGTAAAGCAAGCAGCAGGTGAATCTACATACAGACAGGGTCTTCCGTTACCCCCTTTCCCCGATTTCCAACCGCCATCCTTCGCGTTGGCTCGAAATCCTATCGTAGCCGCCATGGAGGCTCTCTCCAGCTTGCTATCGGCGCAGAACATCGTCGCTACCATTGTCCTTTACTACGTGACACTTGCGGTGTACCGGCTGTATCTGCATCCCTTAGCCCGCTTCCCTGGCCCCAAACTCGCTGCCGTGACGCGATGGTACGAAGGCTACTACGATCTGTACCAGAGCGGCCAGTATACTTTTAAGATAGCAGAACTGCATAAACAGTATGGTGAGGAGCGTCGAGTCCCCGGGTTCCGCACCACCTCTACTCACACGCTTCTAATATAGGCCCCATCATACGTATCAGCCCCCACGAACTTCACGTGAATGATGCGGCTTTCTTCGACACTCTATACAGTCGCCAGGAAGGAGTATGGCACAAGTACGATTGGTCGGTCGATGCCTTCGCGACCAAAGGTGCTACCCTCTGGACGGCCGATCACACCCTCCACAAGAACCGCCGTCTGCCCTTGAGTCCCTTCTTCTCAAAGGTCAAGGTGTCGAATCAACAAGACATGATCATGAGACATGTCCAAGCGCTCTTTGACAGATTGTCGGGATTTGCCGCGTCTCAGAAGACCGTAGACCTCGGCGCCGCCTTTACAGCCTTCGTACGAGATGTTGTCAACGAGTATCTCTTCGGAAAGCATTACAATGATCTCGGAAAGGAGGACTTTGATGCCGGCATGGTGGTCGCCGCTCAGGCTGGCGGTCTCCTGTGGCGTACCACCAAGTTCATACGCTTCTTCGGTCCCTTGATGCGGTCCATCCCACCACAGTGGATCATGGCAGTCTCCGATCCCATCATGAAGGACTTCTTCCGCTTCATGATAGTAAGCCTCGGTTGGTAGAATGCATGGCTTCTTCAACAGCTAACATGTAGTGTGTGTGTGCAGATTTCCATGAATGATACCAAGAACTTCATGAAGGCGGCAGCATCCCCAGACGACGACGGCCCACGCACGTTGGTCCATGAAATCGTGCAGTCCAAACTTCCGCCCTCCGAGAAGTCATTTGACAGAGTCTTTGAAGAAATGTCCACCACGACAGGCGCTGGCTTCGAGACGACGGCCGCTGTCATACGCATCGCGGCATTCCACATCTACAGCGACCCCAAGATCCTCCAGAAGCTACGAGCCGAGCTTGCTACTGCCCCCGACCATGACTGGAAGACGCTCGAGAAGCTTCCTTACTTGACTGCCATCATTATGGAAGCCATGCGCCTGGCTCCCGCCATAGCCACTCGTAGTGCTCGTATCGCCCAGGACAAGGACCTCGTCTACGCAGACTGGCGGATACCAGCCGGCACACCCGTCGGCATGACCATACACTTGCTTCATGAGAATGAAGAAGACTATCCGGAGCCCAAGCGCTTCAATCCGGATCGATGGATGGACCCCGACCCGTGGCAGCTGGGTAAAAAGACCTTTGTGCCTTTCGGAAAAGGAAAGCGTAACTGCGTCGGAATGTAGTAAGTATCCTTCACGATCCCACCATAAACTACCCAGACTAATATTTTGATCCAGTCTTGCCTGGGCTGAGGTCTACCTACTGCTCGGAAGCATCGTGCAACGCTTCGAATTCAAGTTTCCCGCCACAAAGGCCGAGGACTTCTACGTAACCAAGGACAATTTTGCCCTCGGCACTCCATCCATGGGAGTCGTCCCTGCTCTTGTTACCGAAGTCACAGCATGAGAAACATTGGGGAAGGGTGTGCAGTCAAATAAATGCGGAGGGGGGGGGGGGGTGTTATAATCAGTTACTTTTGAAGTACCTAGGCAGGTGGTAATGCGGCAAATAAAGGGGGCACCGGGGCGCCACCCAACTTTTGTGCCGAGAAGGGATTCCAGACGTAATCTGTAGAGACATGCCCGATCAATCAATTCATCACTGCATATCAACTCACAATAAGATGTGACCCGACTACCATATCGTAGATTTGCTTTCCGTCCGTCTAGCAAAAGCAACCATGGCCTCCCACGCCCTTCTCGACCCCCGTATTGTACAGCTAGCCCGGACAATCAGCGCGTCCGTTTCCAAGATTGACGCCGCTCTAGCAGCAAACGGTCTTCCCAGCCCGTCCTTTGACGAGGATGCGCCGATTGGTTATCTCCCCTCCGAGATCTTGGGCGCCCGAGACGCTGTTGTAGATGCCACGGCCGAGCTACACGACCTGCTGCTTGAGCCGTTGCACCTGATCAAGGAGCACAGCGGGGTGAGTGAACGATTGGAAAGCGCCCGATGATGAATGGACGTCTTTGAGTGTATGAGCCAATTAATCCGTGGTTAACTTTTTTTTTTTTTCTAGAGCAACAACTCAGTATGCCTCCAAGCCATTTCTCGATACAGCATCGCAAACCTTGTCCCCCTAGGAGGCCGCATCTCATTTTCAAAGCTCGCCAAGCAGACAGGGCTAGGAGACCAGATGATCACACGCCTACTGCGACATGCCATGACGATGCGGATATTCCGCGAGCCCGAGACTGGACAAGTTGCCCATACGAAAGCGTCCAAGTTGATCGCTAGCTCGCACATGAATACTTGGCTGAGGATCGGAACTAACGAGATGTGGCCTGCGGCTACCAAGGTAAGGTAGATTGGCTCCCCTTGCTAGCTTTAGTCCTCACCATGTATATGCACACAGATGTTGGACGCCCTAGAGAGATGGCCAGGATCCCAAGAGCCGAATCAAACGGTATAGTCTATCTACTAGTCCTCCGAATTCCCTACCTAGCCAAACACTCGGGGAGACAAAAAATTGCCTGTCTGACATTGTGACCCCAGGGATTTTCCCTGTCACAGAACTCGGCCCAATCCATCTACGATTTTGTCGGGAGTACCCCAGAACGAGGCGCTCAGTTCGCCGAGGCCATGGCCATCTGGGCTAGTCGTCCGGACTACGCGCCGTCGCACGCGGTCAACGGCTACGACTGGGCCTCCCTTTCCGGCTCGATCTCCGGCTCCGACCCGGATGCGCAGCGTGTACGGGTGGTCGACGTCGGCGGTGCCCAGGGTCACGTCGCCATAGCCCTGGCACAGCGATTCCCACATCTCGAAGTCGTCGTCCAGGACATGGACAAGGTGATTGAGGCAGCCGAAACGGGGCTGCCCCAGGACCTGAGGGATGACGGTCGGGTGCGCTTCATGGCCCACGATCTGTTTGCGCCGCAGCCCATCACTGCCAGGGTCTTCTTCTTCCGCTGGATCCTGCACAACTGGGCGGACAAGTACTGCATTGCAATACTGCGAGCGCATATCCCGACTCTTGGACCGGGCGCGCGCATTATCGTCATGGACACGATTATGCCGGATCCTGGAGAGGGCCCTGGAGGCGTGGGCGCGGTGCCCCTGTGGGTTGAGAAGGACTTGAGGTACGTGTGTGCAATCGGGCAAGCTCCTGGAGAAAATCCCTTCCCTTCCCCATCCCCGTCATAGACGATAGAACACCCATTCTCGCGTCGGCGCGATATTAACACTGACTATTTGTAGATCCGAGGATCTGAACATGGGTGCCGTCTTCAACGCACGGGAGCGCACGTTCAGCGAGTGGAGGACCCTGTTCATCGAGGCCGACGCCCGGTTCATATTGAAGAGCGTGAACAAGCCAAAGGGCTCGATTTTGTCACTCATAGAATTAGAATGGACTCCGTAACAGCAGAACCAACGGAGCTTTGCTACGACATTATATCCTGAACTAGTCCTCCTACGACTTCGCTCCGTGGTAGATATACACGCATACATGGTGACTATTCCCAACCCTCTGCTTCGACCTCCCGCAAGGTTTTCACCAGCCTCTCAAGCCCGATTTGCAACGCCTCCTTCTCTACAGCAAAGCTGATGCGAAACCAACCCGGCTCTTCTGAGGAATACCAGCTGCCGAGGCCAAGTCCTACACCAGACGCAAGCAGCCGATTCCACAGCGTCATTTCACGGTCTCGATAGAGTTTATCATCAGACCTAGACAAGTCGGGAGCTGGAGAGCCAGACTTGTAAAGATAGCGCTGCAGGTTGACCCAGGCGAAAACACCAGCATTGCTAGGTTCCTCGACGTCAGCGAATTCATAGAGTATGGAGTCAATGGTCGGCGCGCTTACACCTTGGTATAATGCGGAATGTAATGTTGCCGCAGGTAGGCAGTCAAAACTGCGGAGTGCTCTCTGAGTAGCCGACGGTTCTTGTCCATGAATTTGACCCGGAATCCATCATCCGTCAGCATGTTGGCCCAAATGTCTTGCACAATATAGGGCACCCATCCAAGGACGCTAAACCTACACTCAGCTTGTGGTCCGAAGATTGTTATCAGGTAACTTACCTGATGGTAGATACTGCCGCTATGAGACCTTGATTCCTGGAGTGTAGCACACCCAACCGAAACCCGGCTGCACAGAAGTCCTTACTCATGCCGTAAGAAACATGGACGTTCTGAGGATTGATCCTGTCTTCGAGATCCAAGGCCAATACAGACGTGAATGGGACTGCGTCTGGAACTTCTGGGTTGTCGTAGACAGACATGGCAAACACCTCGTCGCAAATCAGGTGCAAATTATGCTGGCCACAGAAACCGGCAATCTCATTCAAGGTTTCCACTGGCTATTATCTTGTTAATAAAATCCCAAAGCTGGCGTAAATAGACTTTACTTACGTAGCACCTCCCCAATGGGTTGTGCGGACTAGAACGCCGCGTTAGTTGATACTTGCTCTAAATCGAAACAAATCCGAGAGCAATAGACTTCTCATACTTGCACAGCATCACACCTCGGACCTTCACATTGTCCTTGGTGGCCTTCCGCAAGGCATTCTCTAACGCCTTCCTATTGATCTCGGGATCAAAAAGATCATCGAGACTCTGGTATCCCTCGACGGACTGATAGGTTGCGGGTATCATCACCCCACGCGCCCTTTCCCCGACACCTTGGGTGATGCCAGACCAAAAGGGCGCGGGAATGATGATACCCTCGCCATCATCACAGATAGACCATGCCAGGGCATCAAGAACCCCTGCTACTCCAGGGAGTATTAGAAGTTCCTCCTCTAGAAGTGGCTTTTCTGCGTGGAAGCTGTCTTGGAGGAACGACGTTAGGGCCTGTTTGAGACGCGGCGATCCTCGTGGACCGACTCCATAACCATATTGGTCATCTGGACTGATCGTTAACTTGACGCAGTGTATCAGCAATTGATTAGGTATTACAGTGTATCTGAGTATTATTCTTACGTTGTCCTTGATGAATGTGGTTACGTCCTCGTATAAAAGAGGGTTCTCTGCTACCCCTAGAAACACGCTTCAGCTTGTCAGCAATGTAGTTCCCCAATGCGCGTACACGATGGCAAACAGAAAAGGTCGTGGTTGGAGACCTACAGGCCATCTGGGTTGCTTGGGGACCGGAGACTCTTCCTCGTGCCCTCCAGCATGTCCCAGGGCAGAAAGTGGTGCGTGTTAGCGGCTGCCCTCTCAGACAACCCATACCTTGAGACGGCTTGGTCCACCGCATTTTGTGAGATAGAACTGGACATGGCTTGAAACTTGGGAATTGCCTATTATGCGAAAAGGGGGGCAGGATGCCTCTATTGGCATTCATTAATATATGTCAGATAATGGAAACTTGCCAAATAATGGCAGCTAGAGGAATGGCCTGTTGAATAGAGAAATCTCCTTCTATGTCACCGTGGGGGGGCGGTCGGGCTTAGCGGCTCCCACTCCCCTCGTCCCCCCTGGAAGCCTGCTTCGGGGCCGTATCAGGCCCTAGCCACTGGCACACGGGCCCAGAATACGCTATATAACAGATTTCTACCATATAACCATTGAAGTATGCGTAAATAAAATATCGTTACGTACAGGTCTGACTGTAATAGACGTCGTGCTCCAGGTTGTGACCATACGGAGTGTTACGGCGCTGACCTGACCTGTCAGCGCAACGTAGCCACCTGGCTTGTTACATATCCCCAAGCCATACAAATTTGCATGGCGCGCGTATCTATTGCCAGGCAACAGTAGACGCTATGGCAACCCATGAGAATCTTTTCATTATCGCGAAAGTAGCAAATGTTTCTATCCGAGCGCCTCGGCATATACGGGATATGCCCAGGCAGGACATACACATACCCTCCACATATGTTCTAGACCCCCCGCCATGTGTAACCTCGTTCAAGACATGATGGCTTATTTGTCACAGGGTTGCATTGTTGGGTAGCATTTTCCGCCTCGTTCCAAGATCTTTTCCATCTCGGGTGATTTTATTTGCAATGTAACCCTTTAGACTCACACCGCGTTTGTATATGATGCATGTATGGTCGATGTATATGGCCACGGTCTCCGGGTGAAAGATGAAAGGGTAGTCTACGACTGAGCCTCCTTCCTGCATGTATTACACGACCAACGACCATTCTGGCAGGTCAGATCTCCCCTTGGTCTCGGTATTTTGGACTGATCAGCTTACGTGGAGCTTGTCATCGGGCTTGCAAACCACTTGCATCTGCTTCCAGGCCGTCGTGGTCACCAGTGGGCTGATCTGGGCGTCAAGCTGTACCTAGTAGTTTGATGAGAATGGCTCGGGAAGCCTCATCAAGTCAGATAGATGCATGCGTGCGGTCAAAGACGCCACATATTGAGGCACACACACATAGTATAGATACGGTCAGTCATACGACAGACTGTCACTGGAAGGGTAAGCATGAAATGGCAAGCAGATTCCGCGACATCCTGCCTTTCTCCGTCTATCCCTGGGTTCATTGCACTTTTTACAGTATCCGTTTACACCCTCCTGGCGTCTGCACGAGAGGGACTAGTCACGAGCACGCGTTTTCTCCAAGGCAAAGACTCCATCTGACCAATCCGCTGGACACTTTGGCGCGCACCCTGAGCCATGGACTTGCTGAAGCTGCTGCCTACCGCGGCGCAAATCACCCCCTTCCTCGATCGCCGCAAGAGAAGCTTGCATGTAACTTCTTCCACTGTTACCAATGCTCCGAGGGTTCATGAACTTGACAAGATCTCGTGGCGTTGCTTACAAGATGTTCTCCGGGCGAGAGCAGAGTTGCTCCCGCCGAAACACTTGCTCTTCTACCCTCTGGGTGGAACTTCGTCGCCCCCTAGAAAGGTGGCATACAGAACATTATACGACGAGGCAAAGCAGAACAGTCCCAGAATCGCAACCCTGTCCAACTTCCGCCCCGGTAGCCCGGTCCTTGTTCATTTTGAAGATCATTGGGACACCATTCTCTGGGTCTGGGCTGTGATGCTGGCTGGAGGAGTCCCGTTGCTATCCCCAACGTTGAGCAATGTGGAAGAGCACCGAGAAAAACACCTGCAAGCCCTATCACAGCTATTTGAGGCACCCATCGCCATCACCAGAGAGGCCTTTCTGCATCTATTTGCCGACAGCAACCACACATTCGACCTCCACTCTGTGGAAACCCTATTACGGACTCCTCCCCCAACAATAGGGGCAAGCAAAGAAGCAACCGGCCAAGGGGTTTGCAATGGAGACTCCCTGGCGATGTTAATGCTTACCTCGGGGAGCTCTGGGAATGCAAAGGCCGTCCGGCTTTCACACAGGCAGATATTAGCTGCAGTCTCCGGAAAGGCGTCTGTACGTCCCTTGCCACCAGACGGCGCGTTCCTGAATTGGATCGGCCTTGATCACGTGGCCAGCTTGATAGAGATACACATCCAAGCACTCTGGTTAGGCGTCGACCAAGTGCATGTTCATGCCGCAGACGCTATGGCTTCGCCGCCGCTATTCCTGGATCTGCTTAGCAAGCACCGCGTCTCCCGCTCCTTTGCACCCAACTTCTTCCTGGCAAAGCTGGTAGCGACTTGTGATGGGCCCGATACGGCTCTGGCTCGTCCCTGTGATCTGTCCAATTTGACTATGCTCGCATCTGGCGGCGAGGCCAACGATACCCAGACGTGCGCCGCGGCCGCAGCTCTGCTTGCCAAGCACGGTGCATCACCCGCGGTCATTACGACGGGATTCGGCATGACAGAAACCTGCGCGGGTGCCATCTTCAATCTCGACTGTCCTCGATCCGATCTGAAGGCGGGCCGAAGCATCGCCTCTGTCGGACGTTGCATGCCAGGTATAGAGATGCGCATTATAGACGGCGCAACCGGACAAGTCGCCGGGCCTTGCCAACCTGGTCATCTTGAAATCCGCGGCACGGTTGTCTTCCAAGGCTACTATCGCAACTCGGCTGCCACAGCTGATGCCTTTACTCCTGACGGTTGGTTTCGAACGGGTGATGAGGGAAGTATAGACGCTGAAGGGAATCTGAGCCTAATAGGCCGGGTCAAGGATGTCATAAACATCAATGGAAGCAAAATCGTGACCGCCGATATACAGGCGTCTCTAGAGGCAGCGCTGAAGAACACATGTGCGCTCCGTGTCATCAGTTTTCCTTCACGAGCCTCTAGAGCTGCTACGGAGCAAATCACCATCGCGTACATACCTAATAAATGGCCCATTGACGCCGAGGGCGTGGTGGAAATCGATAGACTGGCAGCTCAGGCCTGTAGAATGGTCACTACAGCGTGCCGGCCTGTTATCTTCGGCGTAGGATCGGAGACTCTCTCGCTGCTTCCCATGACCACATTGGGAAAGATTTCAGGAGCCAAGATGCGGGCTCTGTTTGAAGCGGGCGTGTTTGAGAAGGATATCATACATCACCGCGAGGTTGTTGATAAGCTCAGGCGGCAGGAGGAGGTGTCTTGGGCATACGAACCGCTCAATGAGATGGAAACTCTACTACGCGCAGACATTGCGGACATCATGAGGATAGCACGTGTCGAGGAGGTCGGCATCGAGACGAACATCTTCCAGCTTGGCTTCGCATCCATGGACGTCATCCGACTAAAGCACCGGCTAGACACCCGGCTCGGTACCACCGTGGCTACGATTGTGCTCATGAAGCACCCGACAGTACGGTCTCTGGCCGGAGCTTTGGACAAACTAGGGGCAGTGCCGCTCGACGATGCACCATCCGATGCCAGCTGCCCCTCGGGCGCACATAAAGACGGAGACGAAGCCACCGACGCAACCGGTCGCTTGATGGTGACGGAGACCGAATATGATCCGGTTGTCGTGCTGCGCTCTTCCGGCACGAAGGCGCCGCTGTGGCTCGTCCATCCCGGTGTCGGCGAGGTCCTCGTCTTCGTAGGACTGGCGCAGCACATGAGCGCCGACGACCGCCCAATATACGCGCTCCGCGCACGGGGGTTCGAGCCCGGCCAACCCCGGTTTGCAGACATCAACGAGGCGGTCACGACGTACGTGGCGGCGGTACGGCAGAAGCAGTCACGCGGACCGTTCGCGATTGCGGGGTACAGTTACGGCGCGATGCTAGCCTTCGAGATGGCCAAGAGGCTCGAGACCGACGAGCCAGGAGGGGCGGTGGGCTTCCTGGGGAGCTTCAACCTCCCCCCGCACATCAAGATGCGGATGCGGCAGCTCAGCTGGAACATGTGCCTGCTGCACCTAACGCAGTTCCTGGGCCTCGTCACCGCGGCCTTCGCCGATAAAGAATCCGCGGCGCCCGGCGACTCCCCATACCACAGGGCGACTCGCGGCGAAGCTCTCGCCTGGGTCCTCGAGGCCGTCGACGCCTCGCGGATGCGCGACCTCGGTCTCGGGGCGCGCCAGCTGGCACGGTGGGCGGACGTGGCGTACGGGCTGCAGAGCATGGCCAACGACTACGAGCCGTCGGGGCTCGTGCCGTCCATCGACGTCTTCCACGCGGAGCCCCTGAAGGTAGCCGCGCCATCACGCGAGGCGTGGATGACGGAGCAGCTGAGCAGATGGAGTGACTTTAGTCGAAGCAAGCCTCGGTTCCACGAGGTGGGCGGCGCTCATTACACCATGATTGGGCCCGAGTACGTAGCCAGCTTTTCGGAGAAGTTGCGGGCAGCGTTGAGTTCAAGGGGCATTTGAGTAGATGTATTTCTTAGATATTTTGCATAATTAGAACAAAGTAACAATAGATGAGCCACAGGCATGCTCATCGCGTCTTCCTCCGAATCCTCATCTGAGCGTCCACGGGTGGCACCATGGTATTCACCAAGGCCTTTCTGGTGATTGGCTTCCCGATCAGCTCCACGTCGTAGTTCAAAACAATGTGAGCGAGAGCCTGCTTCATCGTCTGAGCCGCGAACCATCGCCCTGGGCAAGCATGCCTACCATATCCGAGCGGAAGGAAGGACAAAGTAGGCGTGACGACGAGCTCGCGCTCCTGGGCTCGTGCTAGCCGGCCGGCCGCGTCCAACCCCTCAAAGCGCCGAGAAAAGCGGAATGCGTCGAACCTTTTGGGGTCTTCGTAGCATTCGGGATCCAGATGGATGTTTTGCGTGGGGAAGGCCATGCGGACGCCTTTCGTGATGGTGATGCCGTGGCCAAGATCGACTTCACCGGCAGAGACATCCCGGAAGAGATTGGTGACGGCGACGTCAGAGGTGCGCATGGATTCGCGAATGGTTGAGTCAACACGGTAGAGGGAGTCCACTGCCTCTGCCGTTCCCAGACTGCCATTCTTTTCCAAAACATATTTGCACTCGGCAAATAGGCCGCTGATAAACTCCTCCTTGTCTGGGCTCCCGTAAACATCGAGAACAGCGTGGGAAAAAACATAGCAGGTAGCAAAGATGAGCGGTGTCATGAGCGCGATGAGGCGGTTGGCGATTCTTGTCGCGTCCAACTGCTCCAGGCCGCCCTTGGCTGCCGTTGCGATCAACCACTGCAGGAAATCCTCCTGGGTAGCATTATGTTGTCAGTATGGCATGTAACTGGAAGTGGACTGTGTTGCAGTTACTTACCGGCACCTTCCCATCCTGTTTGGGTGCGCTGAATATGCGTAGCCGTTCATTGACGATCGGCACAAGCATGTTCACGCACCGGGCCTGGTAATACCTAGCCCGGAGTGCTATTATAGGACCGAAGAAGCCTCTGAGAAATGGAGGGAAGCAATTCATCAAAGCTCCTCCCAGCAAAACAGAGTTGGCATACAATCGTGACGTTTCAAGCAACTTCTCGTCGCGACCCAGCGGCAGGCCTAACAAGATGCGCTGAGCCGTACGAGAAATCACCTTTCCACAGGCATCCCAGCCGTTGATGGTCTTCCACTCCTTGGATGTGCCCCAAATTTCCTCGTAGGCAAGGCCAATCTCCTCCTCTGTAATGGGAGCGAAGAGACGCATATCCTTCTTGGTCATCTTCTGGCGCACCACGTCGAAGTGGATGGTATTCTGGTAGATGTTTGGGTCGCCGATTACGAAGGGCATCTGGACTGTCTCGACCAGGCCTGGGATGTTGGTGATCTCGCCGTCGGCCTGCTTGTCAGGCCTGGTGAGCAGCTGATGCATCTGCGAGGGCGGCACCACCACAACGGCCTTGCCCGTCCACGTGGTGGGAAGTGCGTATGGTTGACCAAGGGCCTTGGAGAACTTGGCATAGCCCTCATTTGCGAATGTCCTGGTGGAGACGATGGACGCCGCGATGGCTCGACCCCAGGGGAACAGGCCACCAGAAGTGACCCCGACGGCGTCGAGCCTGGCCCATAGCGCGCTCTCGGTGTTTCTGCGCAGAACAGC
Organism: Xylaria sp. JS573; assembly: GCA_000966885.1. Lineage (NCBI taxonomy): Eukaryota > Fungi > Ascomycota > Sordariomycetes > Xylariales > Xylariaceae > Xylaria > Xylaria sp. JS573. Next base: position 198,560 of record JWIU01000040.1, on the reverse strand, counting down.
AGAGGCAACGCACTGGAGCAAGAAATGGCATACGACAGCCAGGGCCACCAGGAGCCAACCACCTATCAAAGCCATTGCAATTGCTGATAGAAACGGAGATGGTCGATAGAAGATACGGTCATTGTGAAATAGTACTACACACCATAGACCAACGCCGTCCGAAGGGGGAGAGGCACCTGCACAATCCTTGGAGCACTTCCCAGCCATAGTTAGTCCCTACTTACATGTACGCAGTAGCTGCATGAGGAACTAAGGAACTCCATACGGACGTATCGAGTAAATAAAGATTTTTAGAAGGACAGGGGAGGGTGGTGCACAGAACAAGCGAGAACGCCTCGGGAGGCAGGCATCTTCGTTGAAGCACCCCCTCATACTGCATCCTGCTATCAATACCATACGATACCAGCATCAGCACAGGGTTGCAGTAGCACAAGGTGGCTTGGAAAAGGAGAAGGACGATTCGCGCGGTCTTTTCCGTCCTTTGACCTACCTAGTGCTCCGTAAATACAGCTGCATAACACACTGTGTCGTAGTGCAAGCCTTCGGGGTTTGAACATCGCGCAGCCTGAGCGCCATACAAATGTACCCCGAGGGTGCGAAAATATAGGTAGGTATCAGTGCCAGCGATGCGCATCACACGTATATGCGGCCAAGATAAGAGATTGCCATTATTGTGGCCGGGATTGGAAAGGTGCAGAGAATTAGGGGGACCGGGTATATTAAATGCCCCCTATCCGAGTTCTTACAGCTCTTATTCGGAGTACTCCATGCGTCTTGCATTGATCGATTAGCTTCTCATCACAGCAATGGAAGCGGCTTTGGATCAGATCCGCAAGGAGGCGGCTGGGAGCGAGGATACACGCCGGAAAGTCCTTGTGGCTTTGCAAAGTCTAGTGTCCTCACTTGAGACCCCCGATGATACACTTCACAGATTTGGGCACATGGTCGGCGCTCCTGTACTCTCTAAATGGTAATAATGACAATGAGCTAATGGAAAGACAGAACCTCCAGGCGGCAACAGTCCAAGTTGGAATCAATCTAAGATTATTCCGACATTTGGTAGAGGCTTCTGAGCCACTCAAGGTCGAAGATATCGCAGAGAAGACCAAAGCCGAGCCGCAGTTAATATGTAAGACATTCATCCAAAGCATTCAAGTCGAGTCTTACATATGTTCCAGGTCGACTCCTAAGATATCTTGCTGCCATAGGAGCTGTGGTAGAGACCAGCAGAGAGCAGTATACTGCGAACCAGACAACTCGGAATTTAACAGAGAAGGCAGTCGAGGCTGGCATATCTCACTAGTACGTGCGCTTTTAGTTCCTCACCCCCTGCAAGCAGACGCTCACCAGCTTCCAGCTTCGGCCTTACTGCACCTCAATATCAATGCCTACCGGATTTGTTGAAGCAGACTGGTTATCAAACTCCAGTTGATGACACAAAAACAGCCTTTCATCTGGCTTTCCGTACGACCTTGGATCCATTCTCGTGGTTCGCGCAAAATCCTACCTATTTGGCCGACTTCCATGCATACCATGCGCTCCGTCGACAACCAGATGCGACCTGGCTCTCGGTATATCCCGCAGAGACCGAGGCTGCTGGATGGCCTGCTGACCAACCTCTCTACGTAAACATGGGAGGGGGAGTCGGCCATCAATGTGCACAGTTCAAGGAGAAATATCCTGCCTTGAGCGGGCGGATTATCTTACAAGACCTACCACACTCCGTGGCAGAGGCGCTTCCAACACCTGGCGTTGAGAACATGGCGCATAACATGTTTGAACCGCAGCCCGTGATTGGTATGTAACTTCGTGGGCCCCTTTTTGGCCCGGATGTCTTTCTTTTCAGCGCACTTGTCCACATTAACTAATATTGTTTATAGGTGCCAAGTTCTATCATCTTCGTGCTGTGTTCCATAACAATCCGCCCCATAAGGTGCGGATGTTGCTTGAGACGATCAAAGTCGCCATGAAACCTGAATCAGTTCTGCTAGTTGATGAAATGGTATTGCCCGAGGAAAACGTGAACTATATGGCGGCGTCAATCGACATAACCATTCTTTCGGCGTTTGCTAGCATGGAGCGCACAGAAGTACAGTGGAAAACGCTATTCGAAGATGTGGGATTGAAACTGGTGCGAACTTACACGTACTCTCCTCTGAGTTACGAGAGCGTCATGGATGTCCGTCTATCATAAGCCATCAAAAAAGAAAAGAGAAATAACATGTCCATGTCTCATACAGCCAGAGCGCAGTGCAAGTCAACTACCACGCCAAGCCTGGCTTGATTTGTAGCTCCTAGAAGCCATTTTCACTCAACTGACTCTCCAAGTAATGTGGTTGAGTGGATTCGGGACGTGGGTCTTTGTGAAGAGGAAACAGGCGGTAGACAAGAGCTACACCTGTTACAACATGTAGCATGGTGAGTACCATAGCCAACTGCAACTTAGGCGGTATCACTGCTGCCCCATGATTTGATTCCTCCCCAAACTTCCAGTGAAAACGTTAGATGATCTAGATGCTACTGGCTAGAGGTGCCGACGTAAATTATCCAAGCATGTTTACCGGCAATGCTCTTATGTCAGCTTCTGCCAAGGGCCACGCCGAGGTAGTAAAGCTCCTGCCTGAGGAAAGGGCAGATCTGATGGAAGCCGATGGCTTCGGATTCCTGCCATTGGAGGAAGCCTATCGTTTCGGTCACAAGGGGGTAGTCAAGCTCCTCCTGAACCAAGGGGCGTATCCGACGGTAAGTAACAACATGGGACAGACAGCGTGTTATATATATCGTCAGAGCTGCTACTGGGGCTTCCTCCAGATATTTGAGCAAGGGGAAGATCCGCCGGTGGCCAATGAGAACGGACGCACACCATTATATTCGGCCTCACGCGATAAGTGGCTGGAGCATCCACCAGGCATGTACAGCTCAATGCCCATGGGTTGAGTAAGGGTATATGGGGAATATACCCTTCCATGCTGTACCTATTGAGAATGAAAAGGGACGAACACGGTGCACTATATATATCTAGGCAGCTAGCTTCACACACATACATACACACACACTCTCTCTCTCTTCCTGACCAGAAGACGTACAAATACCTCGAAGAGCTTGATAATCGATATTATCACAGGCTTCTAGCTATTACGAGCCGCGTGGTCCTGTATAATTCCGTGATGTACTGGTTCCTAGAGATGATTCTCCCTTGATAATGTGCAACTATACTGTTTATGTCCGTGGTTGTGCAAGCAACTCGTCTTTACTTAGGTAGCTTTTAGACTGGATGGCAGCCCTTTAGAACACCGGTGATGGAAGTAACACGGCATCAATCAAATAAAAGTCTCTGTCGCCGAGTCGAGCACGGGTAGCAAACTAGATGCTCGTGTATATATATCGCATAAAGGGGGGTAGATATGGATACTTAGGTTACGTGTAGGTCTTATACTGTTATTCTGGTTGGTTGGAATTGTATAATAATTGATAATAATGAGATTGATAGCTTAAAAGAATGCCTCTAGTATTGTAGGTGTATGATGATCCCCTATCTGGACCCCAAAAGAGTTACTGATCTCTGGGGCTAAATAGATTGTTATCGTGGGCCCTATCACCCCTAACTGATCTATAGCAGGGANCCCCCCCCCCCTTCTACTGAAAGCTTTACGAAACATATTGATCCACAACGATGGATGTTGTCCAAGGCTGCTGTCTTTCCCCAACTTCTTAAAATGTTGATGGAATAGACGCGCCCGTGGCGTTGGCTACATGTACATTCAAAGCCTTTAACAGTTATGCGGCCCGAAAAAGATTTCCAGGAGCTTTCAAAAGTCGGGTCAGGAAACCGCGCTTTAATGAAAACAGGTTGGGGGATCAAAGTCTATTGGTCGAAGGTCATGAGTCCACCACGTATGACTTTGTACGTACAGCCTCACGCTCTAGGAGACAAACAGGAAGGAAACCCATCGATGCAACCGTAAATCTTACGAGCTCACCTGAAACCGTAGACCACAAAGGATCGAGGCAATGGCGCGATCTTGTCCAATCAGCTAAGGTCCAATGGAAACCACTTTTGTGTTCACTGGGATGTTCTTCAAAGTTGATGAATCCTAACATCGTTGGATGCCCCTGGATGGCGAGAGTGGTGGGTTTCGCCGAAGCGTCAACGGCCGATCGAAAGTCGTGAACACATCGCGTGGCTGACTACCTTCTACGTACTCTCGCCTACTGCCGTACCATATACTAACGGGAGTTTCTACGGCTCTGTGCTATTAATATACATTTCTCTGACCTACCTAGACTGCCGTTTTAGGATGTCGGGAGGTGACCAACCGGGAAATTCCACGCGTTCTCTTTCTGGAGTTCCAAGCTCGCATACCGGGCTGTGGTCGTCTCCCGGTAAAACCCAATCTGGATAATTGACGGCTGAATAGCATATTTTATACCAGCACTCGGAATGATTGGACTACGCTGTGACGAGCCTGCGGGTCTGGCGAATCTACTCGGTGTCATGCACCCCAGACGCCAGGACACCGGCCGAAAGGGCACATGGCTGGGCCATGCATAACCACCCTCGGCAATTGCAGCCTTCACGGTTGGGCGGTAGGTCTGGCAGGGTGGCATCAGAGATAAAACTCATGGCTGCCCCTACCTGGACTGGTAGGACAAGGATTTACCGTCGACGATCTTCGCCTTGCATCGACGCCGCCGCCTCCTCTTACGGTCTTCGGGTCTATCACCATCATGCGTTTCGCTCTCTTTGCCGCCGCGGCCATCGTGCCCGGCATCAACGCCGCACAGCTTCGTTTCTCGTGTTCGCAGCTTGTCGTCGAGCGTCTCGATCCGTGAGTCAACATGCCTTGGACCAGATCTCGGGGGAACAGGCGTAGGGAGTAACCAGCTAACATGCCGGTGTTGGTGTCTAGCCTCGTCAACCCGGGACTGAACCCGTCCCCCCATCTCCACCAGGTCGTGGGCGGGAACGCGTTCAACGAGAGTATGGACTACACGCAGCACGACCTGCCGACGACGGCGACGTGTACCTCTTGCACGCCGACGGAGGACTTCAGCAACTACTGGACGGCCGTCCTCTTCTTCCGGTATGAAAATAACGCAAACCACCCCCTAGATCACTTGAATCTTGCTTTCAGCTTTCCTCAAGCTGGAAATTCGTACCTGATATGCTAATCACGTTTGTCCTTCTAGCGCGCGGAACGGCACGCTCCACCGCGTCAACACGTTCGGCAACGAGCTGGGGTTCACGGGGGCCAACGGGGGCCAGACGGTGTACTACCTGTCGTCGGGCAAGGTGACGGCGTTCAAGCCGGGGTTCCGGATGACGGTGGGGGACCCGAGCTTTCGCACGGCGCAGGAGCTCAACGCCAAGTACAGGTACCTGGACTACACGTGCCTGGCGTCGTCGATGACGCGCGGCGGGCAGACGACCGACTTCCCCCGGGGCCCCTGCGCCGCGGGCATCATGGTCAGCATCCGCTTCCCGACGTGCTGGGACGGCAGGAACGTCGACAGCGCCGACCACCACAGCCACGTGGCGTACCCGAGCGGCGGCGGCGCGTGCCCGCCGACGCACCCGGTGGCCGTGCCGCAGGTCTTCTACGAGACGTACTGGGACACGCGGCCGTTCAACGACCGCGCGCAGTGGCCCGAGGACGGCTCGCAGCCGTTCGTCTGGTCCTTCGGCGACCGGACCGGCTACGGCATCCACGGCGACTACGTCTTCGGCTGGAAGGGCGACGCGCTGCAGCGCGCCATGGACGCCAACTGCAACAGCGACCTCTTCGCCAACCGCATCAACTGCAACACGCTCCAGACCCAGTCGCTCGACGCCGCCAACAAGTGCCTCAAGCCCACGACGGTCGACGAGTCCATCGACGGCTGGATGGCGCAGCTGCCGGGCGGCATGCCTATCGCGTAGGCGGACGGGGTTGGGCCGGTGGGGTGGATATAATTTCTTAGATAAAGATGGACATAGTTAGATAGTTAGATGATAATTTAGGTACGTTGTGTACGGATTGTGGTTGGCATCGTAAACAGATATCATGTCGACATTCTTAGTCTTCTCGCTGTCGAGACAACCTTGGCCGTATTCTCTAATTGAAGCAAAACTTATCCTCAGAGTAAGATTAATGAACGATGCTCTCTCTCCAAGTACTACCGTATGATTTGAAGATGTTGAATGAGGAGGAGTCCAATGATAATCTGATGACCGCTTCCAGATATTCCGGACCCAGGATTACCTACCTACACGTAACCCGCCCGTCAACATGTCACGATCTGCGGTCTTGGGTCTCACGTTTCTATGCCACCGTACTTAACAAGTATCTGAGTAAAACATTGAAGACGATTACTTAGTGGCTAGCGCTAAAGCCCTCCTGCCGTTTTAGTTCACTTGCTTTGACCTGATTGGTCCTTTCTATGCGGAACCTCACTGTCTGATTGCTAGCCTCCGCCGAATTGCAATGGTATAGGGACACACTTGGTGCCGGTTGAACCGCATGATGATTGAGTGATGGATACAACAGGTCGCCCCAAGGAGTACGATTTATGGTAAATAGTATATCTTACTTATACCTCAACTTATTGTGATAAATGGACATATACTTGAATACCTAGAATGAGATCAACAAAGTCCAAAATAAAACCATCGCATAGGTATCATTAACTACTCTATTGCCTATCCCTTCTAGTTGCGTCCCCTCGTCTATTTGACTCTGTTCACCGCAGCATGTCTCGGCGTCAGCGCGTGTAACGCCCCTGGCGGGCCTTACACTCTCGCATCGGGCCCCTCCTTAGCTTGAACGCCTCCTGTCCGTCTTTCACCACCTTTTCTCCATTATGATTTGCAGAGGGGCCTTGCTGCTCCTTGATCTCAAGACATCCATAATACACGTTGTTATCCGAGATTTGGTCGATAGGCAGCTGCATGTAATTGTCCAGAAAGAGGAGTTTATCGCTAGGGCAATAGTACGTAAGTTGATCCAAAAGGTAATGCGCGTACTGCGCAGTCGTACTCTCGTATATCTCGGAGTGATAGTCCTTATAACAGTACTCCTTATGGGCACATAAAAGGCCAGCGACGAGCTGGACGATGAGCTCTGTATCGACGTCTTGAGCCCAGCCCATGTCGCGTTTGGTAGTCCGCCAGAATTCATCTGGAGCTGTATTTGTAATTTCCTTGGGGTCTCGCTTCATGAACTCTACCACGCGTTGAAAGATGTCGCCTAGGGCTTGATCCATCACATTTTCATTGAGGTCACCTAAGGTGCCCTCGATTTTCTCTTTGATCTGTTCCAGTTCAGGTGTTATCGTGGGCCCTATCACCCCTAACCGATCTATAGCAGGGATGTGTGCCCTCGCAGGGATATTAGCCCTATCTCCACATAACCCGGCTATTTAGTCGCTCGCACACACAGCCAGTTAGTTGAAGCCTTTTTAGATAGTTACAACAACAGTTGTTTTTATTGCTTTTTGAGCTATTTGCGTATGAAAGGAAGTAAAGTGACAGTTATAAGCCCNCTCGCATATACAGCCAGTTAGTTGAAGCCTTTTTAGATAGTTACAAAAACAGTTTTTGATTGCTTTTTAAGCTATTTGCGTACAAAAAGAGATAAAGTAACAGTTATAAGTCTGGTTATTGCTTAGTTGCTTTCCGTTTTTTATTATTTGCTGACTTTTGTACGCAATTATTCGTTCGATTTTTTTTACGACCTCTTTTATTATTTATTACAAACTTTTACTTTATTAATATCTAATATATTTTAATAAATTTATAAAAGTATTAATAATATATTAAAACTTTTGGAAGGTTTAAAAAGTAATAACGGCTTTAAATAAGCTTTTAAAACTAATTTAAAGATTTTTACGAGATTTTAAAGCTTTAAAAAATATATTATTATAAGCTTTATTATTTTTAACTAATTTATAACAGAAATGTATATTTTCGCAGAAATATTAGCCCTATTTTTATATAACCCGGCTATTTAATCGCTTACATATATAGCCAGCTAGTTAAAGCCCTTTTAGATAGTTACAAAAACAGCTTTTGACTGCCTTTTAAGCTATCTGCATACGAGAGGAGGTAAAGTGACATAGATGGAATTTGTTCCAAGGAACTTTTCTTGTGAAGTTTATGTGTGTTATTCTGCCAGCATTTGGCGTGTCTATATAAGTGTAGTCCCCGCAGTTTCAGTGTTTTCTTTTTCTTTTGTAGATAGATAAAAGGGAATAGAGACAAGTCTTTTGGGCGGCATATTATCCACCGTAAGCAATTGGATGGTGTACAATACAGTCAATCCTCCAACGGACCTTTCGATCGGAAAATAACCCTGTACATTTAGAAACCCAATAGACAGCGGAGGAAGGCTGAGACTCGATAGTGTAATAAGTGTATCTGTACCATGCATAACGCATATATCGTTCGTAAAATTGGGCTGGGTGCCCTTACACTGTCTCTGATTTGGGGTACCTAGATGAATTGTCTGTTAACCCTCTGGCGGTGCAACTACACTAACTGTTGGAACGAATTAGCCCACCATGTCCTCTGATGGAAACACTTATACAAGCCTGATAGCACTAAAGGGCTAGGGACAAATGTGAGACGATGGCTCAGTATTTGCTTTTTAAACCATTTATATTTTTCATGCGCGTGAATCGTTTAGCATGCGATCGGACCGCTACCTAGTTGGGGCTTGGCTTCCTTATTGAACGCAACAAGGAAAACGTCACGATCAATCATATTGAACTTTTCTTCCCTCCCTTACCTAGTAGCTTAGTATGTGATTAACGGGCTTCCTCGCTGTATGCTAAATCTTGTCACCTACATAACAGTTCATCTCTATATCATAGACTTTCGATTGATCGTGTGGAGAATCAAAATGATAACGAATCCTATACGTGTAACGAAGCCGTCACCACAATGGTCTTGATTTGATATTAAAAGAAGGCGTTGAAGGGTAAATACTTAGATTGATCGCTGGCTAGCTAAGAGAAAGACTATCTAAGAGGGTCGGTGATGTGAAGTTCTTATAGAACTTGACAACCTCTCTCAACAGGGATGGTTTGCCAAGTAGACTAAAAGTCTAGGCAAACCAGGTCACGTGGTTGACGAATGCGGGGGAGTCAAGGAATGAGAGGTTGGTTTGTAACAATACGCTGGACGCAACATCACTTTACTTTATTCATAAGCTCTACCTTAGTTGACTGATGATCCTCTCTTCATGAATCAAAACTATGGATATGTGCTTAGCGTGCCTGTATGGCGGGTGCTTTCTATGTGCTCTCGGCAAGCCACGTCATGGACTGAGGGGAGCTATAAACTGTAGTTGGTCTTAGCATGAGACAGCCGCAAGCGAGTTATCAGAGTGGTTAGTTTCTATTCCTGACAACGCTAGTGGCCCTCATTCGTTAGCTCGCTCAAGACAGATCTCAGACAGTTCCCAGAGTAGGTCATAGCATTATGTGGTGGTCCGCGTGTGGCTTGGGATAGTGTGGTTTAGACCAAAAAGCAAACAGCCTTAGCATGTGCGCGTTAGAATGGAATACAGCATCAATGACATGGCCCGAGGCACATCCGAGGGAACGGAATGACACTGTAGCCATCATGTGAATTCTGAAGGTGAGTCAAAATGACACTGCACTTTTCACTCTACGCTTAGAGTCAGGTATTGCTTCTGTCTCAGGCAAGTAGCAAACATACTAACTTGTAGATGATCAGCTCATTTCAGCACGCCACAGCAGTAGAAGTAATAGAAAAGGGGAATACTAGTCTCGGAGCAGAACTTTGTTCAATATCCCTTGCTCGGGCACGGAAAAGATTACTTTTGGCTCGAACACAGAGGTCAATCTTGATAGGAGAGAGGCCTAGATGACGAAGTATAAAGCCCACGGAACTCTACCACCAGGACAGAGATCAAAGCAAAGAGAAAACTCAACATAGTCCATCCCGTTTCCCATTCCCAAACTTAACCTATTTCTCATTTCCTCCACAATGAAGGCCTCGACTTTCACTTACGGTCTACCACTGTTCGCAGTCCTCGTTGGCGCCTCGCTCGATGCCTACGAAGCGGTCTGTCCTGACAAGGATGGAAAGCCCGGAACCCTCGCCTCCGGACAGGAGTTCACGTACAATTGCCGAAAGGAATTTCTCGAGGAGGGCATAATCACGCCCACCCTCACGGCCGATGACCCTGAGGCATGCGCCGCACATTGCGGGTCTAATGCGCAGTGCGTCGGCAGCCAGTGGCTCTACAGCTCCAAGGAGTGCCAGCTCTTCTCCGCCGGCCAGGACTCGCTCCAGCTTCGCCGGGGCTCCATCGCCATGGTCATCACCCCGAAGAAGGAGGACGAGGAGAAGGAGGAGGAAGGCGCAGGGAAGGCCGCGACGCCCGACGACGCCGTCTCGCCGCCGGAGTGCAAGTCCTGCGAGAACTCGCTGAAGGACTGCGAGGGCGCCGAGAGCAAGGTCAAGGAGGAGCTCAAGGAGTGCCAGGCGGCGAAGCCGAACTGCAAGTCGTGCGAGAACTCCCTGGCGGACTGCGAGGACGCGGAGAAGAAGCTCCAGGGCAACCTGGGCAAGTGCGACGCCGACCGCAAGAGCTGCGAGGACAAGCTCAAGCAGTGCCAAAGCACAGGCGACTCCAAGGACAAGGAGAAGCAGACGCTGCAGAAGCAGGTGGACGACCTGAAGAAGCAGCTCGAGGCGTGCCAGAAGAAGAACAGCGCCGCCGCCGCCGCCGCCACGGCGCCCAGGGGCCTGAACGAGAAGCAGGTGTGTCCCGCGCTCAAGGGCAAGCAGCACAAGCAGGGCGGCGGCACCTGGAAGATCAGCTGCCAGCAGGGGCCCTACGGCACCGTGATGCGGGCCACCGGCCACAACTTCGAGCAGTGCCTCGAGACCTGCGCCCGCGACACGCAGTGCCAGGGCGTCAACTACTGGGCCAACTGGAAGGACCAGGGCAAGCGCTGTGTCATGCTCAGCCGCCACGACGGCAAGCTCGGCACCGTCGTGAAGGACCCGCTTGTCGGGGCCATCCTTGTCGCGCGGAACTAGATCGCCTACCTAAGCGGTCATGGCAGTGCGTGTGGGTAGCTAGTTGGGTCGGGTGGGATGACTCCATGAGCTTGGCGTGGAACATCTTGGAAAGTAATAGTCCTATGTTTTCACAAGATTTTCTCGTTAGTTTGGACTGGATACGTAAGACGGGGTTATCAGGTCAATTAGCAAGATATTCTTATTGACAAGGGGCTTCTGAGCGGTGACCCTAGCCCGTTGTTCTTCGATGACAGCCAAACGTTCCAAGTTCACCGTGTGATTTGCTCGGTCTGTTTCCTTTGCAGAGCAGGATAGTACAGCGAGAGGTGTATGCGAGACTTGAAGGCTTCATCAAGGGTTCCAACACGATTGGTGGTAAGGAATAGAATGCCATTGTAGTATTCCAGTACTCTAAAAGATTATGGTGTGAGTTCTAGCCCTACCAGCCCCATGACGATGCAATATGAACTAAGGCTTACCGGAGAAATACTGAGACTAATGCGTTCCTTTGGAGAGCATTGGTCTCTCGTTGGGAGAGAAACACGTCGGCCTCGTCTAGCAAAAGGATACTATGTCACCGGGGGTCAGTTAGATGATTAATCTTTTGATAGAAGGTTAACGATTATGTGGGCGAGATAATACGCTCGTGTGCCAAATGCATGTTTGAGCTGTGGTAAATATACGTACCAGTCCTACAAATGCGCAAACCGAAATATTTCACCCAGTGATTTTCGACACCTTGCGGAGTGAAGCCTAGGTCACCACAGGTAATGACAAAAAGCGGTTTCTTGTGCCATACGGCGACGGCCTCGGCAGTAGCTGTCTTCCCAACCCCTGGTGCGCCGTGAAGCAAGATCACAAGGCCCCTTCCCTTGCCTCGGACGAGGTCTTGGTCCATCATGGTTAGGAACTCTGGGAGAGACTCCATTTCTTTCCGTTGAAAGTGTGACGAGACAACCGACTGGACGATTTGGATATGCGAGGTTTGATCTTCAAGTTCTTAAAGGGATCTGACTCCGCCGCGAGTTTCCGAAAGTACTGAACATCTCCTGCAAAGAATTTGCGCTCTCTCAAAGCATAAGCATACAACCTGGGGGAGAGAAGAACAAGGTCTGTCTGCATCATAATATTTTCTTTCCGGGGTACATGCATATCGAGTTTAGGTGAAGCTTGACTAAGCACCCTAGTAATTACTTGCAAAGAGAGTAAATTGAGTGTGTATATTTAAAAGATCTCTTTTTTTAGTAAGAAGATTTATTATTTATATAAATTAATTGAGTTATTATATTATTATTTTTAATAATAAATTTTTTAAAAATTAGTAACATTTATTAATTATAATGTAATATATTTTTTAATTAAATTTTTATATTAAAAAAACNAAGTGACACATGCGAAACGGGGCACCCCCGCGACTCGAATGGTACGGTCTCATATGCTAGGTGGTGTTATCCCCGACGATAGACTGTGAGATTTTTTTCTAGAAGTTTTGGCATATGTGAGGGGAATGGGGAGGGAGTTCGCAGATGTCCTGGGAATATAGCATCCTTTTGTATAATACCAAACAATCTTATACTACTGGAACTTGTCGGTTCACCACGGTCCAATCGACCATGTATAAGTTTACGGTCTTCTTCATTGCCGCCGTCTCGGCTGAGCTCGCACGAGCAGATCCTGAGTGCTACACAGGTCCGACCAATTCTGCTGGCAATAACATTGCCCTATGGACATACGTAAACAAAGACTATAGGGCCCGTGAGTACTACTTCTTTCCCCCTTTGCCATGGACATTGCTTACGAAAATTATTAGATGTCAGCCAAATGGCCCAACGGGGAAGTAAGTGCCTGGCATTCGAGGCCAATTACTCCTCCATGGTACCGTCTTAGCAGCCTTTGATCGATACGATGCGGCAAATCGCGAGCAACATCCGAGTCCCTCGATTGTTTTCTATCATCTACCTATGAAATAGACGACGAGTTCTGTGAAGATTATCTACCCGAATTCCCAACGGGCTTCCGCACTCGAAACACACTGGCCCAGATGGAAGGCATTTTTTCTCTACCAAAGGTCACCAGAAAAGCGTTAATCAACTACTTCTTCCCTCATGAAGGCAATTCGGATACGGACCGGACTGTCGCACTTATTCTCGACGATACCCCTAACAGGCACTTCCTGACCAGGACCTATCTCCGTGAAGCTAAAGGCTCGTACAAGAGGGAGAATTTTTCGCTGCGAAATTTCCCTTTCTATCTGGAGTCCATGGAGCGTTTAGAACTAAAGGTGGCAGGTTTAGCAGCTTCGATGGGAAAGGCTTATGCTATTAGCTATGCACTGAGGCGCTGGTGTCAATGGCGATGACATCGAACTTGTGTTGGTTACTTCAGCTAATCTAGGAAGGCCGGGACCTTTTGACTTCCAGCATCAGTTTGTGGGGTTTTACCTCCTTGCTTTCGGACAATGTGAACAGGTAGATAGACTTGTCTGAAGAACCAGATGTGGTATCTCAAGCCTTCAAGGGATCAATGGTCACTGGGGATGGCCAGCTCTTCATCCCGCATTGCCAGAAAAGCCCGGTGTTGTTTTCGGCTTTCAAGAAGGGCTATATGGATGCTGGTAAAGAAATCCTGGCCGACAAGAAGTTGGGGACGAAGTTCAGCATGGAGGAGTATGGGGAATACCTACGCGGAAAATTTCCTGCGACTGAATTACATAACCCGCAATTTCTCTTCCATGGATACAAAGTACCTAGTGCTCACCTTACTTTGATTAAGACGAAACCGATACCAGATCCGCTGTTCCATCAGTCGAAAATGATCACGTATCGTGGCAATTCCATGGTGATTTCTTGCGACCGCCGATTGTGGAGCAGCGGCTAGGTACCTGTCACCTGCAGGTAACGGGCAGTAACGTGGCTTTCGATTCCCAGTAACAGGGCACTTACAGGTCGCTGTACCTGGGCGCTTGCGCCCCCACGTCCACGTGTTGCTACAAAGCAGTGGCTTTTCTCCTCTCTTCTGCCCTTGCACCGTTCCGACCCTCAACCTCATGATAAAGACAGCGAAAGAGACCCTTACAAAAACGAAGAGTAAATGCTATTGTGTTGAGTAGCTTTATCTGACGATTTACTTCCTTAGTTTTCAAGGCTCACGTACATTGTCCAACTCATAACAGAACCTCAATCCTTTATGAGCCGTCTTTGACGCGTGCGCGTGGAGTCACAAGCTCAACAATGTCTTTCATTGCCCTTGTTTCCTCATCAACGGTCTCCTACATACAAGATGACGTGTGCCAGCTGTAGAGCTGTTTGGTCATATCATCAACATATTGCTTCTGCTGAGGCCAGACTTCTACCTATTTATTTAATCTTCTCATATTCTTGTCTTCGACGTCTTTGCCGAGGTCCTTCTCACTCTTACCTACCTAACTTAGTCAACTCGGCACGTTTCTTTTATTATCACTGTTCATAAAAAGCGCGTCAACATCACCCAGGATGGCAGCACACCAACAGGAACCCATCGTCTCCCTGCGCACCCAGATGCCTCCCCACTACACCTTCGTTTCCAAGGGCAACGTCTACATCACCGGACACTGCCGGAAGCGGACGCAGGCCGCGGGGGAGACGGTCTACGTCGTGCACGACGCGCACAGGCGGGCGCTCGGCATCCGCGTGCCGACGGCCATCTACCGCGCGGTGGTGGCCGCGCACAACGAGACGCGCGAGGCGCGGGCGCGGGCCGTGCGGCGGCGGGACGCCAGGATGAGCGACGCCTTCCGGGCCTCGGTGCTGGCGCACTACCCCGCGATCCCGCCCGCGGAGCTGCCCGGGGTCGTCGCGTGCACGATGCGCAAGCGGAGCGGCCGCGTCGGCCGCACGGCGACGCTGGAGCTCGCGGCCAAGACCCAGCTCGCCGTGCGCGCGTACATCCGCCACGGCCACATCGCCTACGACGACCTCCTCAGGGGCGGCCTCGACAGGGAGGCGGCCCGGGTGCGCGTCGCCGCCGGGATCGAGGAGGTCGCGCGGGCGTGGGGATGGTCGCCGATCCCGGTCGGCGGCGCCAAGGGGCATGCGGCCAGGCCTCGGGCCGTGGGCAATCAGCGGCGACGGGGCACGGGGAAGACTAAGAGCGGCGCTTCGGCGCCAAGAAAGACGAAGGCAGAAAGCAGACCAAGCAGGCAAGCTAGTGCAGCCTCGAAGGCAGACGGCCAGGCTCAGAACCCAACCTCACCATAGGTTTTGATGAGCGTTTGCGTAGGGCAGCGCTATCTGGATTGGTTTTTGCATTGTACATAGTTAGGGAGTCTAGGGTTTCATTAGATCTTTACTCACGACTGAATAATGTTCTTTAAAACGGTGTATTGAACTCAAAGTTGTTACTTATATAACTGAGTATACGTTTTGCAGTGGGAGTGTACGTTTTGTAGTGGCCTGATGTTGAGGATAGACGAGGTTATGATTGCCATTGAACCTATTATTAGGAAGTATCATCACTAGGTTAAGAGTACGTGTGGGAGCGTACCTCCTTATTACCACAGATGGTGGGTCGTATCTCTCCTGAATGTTCCGACACCTTAACTATCACACGGCCTTTATCATCCGCAATTAACTGTAGCATTTTCTATTGTAAGTATTCCAAGAATCTGATTCCAAGGCAATAGAAACGTCGTATTGGCAACTACCTAAGACTAACGTTAGTCGGTTATGGTGTTGTGCCCGGTAGAGCTGTTATTCTTTCACTTACTAGCATTGTTTTCATATGTACATAAACAGCGACGTTGAATGTCAACATATTTTACTGTTCAAATACATTAGTGGTGTCAATCTGTTGTATTAATACATTAGGAGAGGACGCTGGATTTTGCAGTTCGTCAATACTCGAGTATTAACCTGTCAACAACCTACTACCTCTCAACTTACTTGAACTCAACCTCAACCCCTAAACAATCTATCAATCCCTGAAGCGATCTATACCAAAGTTATCTGAGATGTGTGTCTGGAGCCGTGTTATGTGTGAGGGGGCTCCGTGGATGAGCACAACCTGCCAGCATGTGTGGCGAACGTATCGGGCAGTCGATTGCGGAGAACACCACGATTCGGATGCTGAAGAGACCCGCTGGATAATAGAACGTCAAGGCATATGCCCACGCTGCGCTCTACCATCACCACCTGATAGCGACACCGAGTGCGAGCTATCGTCACCACCTGATAGTGTCATAGGGACCCACACACACTAGGAGTGACTGGCCGAGACGAGGCATGTGACGAGGCAGTTGGACTGTGATACATAAGGCCTTTGCAGATACGAGAATTCCAGGTAGTAACGCAGGCAGCAAATAGTAACGAGGCTGTCGGCGCTATCGGCGCTATAGGATTACTGCTTTAGGAAGGCACGCTAGCTATAAAAGGGACTGAAGCCCGCCGAGGGAAGCTAAAGAGAATTTAGTCGGCAAGGCAGATCCTAGATTTGATATAGCTTCAATACAAACCATCTACCCCCTTCTGACAGATAGCGACACCGAGTGCGAGCTATCGTCACCATCTGATAGCGACACCGAGTGCGAGCTATAGTCACCATCTGATAAGGTCACCACGTGCAAGCCACCGCTCCCACGTGATGGCGACGCCGAATGAGGCACTGAAGAAGTCTTGTCCTGATCCTGATTGCAAGTGGTGTCACAAATCACAAGATAGCACGAAGTGAGGCTTTATGAACTAATGTTGATTCTTTTCATCAGTGTTAGGTATCTTGCAGGATCACTGGACTCGATAAGCACTCATTGTACCCATTCATTTCACAAGTTATTTGGATAATACCATTGTCAGTCGTTTACAACACTGGTTTGAATAACGCGCTCATTGAAGGGTGATAAAAGAATTGAAGAAAAAAAAACCTTAGGTAGGTATAAAAGTATTGAATTGAAGTTCTGAAAAACAACATTCTACCGAAAGCGACTTGGAAGGCATTAGGGTAACTAATACTAACATGTACAATGCAAATCTTCTAGTTTCCCAATCTTACATATTACACAATGGTTATTTCTATTGGTGGTATTAGCCTATCGGAGCATGCCTAGAATACTCACATAATGGTGTCTGTTAACGATTCTCCATGTGCCGTCCACAGTAAAACTAGAGTTCTCATAGCACCTAATGCTCTTGTAGTAGGTATTAGGTACCTACAAGTGATTCGTATTAGTATATCGAGTTTAAGTGAAGGCTCATATAGCACCTAGGTGGTCTCTTTCAGGGAGAGTAAATTGAGTGTCGTCTAATCTAGGATCTCTACTCCGAAGGAGGAGATTTGACACCAGGGATCCATGATGTCAGTCTCCAGCAACACGACAATCACGAAAATCATATGTTGCATCCATGGGAAACGTACCAAATTGAGAGACGCTGCAGAAAGCAGCTATCCTCCTTAATATATACACTATTTCCAGAAGCCAAATCGCTGACCTGTAACTGTGTTCACTTTTGTTTCCTCTATGCTACTATCCAATAATAAGTGGCCCCTGCCATAACACATGAGAGGACCTGGCGTACCCTTTGGTCCTAAACCTGCTCCAAGCTTCAAAGTGACGCATGAAAAGATCTTATAAACAGATAATATGTACTTCAATAAGGTAGGCATTGGTAATCAACAGAAGACTCATGTTGATAATAAACATCTCGATTTGAGAGACGACTAGTTATCATGGCATGTCACGGAACTGAATTCGATGTTGTCGCTGCACACACCACTTTTGACCTCTGTGGGGGTTCCGATGGAGTGTACCTTGGGGTAGGTCTTGCAGGTGGAGTCCTTGGGCTGGATCTTGTGGCCGTTCGCAAACTGGCCCTTGCAGTCGCTCTTCTTGTCGTCCGCGTCGAAGTACTCGCAGTCGACGTCATGCTTCGACGCATTCAGGTTGAAGTCGATGTCTTGTTTCTTGGTCGAGGATATGACGTACTGCACACTGGGTAAGAAAGGCCAGCCCGAAGAGAAGCGCGGTCGAACGAGAACTCACATGCTCGCCCTTGCATTCCTTGTTCTTGTAGACGGAGGCGCTCCAGGCGCTCACCAACGGGCTCATGGCGAGGACTACCACGGCCGCGGCTTGGAGAGGGAAACGCATGGCGATGGAAGAAGGAAGGGCGACTTGGGTTTGGTTATATGGAAGAGCCTAAACAAGACACGCGGTTGATGTACGGTGTGTGACTAGACGAGCTCGCGAGAAGCGAATGACATGATCAAGAGCCAACTGAGCAGCGAGTACAGCAGCCCTATATAAACGCAATACTAAAATACTCGCCTAGCTGCAGTCCCGACAACTCCGTCACTTTTTCATCCTAACATGCAGGACTAAGTACTGGCCGCGATGCGCCGGACACCCCGTATTAGTGACCGGCCGGATGACTGATAGCCTGGTCCCGTAGTTCCTGTCAACAGGGATGGAGATCCTAGAACCTGGGGAAGTGGCATAACCCCACTGGAGCTGTGGCCGATCGTCCTGTAGCCTATTTTTGGAATCCACTATATGGGATTTGAATTGCCCGATCGGAACTCGAATGGAACTTAAACAGCCTACCGAAGGCCAAGGATTAGAAATCGAAGGTTGCGACAGATCTGGTGCGGTGACTACATCGAGCAACTAGTTTGCCAAATCCCTTGGCCAAATCCCTTGTCAAATGTATGGTTCGGTTGAGGTCGATCAACGCTGACGCGGGATGTTCAGGTTGTTAATTGTTGCCTATTGTTCCCTTCGTTGGCTACGATTGCAACAACTGAACAGACCACGGTGAGTTATATTAGGAATTGAACAACGAGGGCTGTCATGTCGTGCGTCCTAATTCGTAATCATTGATCAGTCAAGAAATCCTTCCGACGTCATACTGTCCGAGAAGCCAAAGGTGTCTAGACTCTCAGCGTGGATTTGTTACATGTTCCCTAGTCTTGTGGTGATAGCTGTTGCGGGATATAAGGTACCACCAATTGCTATAACTTCAACAACAGTGTTGCTTTTGCAACAGCAACCCCAGTGGTTTCGTAGATGATCCCAGACATGTAACAACTACCTGTTGTCCATTCCGCATGCCACATAGCCCTACCAGACCTACCTACATATGATCCAAATGTTATCCCACAATGATGAACGAGGGGTAACCGAGGATTAAGATAGGTATTGATCATCTCCCCCCAGCCTGCCTGTTTAACTGCGCAGTTTCCGGACGACCAAACAAAAGAAAATATTACCTGACCCAGTCACGAATCAAGACGTTCAACCATATGATTATCCTGATAGATGTACCATGAAATTTGAAACGGGAGACTTAACCTATTATATATTAAATCTTATCGTATCATACTCCGAGGAGCATAGATCGGTGAGTATGTACATCCAAGTAAACCTTAGCTTGTTCCATATTTATAGATACTCATGATCACTCCTGTATGCTACTTCTTCCCTCTTCAGTACCTATTACTGAACATGCCGTTGGATGCCAAGGCGCATTACCTAGCCTCAGCTACTTTTCCCTATCCAGCTAGGGTCCCCGCACGCGTCTAGTAACTGAAGGACAGGCCCCCGTTGGCGCTGATCAGGCTGCCGGTGCACCAGCCGGCCTCGGGGCTGCACAGGGTGGCGACCATGCCGGCGATCTCGTGGTCGTAGGCGGCGCGGCCGCCGAGGCGCTCGCCGAGGGCGCGCACCTCGGGGCTGTCGCCCTCGCGGACGGCGACGAGGGGCGTGACCGGGTTCCAGAGCGCCAGCTGGCGCTTGGTGGCCTCGGACGCCGACAGGTACATGTCGGTCATGACGGGCCCCGGGTTGAGCGTGTTGACGGTGGCGCGCTCGGCCAGCTCCCGGCACCACACCCGCGCCAGCGCCTCCAGCGCCCCCTTGGTCCCCGAGTACAGCGTCGTCTCCGGCGTCCCCAGCTTCGGGTTGATGCTCGACATCAGCACCACCCGCCCCGACCGGTCCGTCGGCAGGTGCGGCAGGCACGCCGCCGTCAGCAGCGTCGGCCCCAGCACGTTGACCGCGTACATGTGGGCGAAGTCGTCCTCGGTCACCTGCTCGAGCCGGCCGAGCCGCAGCGCCGCCGCGTTGTGCACTAGGATGTCGATCTGGAACAGCCGCTGCTGCGTTTCATCCTTACTTGCTCCCGTACCCGGTGGCGCGGTGGCGAAGTGCGCCCGCGCCTCTTCAACAAGCCGCGCGCACTCCTCGCGCTTGCTGATGTCGGCGCGCACGACGAGGGCACGGACGCCGTGCGCGCTCTCGAGCTCGGTGCGCAGCGCCGCGGCTGCCGAGCCGGAGCCGGTCGTTACGTGGTTGATGAGGATGTTGCAGCCCTTGCTGGCGAGGTTGCGCACGATGGCCGCGCCAATACCTGGGTTATTGTGTTAATAACGTTGTTCTGTCCGCTTCATGTTGTTAGGCGGTGGATGGGATGGGGACTGACTCCGTGCGGAACCGGTCACGATGGCAAGCTTGCCCTCATGGATGCGCGCAGGGCGAGGCTCGGGGCCACAGGTCGACGTCATCGGAGACAGAGTGTTGGGTTACGGTCACGGTGTTGAGGTGATACCAGAGGACGTGGGTGGCCGGGACAGGGCGAGATCTTGTTGGTCGAAGAGGTGCGGCCGACACCTCGTTTTACGGATGCCGCACCTTGGTGATCTCGGATGCAATGCGATGCAATACAACCTCCCAATCCAAGTTATCAGCCGCATAGATCGGCTTCACGCCCGTACGATGTATGTAAAAAAAGGGGGGGGGAGTGCAGCAGCTTCCGCCACCGATGTTACATATGTGCGCCTCTATCACAACCGACGAAGCGGGAACACGGCAGCCAAGCAGTGGAGGCAGCGTACGATGCACGGCATCCTGGCAATCCACCCCTGATGGACGGGCCTGCAATCGTTTGCCGTACCATTGGTCGATGGGCAATGTGATGCATCAAATTTATGTGACCGAAGCGGAAATTTCGCTTGATTATTGCAGGATACTTCTGGCCACCCCGCGACTACTGGGCACTAGTACATGCGGTTGGTTCGAAAATTTCTGCAGGAGAATACGGCACATTCAGAATACTGACTATCTATTGAGGCGATTTACACCCCGATCTACATCCCCAAGCTGGCCTCGTCCGTATTTCCCCCCACGCCTCCCCGCTCCTCTCTCATTTCGCCATGTAGCCCCCGTCGATAGGCAAGGCCACACCGGTTACGTACGAAGAAGCATCGGACGACAGCCAGAGCGAGCCCTGCGCGACCTCATGTGCCATGCCGAATCGGTTGAGGTAGCTCACTACAGGGGCGAAGTCGGCCTCTGTCGTCCCCATTGTCACTAGTGCAGCGGCCGACATCTCGGACTTCGTATCGTCAGTGATATTTCTATAAAATGCCAACCAGCATGATTCGGATGTGTCTTACGTAGATGGCTCCCGGAGCTATAGCGTTGACCCTGATGCCGTGAGGACCGCCTTCCATTGCCGCATGCTTCGTCAGGCCGATTAGGGCGTGCTTGGCGGCCGTGTAGGCGGGCACTGCATTCCACCAACCGGCAGTTAGTACGTGGTTCCGCTAGACACTCCGCAAATAGTCCTAGATCCCGCCTGTAGCACCCGGAACTAGAGGCAGCTATTTAAGGCAGAACCAGATCCTCGGTAAAAAGGGTCGAAGTAGAGTTAGTTGTGAGAGACCTGGGCATACGTACTATTAGGCTGCGGCTTGAAGGCATTGATCGAGGCGATGTTGACGATCGAGCCCTTGCCGCCCTGCTTGATCATCTGCTGCATCTCGTATTTGCAGCACAGCGCCGTGCCGCTGAGGTTGATGCTGGTCAGCCTGCTCCAGTACTCCTCGTCGAAGTCGGTGAGGGGCGTGTTGTCCGGGGTCAGGGCCGCGTTGTTGATCGCGACGTCCAGCCTACCGAACTTGGCCACAGTCTTATGAATCAGCTCCTGCACATCCTGGGACTTGGATATGTCTGCCCTGACGAAGATGATGTCTCCGAGGGCGGACAGCTCGGCAGCCACTTGCTCGCCTTGCCTCTCCTTGATGTCGCAGATGGCCACCTGAGCACCAGCCTTCAGGAAGACTTCGGCGGTCGTCTTTCCCATACCCTGAGAAGCGCCCGTGATGATGGCGACCCTGCCCTTCAGGACAGGGTATATGGGAGCCTCATCAACTTCGGGCATAGTGTGTATTCAGGTCTTGTGGGACGTTGGAGAAGGGTGGTAGAGTGAGACAATGAATAATACTACGTAGAGCTTTGCGATAGGGACAGAATACAGTTACCCCTTTCCGCAATTTGTACTACTCATCTTGGACCCAGGGGTTCGTCCCTTCTTACGCTTGTTTCATCTGGAAGAGCAGTGGCTTGACGGGAGGCATTTCTACGGGGGAGGGGGTCTCAATCATGTCCATGGGATCTATGGAGAGAATCCCTAACTCGGACGTGGTGGTGGCAAAAGTTCCTTGGTATGGATCAGCAAGAAATTCGATTGGTCCCGCAGTTAATTGCATCGTACCATTACATGGCACCAGTAAAGCTGGCTGCATTGTGAGCTGCAGTCCTACTATTCACGACCTCAGTGGATAGGGGACCGGATATGACGTGTGATTTGGCGGACGGTTTCGGCCCGAAGCCGGGTCGACACCTACATAGTACGTACATAACATCTATGCCAAGATCTATACAAGCGAAGGGCATTAGTAGGCGAAGGTGCGTTACACATCCCTTTGCACATCCCCTGCTCTGAGCCTCCAAAGCACCCTGAGAACGTGGGGATCGATATGACTAGTCACAATGTATCCTAGTCAGACTTACGAAGACTATTCACACCAAGAATACCGACACTCTGAGACTGTCTGACGGTACAATCGACCTATTGAATGTTTCGTATAGCGCATGAGCAGGTAGCATTGAAACGTGAAACGATGTAACTCAAGCCCGCATACTTATGTTGGTGTTCGGAACTCTCGCTCGGAAGACTTGCGATTCCTTGTCTCTTGTGCGCTCTTAGGCATATACCAACATCCACGATGGCTAGCTCCGCAAAGTCCAGAGAGCCTCAAGGAGGGTTCGTCATCCAGACGAAGACAAAGACCAGTACCGAGACTAGCAGTAACACGGGCGAGTTACAGACTCGTCTGGCAGGGACTAGCAGGCGGGTCATCCGAGTAGGTTTCCCCCCCTTCCCAGTGTTTACCTGCCAACCAAATGATCAATCTTGTTGAACGTGACAGGTATGCATCACAGCCGCTCTCGGGGGGTTCCTGTATGGCTTCGCCGCCAACGCCATGTCAGGGACTCTAGCACAGCCGAGCTTCATCGCGCTGTTTCTGTCGACCGCCGACGCTACTTCGCGGACCGACGGTCTTCTTGGCGGGTATGTCGCGATCCTATTCGTCCGCTCCCACTTCTAGAAGAAGGTAAAAGAAAAAGGAAGGGAAGGGAAGGGAAGGGAAGGGAAAAAGAAAAGAAAAAGTGACTGATGCCCTTTTTCCTCAACTACAGCTTCCTGGCCGGTGCCATGGTCGGATCTGTCGTACAGGCTCCCATCTCGAACCGGTGGGGTCGGCGGAAAGCCAACCTCGCGGCGGCCGTCGTGTCCGTCGTGTCCGGCGTGCTGCAGTCGGCCTCGTACCACATCGCCATGATGCTGGTGGCGCGGGCGCTGTGCGGCGTCGGCGCGGGCATGGTGCTGGCCAACTCGCCCGTGTACATGAGCGAGGTGGCGCCGCCGCGGGCGCGGGGCCTGCTCGTGGGGCTCCAGGGCGTCGGCATCGTGGCCGCGTACATCGCGTGCTCGCTGTGCGCGCTCGCCTTCAGCTTCGTCCGCCGCCCGGCGCAGTGGCGCCTGACCTTCGTCGTCTACACCGCCGCGGCCGCCCTGTTCGCCGCCTCCCTGCTGCTGCTGCCCGAGTCGCCGCGCTGGCTCATGGAGAAGGGCCGCGACGCCCAGGCCGCCGCCGAGCTCGAGCGCCTCCACCGCACCGCCGCCGACCCCGACGGCACCCTCGCCCGCGCCGAGGCCGTCCAGATCCGCGCCCAGGTCGACGCCGAGAGGCACCTGCCCAAGGGCTACATCTACATCTTCCGGACCCCCCACCTCCGCAAGCGCGCCTTCTGCTCCATCCTCCTCTGGATCATGGGCCAGGGGACCGGGATCACCGCCATCGCGAACCTGATTCCGGTGCTAATGGGCGGCCTTGGGTTCGGGGTTACCCTTCAGCTGGGCCTCGGCTGTGCGTGGACCGTGGTTGCGATACTAGGCTGCTTCGTGAATGTTCTGTACTTGGATAAGATTGGCCGGGTCAGGCTTCTGGGTCAGTTCCCCTTGCCTCCCTCCCTGCGAGTCATATTGAACTAATTTTTGGATGTGTCCAGTTATCGGCGGCATCACCAATGCCACGATCCTCGCTACCATGACCGCACTTGCCAGGTTCTATCTCAATACGACCTATCAGCCAGGGATCAATGCTCTAGTGGCGCTTTACTTCATCTTCGGATTTGCCTTCACGTCCACGATCGAGTGTACCGCGTACGTCTACGGCTCGGAGATCTGGCCAACGCATCTACGCAGTGAGGGGTCGACGATTGCTTACGCATCGTTCTTCGGAAACGCAATTGCTTACAGCGCACCTGTCAGTGTGGCCTTGCAGAATATCGGGTGGAGGTACTACTTGGTATTCGTGGCCGTGACTGTCGTGTCTACAACTATTCTCGCCTTTTACTTCCCAGAGGTATGTGCAACTTCAAGCTCTAAGTTACCTGCGCTGACACGGCGGCCAGACCAAGAACCTGACATTGGAAGAAATCAATGCCAAGTTTGGTGACCAAGTGGCCGTTGACCTGAAAGACGCCATTGCAGCCGAGTTCCAGGCCGAAACTGGCGGTGACAAGTCAACGTAGACCTTCCCGTGAGCGGGGATGTGTAAGTAATGCAGTAGTCGGCAGAAAACATGTACTATTAGCAACCCCCATCGAAGCATTAATTGTAACATTAGATACAACTATGCAGTGCTTATCAAAAGCAAATCCAGGGACCATTCATTTATCATGTACAACTCAGGCAAACCTGGTATTAGGCGAAACTGGGGATTAGCTGCTTTCTCTCTCCTATTAGCCCAAGACTGACAAAGTTTCAATACAGCCAGGGAGCTCACAACAGACCGTACCCTCGATCTTTGGTCCCTGGACAGAGTTACCAGTAAGGATTTACGCTCGCTGTAATGGTCTAACAATTGGTTAGATGTGATGTCTTAGAGAAACGGACTGGCCTGGTAAATGGCAGTCTCTCTTTGAGTACCGTCGTCCTTCTTGCTAGTAAATCACAAAAAGCAAAGGACGGGATATCTTCCGGGTGCCGGGGGGGGACTGGGAAGTTGATAGGTCATATTTTTTCTCCGGCCACTCTTGTTTCACACGATCTGTGTAGCTGCTTAGCTAGCTCCTCGGGACTAGCTCGTGCCGATCTAGATCAAAACCCAGACGGGTGGCGTAGGACGAAGGGTGTCCCGAAAATCTAGGTAAAGCCCGGCCGGTGCAGGCGGCTGGGGAAGACACGAGGTGAATGTTAAGATCCGTTGTCCGGTCCTGGGATCATTGCCAACGACCTCACTAAAATTGGAAGTTCCATCGTATTAACTTAATTGCCGTGCCGTGCAAAGTTCCAACATATATGACTGCTCATGCTAGGGACTGGCTCATTCGGTATTACAGCGTAGGGTATCCTTGCGGTCTGCTAGTGCTTATTGCTGTGAGGAACATAGACTTCATACTATCCAGGCTCAAGGAAACCGGTAGCGAAGGCGTGTACGACGTACGCTCTGCTGGCGAGATCAATAAGGCGCATATGCCCATGCAGGTGACGGACATGGGTGGGCAGGATATGGGCTCTACTCTAGTATCTACACTAGTAACGGCTTCTTCGCCTATCCAGCGAAGCGGTCTAGCGAGCTTCCATTCTGCATCCTCAGTGGCTGTCGTCTCAAGCCACATTGGGGTTTCACCCGTTGCTGGTAACGGCTAGCAGCGCCCTCCGCACGGGACAGCAGCCCATTCGCCTGCGTCTCCAACCCACAGTCGCGGGTTAATGCAAAGTCTTCTTTTGCTGGAAAGGGTGGCGGACAACCATAGCAAGATAGGAGGTTTTGCCGCCTCTCTATTCGTCTTCTCTATTCGTCCACTTGCTTGTGTGAGGTGCGTCCGCCGAAATGGCAATATAGCAAAATGAAGGCTTGTATGGAACTCGATGAAGAGCCCTGTAGGCCTCTTATACAGATAGATAAAATTTTGCATCTTGTGCCACATTCGGGATCTTGAGGGTTTTATGCAAGAAGCTCCCGCGGCCTCCTGAACCCCCGCGATATCACAACAAAACTGCACCAACATCTGTCTATTCAAGGCATTAGAAGCGTCACGACAATATACAGAAGCCGTCCAGCCCCCTGTCAGAGAGATCTCGTAACTACACCGAACGCTGTTCCCTGTCAGCGCATCTAGGCCTGCGGTTTTGGCCGTTGGTGGCTTCAGGAACATTTCGCCCAGGGGAGAGCCCAATCTCGCCTGTTGCCTCCGGCACCGACGTCGATAGTGATAGGTCAACTCACACGGCCACAGCTGCAAAAAAAAGCCTTGTGCCTGGTTCCGGGAGACTGGGTTAGGTACTTCACGGTTTTCTTCGACTGAAGACTCTGGCAGCCAATTCCCATATCATAGTGTGATTTCCAGATTCATAAAGAAGAGGAATTTCCAGCATTACGGACCTAGATGGCCAAGGCACACCCGGCGACGGAGTTCCTGACTTTCGAAACATCACAACCCAATTGACACACTTGTAGTCATCGGCAACATGGCGCCCGCGGGAAAGGGTCCTACCACTATCGGCATCCTCTGCTTCGAGACGGCCCTCGCGGCGGTCTTCATCGCCCTGCGGCTCTACACCCGGAAGGTGATCAAGGGGGGCGTTGGCGCCGACGATTATGTCCTGACAGTGACCTGGGTGAGTTTTTTTTATTTTGGTCGAAGGAGCCCTAGGTGCAGGAGCGCAAAAACGCTGACGCCGCCTCGTCTTCCCCAGGTCCTCCAAGCGACCTTCGCGGCCCTCTTTACGGCATCGTCTGTCCATGGCTTTGGCCAGCACGTCGCAGATCTCTCGGCCGAGGAAGTCCGGATGGCGACCAAGATTGAGCTCGCCGGCCAACTCGTCGTCTCGCTCGCCATGGGCCTCAGCAAGACTGGCGTGGCTCTATTCCTGATGCGCATTGTCGTAGTAACATGGTAAATCGCTATCGGAATACCCGTTGGGATGTCTTTTACTCACATACATGCTCTCAGGCACAAGGTTATTCTATGGATCTGGATCGTTACGATGATGTGCTGGTCGTCCCTGCTGGCGATCTCTTGTTTCGCCCAGTGCACTCCGGTACAATCGCTCTGGGATAGTCGGGTGCCAGTCCAAAACTGTCCATTGGACTTGACCCTGATTGCGTTCATCATGTGCTGTGAGTAGCGCCCTCCCAGCGTAATAGACTCAGCTGACGTCGTGATGTAGCTTGGTCCGGTGCGATGGATTTCTTCCTGGCCGGTTTCCCCTGGTGGGTCCTATGGAACCTGAATATGCCGAAAAAGGAGAAGATCACGATTTGCGTATCTCTGAGCTTGGGAATACTGTAAGCTACCCCTAAAACATCATGAACTCCGCAGATCTGACGCGTTGCAGAGCGGGTATATGCGGCGTCGTGAGAACGTCGGGCCTCCAGGTGCTGAGTCAGACCGCCGACTACCTGTGTAAGCACTACCATCACCAGCCAATATCGTTACTACCCAACATCTAACTGGTCCCCATAGATGCAACAGCCGACTCGGTCATGTGGACGAGCAGCGAGTTGACGGTTACGATCATCTGCGTCAGTATCCCAGCGCTGCGGCCCCTCTGGACGCATTACGTCGGCGGCAGCGGCGGCGCCTCCAGCGACCGGTACTACAAGCACAGCGAGGGGTCGAGCGGCGTGATGACGATCGGGCGGATCCGGAAGCAGAGGAAGGTGGACACCGAGATCGGCCTCGACACGCTGCCGCGGCCGGACGTGCAGGAACAGCAGAACACCATGAGCGTCGAGGCCGCCTGGCGCCAGTCGGACACTGGCAGCGACCGCACCATCCTACGCGAAGACCAGGCCATCCACAAGACCAAGGAGTTCACTATCACTTACGAAGGCGGCCGACCGCCCAATGCTTGATTCAAACCAAGCATGGTACGGTCTCTGGGCCGGATCGGTCCATGTTTTACGAGTTCGAAACTCTTGGTTCCAAGTCAATGCGGTATCGTTCTAGGGTCCCGCCCGACCACTAGCTCTCGCCACCATCTACGTTTCTGGGGTACCCCGTTCCTCTTCCCCTTCAATAATAAGTGTACTGCAGTAGGCTGGCGTGTCTTGGATAGGGTGTTGCCAACGTCGTATGGTAGTCGTTCACATAGGGATCAGAGACCTGAGCGGAGTTGTTAGCTTGTTGCCAAAAATAGTGTCACAGTTAAAAACCATTCAAATAAATATAGTTCAACCACAACTCTTTCGTGCTGAGCTCGTCAGCAATAAATCTGTTCTTCGTATATGTGGGACATTTCCCTGGGGTCACCCAACATCTCCACTGACAAGACAGCAAGTATAACCTTTCCATCTCCACAGGGTTTACGTTGACCGGGATCTCACTCACTGGGACTGATGCAGAACAGAACGGCCACAAACATATTACAGCGAGCAGGAAACAGCCTATTGCTACCGGACATATCAAGACGCCGCAATGTTCCAAGTCAGTCCATGGCCATTGTACAAAATTGCTTACCTAACCTTTCGCCACAGTTGGCAGGGTATGTTCAGTGCAGAACGACCTTATCTATCATGGAAACCGCGTTTACTAGAGAATGAGCCATAGGGCGAAGAACCGTCTAGCGCTGATAGGTGTCGAACCTAACTCGCCCTATGTATCAACTGTTCACGTGACACGGTATCTCTTGGTCTTACACACTCCCACACGTAGCTACTAGGACCTCTAGGTACCTGATACCGAAGCGGGCCAGGCCACACAACCCATTCTCCACCACTTCCATGTAGCAGGGCCTGGCATGGCGTAGGGGCTGTTCCACTCGTCGAACTTAATACCGGGGATCTAGACGAGGAGCTCCGGGGACTGCCAGTGCCCGGGCCCGTTCCCGTGCCCATGACCACGAGCTGGGCGTCCTGCATGTACTTGGCGGTAGGGGTAATTTTTCGGCGCTTGGCAGGTATACGTTCAGCTAGGCCCTCTTGGGATTTCTTTTGTGGAGAGAACATATCTGCCTTAGAAAGTCGAAGTATCTTTTTTTGATCCCGGGTTTCGTTAAGCCGCTTTCGGTATGATGGGAGGCTTAGCGTTCCCCACGAGTACATGAGCAGGGTGCGAAAAAATATGCTCGATACATGTACCGCAGCAGAACGAACTGGGTGCGGGCCCTTTAGGCCTCGTGCACGCCGATGTGCGCGGCGCTGGCGTAGTAGGTAGGTAGGTCCCCGCCCGACGGCGTCTCGGGAGGGGTTGTGAACTCGAGGCGGTCCATCTGCCAGCTGCACCAGCTGCCGTGGTTTCTTCGGCTGTTGGCGCTACACAACCCCATCTCGTGCCTACACCTTGAACCAGTCGCATGGGCCATACCTTTATCGCATTTTCCCCAACTCAAATACAATTATGCCAGTTTATTATTGCAAGAGGTCTGGACTGGCTCCAGAAAGATATTCGAACCGAATCCTTGCCTGGGTTTATCGTTTGGACATGTATGGTGCGTAGAGTCGATGCCCGTCGTGACCATTTTATGTACCATGGTAGTAGGGGTGATTAAAAGTGCTTGTCAACTCACCCGCTAGCAGGGACCCCAGGATTCACGGCTTTATTTTATATTTTGCCATGCTGTATACCTGATAAAAAACTAGACCTGGTGGGCCTGTTTTATGCGTCCCGCAAATACATGACATGGAGTTTTTATTCGGCCTGATACCATATTAGTAGGTGTGCATTCTCCTCCAGCTGCCAGGCACCTAGGCGGGAGAGATCTAAGGTTAGGAGATAAGGTACTGGAGCCCCGAAGCGCTGGCCAATGACCACTCGCAGCTTCCTAGCGCACTTCCAGATACGGCAACTCCACCTCCACCATTCGACCCCACGATCAACAACATACAGCATCACGATCACCTGGATATTCTACACGAGAGTTAGAGACGAGAGGCAGAGTCCATATGAACAAGGGCTTATACAGCCTCGTGTTTACCATGAGTTTTCATGGGCTACCCTACATTTTTAGACTAGGGAGAAACGCAAAAAAAAAAAAAATCACACTGAACTGTGCCTAGGCCCTTGGGCGGCAACAGACCAACCCCATCCAACACCTTACATAGGTACACCAAGGTGCCCTCTGCCACGATGGTATCTTCTCCCAAGAGGTTCCTTTTCTCTATTACCCATTCCCAATCGCGCCATTTCCCTATCCTTTAACCCAAGTCCATCCCAAGTCCGTCACCAATCAACCGGCTCTTCAGCAGCGAGCCAGCAAGAGGTGTCGCGGCGATGGTTGTCTACATTGCCCGAACCCCAGTCCTCCGGCTCCTCCGACTGGTTCTCGCCCCAGCCGGCTTCGTCTACTCCCTCAGTAAGCTCTAGCTTGTCCCCTCCTAGCCATCCCTCTAATGCCCACTCGGAATCGGTCATAGCAATCGTCTTCTTGTAATCATCGCTGGGTAGTGGGAGAGCAGAGTCGTCGTAATCAGCGACCGTGACGTGGCGCAAGGGCGAGGGCTTGCCACAAGCGAGACTCGGGGGTCCGGGATCTTCCTTCGTCTTGGAGCGGCCCTTAAAGTACCTCCTATGCTCACGGAAGCGCCAGCTCAGTTTCCTAAGATGGTTCCTGGCATTCCACTCTGCGCCCCTGAAGCATCGCTCTGACTGATTGGCGATGCTTTTGAGGTAGTTGTCGAGGTTGTTGAGGTAGTCGACGCCATCGACAATCTCGCGGAGCGCCTCGAGGCGCCGAATCACAGTGCCACCCTTTCCCTGGCTGATTGCGTAGTTCTCTTCGACAAGCTTGGTGC
Source organism: Xylaria sp. JS573 (assembly GCA_000966885.1). Taxonomy (NCBI): domain Eukaryota; kingdom Fungi; phylum Ascomycota; class Sordariomycetes; order Xylariales; family Xylariaceae; genus Xylaria; species Xylaria sp. JS573. The sequence goes on along the minus strand of JWIU01000040.1, from coordinate 167,410 downwards.
AGATGTTTGCGACGGTGACCTCGAGTTTGGGGATGTCGGTCCTGTATTGTAGAATTTCCGAGGCGCTGAGTGGCCTCCAAGACTCGCTACCTTCTGCTTGGACTTTTCTCAGCTCCTCACGGGCGTGGCAGATGTCGTCCAGGTATTTTTGCAAGAGTCTTGTGAGGACCTCGCGCCGCTCAGGACGCACGCGGAAATCGTCGTCCGGGTCGATTAGCGCCCAGTCGTCTGTCCCTTTCCCGAAGCTGACTCTCTCTTCTCCACGAAATAGGCGGATTGTCTTCTCGAATTGGCTCGGTTCGTGTAAGCACTCTATCTCGCGCCAGAGTGGGCGGAGCAGCCGCAGTGGTAGGCGAGGTGGGAAAATTTCGCCTTGTTTGTATTCGATCATCTCCTCGCTAGGGCACTTAGCCTTTCCGTTCCACTCCCGTTTGCCTTCGGGTTCCTGTGCTCTGGGCTGGGAAGCCAGGGAGATTTGTTGCGGCTCCATGGGTGCGGGCTGGCAACTTTACGTAGTTTGGTGCACGCAACTTCGGGTGTGGGAGAAGCGCTGGTGAATTAACACCGAGTCGAATTGGATGGGAGGCTTTGAATGAGCCAGGGAGTGCTGAGAAGAAAAATATCGTCAGACGAGATGCGCGAACGATGTCGGTAGAGTTGTAGTGTAGATGAGATAGAGATTGGAGAGAGGGTGTGGGAGAGGGTGTGGATGCGGGTGTGGGTGCGGGTGCGGGTGCAAGTGATCAAATGCTGATAGGGCAAGCTACCTATTATGTAGCGTTTGGCCAGGCACAATTGAAAGCAAATCAGCCTACCTGTGAAGGGCTCCCGTTCTCAAAACGATTAACTTTGTCCCACTTCACAGGCTTTTCGATCTAGGCAGGTTCCAGGTACCTATGCGAAATGGGATATTTGCGATAAAAGTAGCGTCAACAGTACGTACCGAAGCAGGTCCAGTGACATGCGCAGTGGCATGTGAGAAATGGGTGAAGGATGGGTGTCAACAAACTCAGGTGACTTATGCCAAGCCTTATTGTTAGTCCCAGTCACCCAATGTCGTTGGGAATCGACAGTCGCTGCTCTGGGCGGGTTTTCTCGAAGAATTCGTGGCGACAGCTCCAGGTGGCTATGAAGCTCAGAGTCTGGAAAGGGCTTTGAAGGACACGAAAATAAAAGGATGAGACAGATTGACCGTGATCGAGCGCAGTTGAGAAGGGCCAAAGTGGTCGGAGGGTTTGGGTGAAGGATACCAGATGGGAGACACTGTGGCAGGGTGGGTATGGAGAGGATGGAAGTGCCGAAGAAATGGATCTCTCTTAGAAGGTCTGTCAACAAGAGTTACCTATAGGTAGGTAGTTAGTGATCTGTGGGTGATTGAGGGGCTTGTCTACACGGAGGCATGATAAGGCCTCGGCTACCTGGGTACTTCCTAATCGAAGGAACCTGCCAGTGGACCCAAACAAGCCCGGATCGGATCAAACGTGAGCCATACATAGGTATTAATACGATAGTGACTTGGTAACTGTAGATTCAAGAAAAAGAGCCCAATATAGAAAGCGTAACCAGCACAGTATATATATATTCATAACCCTGGAGTCGTAGTCTTGCAATATTCCGTATGCTCACAACTGAGCCTTGATAAATAGCATCACCTACACTATGAGGTCGTCGCTGTGGGTAAATAATCGGCAAGATGTATCTTATATTTTCCCAGTAGCCCATATGGAATTTGTGGGCCTTATGACCTGTACAGGTAGTTACATATATAGCCTTCTGGTTCTTTGGGGAGAGCGACATGGATCCATGGGTTGTGCCAGGTCGATAGTGTAGAACTAAAGATGGTAAACGACACAGTCAGTACAAGATGAGTCTCCGCTTAGTGCATACTGGGCACAAACAGGCCGTCAACAAGCTACCTGGCAAACATACAAAATTGACCGGACCGAAATCACCACATTACCTGAAAATAGTGTACCTATGTAAGCACAACTAGCATTTCTTACCTAACAACCTAGTTAAGTAGATAACTGGGACAGGGTTGACACGCAGCGCATGGTGGTACGTGTTCTCATCGACGGTGTTTAAAGCCACGAGAGGTTCTCATGGAACTGAGTTGAGTCCCGCCCTGTCAACGTACCTAGCTACACACCTGCTGAATTTTCTAGCCACAAATAAGCATATGTACCTGTCTTCGAAATGGTTCCTCAGACCTCAGCTCCAGAATCCTGCGACGCGGAAAGCTGCAGGACTTCCAGCCATGTTTGCCGCCAGCTGACCCAACCGAATTTCACTGCACCTTTTGGACGGCTGCACATGGTCTTTTGCAAGGTCGATGATTCTGTCAAGCTTGTCTCGGCTTACTAGATCAACAGTAGCTGCAGTCCTATTTTCAATGACAGCGCTAAGTCCATCTTAGGCAACCTTTTCTCTAAAGTCAAAAGCATTTTCGATTCAACTACGATGATAGCTGGGATAAATTTCGCGCTAAACCTATTCAGCTTGGTAAGCGATTGTCTCGAGGGCGGTGATCATGGGTCCCTGGGCTATATCTACTTACAGGTTCAGCTCGGAGAACACACTCGAGTTCTCGGTCATCGCGGTGAATGGGAGACTTTGCAATGCCGCATAGGCACGGTCTAACTGTTACAAACCAACCTCTCATTCCTTGACACCCCCCGCATCCGTCGGTCACGTGTCCATGGTTTGCCAAGGAACCCTAATAGCTTGGCAAACCGTAGTTTGCCAAGAGGTCTTAATAGCTTGGCAAACGATCCCTGTTACTAGAAGGTATCGAGCCTTATAAAAGACTTCATGACGCCGACCCCTGAGATAGTCTCTCTTTTAGCTAGTCAGCGATCAATCTAAGTATTACCCTTCAACGCCTTCTGTTATATCAAATCAAGACCATTGTGGTGACGGCTTCGTTACACTAACTTCCTACGATGAAGAGGTCTAGACGGTCGATGCCGCGGGAAGTCAGCTCCTCGGTGGCCATCCAGATGACTAACTTCGACCGAGACGGCAATACGGCTGTCGGAGCCTGTTGATAGCTTGCGGAGCGCCCTTGACATGGCTTATCACAGGACCGCGAGACGGCGACGGCACACGATACGGAACCCCTGTGGCTTGCAACAGCTGCAATGATTAGGCACCTGACGATGCTACCAAGGACTGTATGAGTCTATGGGAGCAACATTTAAATATTCGTATGAGAGAGAGAGAGGATAGGGGGGAGGGCGAGGGGGTCCCAAGCGCGGGGTGGTGCCCCTACCATGACAAGGCTCTCTTGAGAATTGGGTGGCCGGCGATCACTACATGCCCAGGTGGCATTCCCGGTCCGGGTAGAGCTCATGGAAGAGGGCTTCCCCGAGCCCGGGCTGCCCTGCTGACGGCCGTTGTAGATGTCGTGGCTGTGTTGCATTCCCATTGAATACGGGTATGGTAGGCAGGGTGGCGCGACAGTACCCACGGAACACAGCTCTGGAATCCCTGGGGAGGGCTACGAAATGTATAAGCGCTTCCAGTTGGCTACCTCACTTCGGGTTACACAAACGGGGGATTCAAGTGCCGTGTCTGCGCGTCTGTAAGCTCATGTCTGTACAGAGACGTGCTGTATTCAGTAGACAGTTTCTCAGCGGTTGATATATTTTCCATTGTCAAAAGGCGTCCATTTCGGCAATTGGGAAGAGAAAAAAATCAACGTTTGAATGTGTTAATGTTAAAACGTTTCTGAATTATTAACTGACAATTATCTAATAATGAATCGATCGTTATTTCTCGAAATATTTTCGACGTTAAGAAAGTACCAACCGCTAAGCAACCTTCTATTAATTGGATATAGCAAGTTTAAGTACGGATCTTGCCAAGCAAAAAATGCGTATTTATGGTATAGAGGATGGTGTTCCAAATCCACGTGGTACCTGGGCAGAGAGCCGTCTGTGTACGAGAGTACACGTAAGTACGCTTGCCCATGATTGCACCTGTACTTCTGTAATTGCGCGTACCTATCACAACCATGAAACTGAAACAAGACACGCACAGACTGCTAGCGTTATTCAATCTTTCATTATACGTGAAAATACACTTTGACGAGCGCGTGGGGTACGTCAGTAATGCAGAGGGTATTGGACTTGTGGCCATTCAGGCAGTTCCAAAGGCGACTACGACTTTTTGACATAGCCATGTATGCAAGTAGAGTAGCTGAATATCCAAAATATAATAACATCATTACTTTGTGTTTGTCAAGCTTTTGCTCCTCCCTTGTTCGACTCGTCGTACTATGTCACAAAACCATAACAACAGCATGGCAGGGGTGAAGTCTCGTAGCTGATGTACCGTGCCATTATTCACTCAATCGGTCAGTTGCGAATTATAGCTTTATTCGATAAACAGCTAGTAGTCATGGCGGCATTAATTTTTCTCCTCTCTAGGTTGAATCTGTCGGGTATCTGCCAATATTTAAGCTGCATGCTTGGAGAAGATGGTTTGGTGAAGGTAATACCTCGAGTGCTGATTGGTAACCTTAGTAGGCAAAATCGAAAGCGAATCGGGATGGGCGAGATCTATACCAATGCTGGGCGACTGTCGAGGCTCGCTCGACTATGCCATGCAACCTTAGGCAAAGCCTATGGAGTGCCATGGGGTGTAACGAGAATCGAAGTCAACCTGGTTTGAGCCCGCGCATTCGCATAGAGCCGTGGGACGGATAGGTTCATGGAAAATAGCGACGCCGAGATTCATTTCCCCGCCTTCTCGAGGTCCTCCTCCCAGGCATCCCGCAGTTCACGGAGACAGCGCAGCACGCCGAAGCTGACCTGCTTATCGACGACATTCCTCTCGTGCCTGGTCATCTCGCGGAGCACGTACTTGGCGACGGAGCTCTTGTCGCGGGTCTCCGGGCGGCCGATGCCGATGGCGATGCGCGACCAGCGCGAGCCGGGGTAGTCGGCGGGCTTGAGGTGGGCCTGGACGCTCTTGACGCCGTTGTGGCCGCGGTGGCTGGCCTTCCAGGGGCGGACGCGGACGGAGCCGAGGGCCTCCTCGAGGTCGTCGTGCACGAGGACGAGGCCGAGGTCGGAGCCCTTCGTCCCGTGCGCGCCGAGGACCGCCCGCCAGGCCGCCGCCACGTACGCGCCGCTGACGTTCATCATCGTCCCGCTCTGCATCATGAGGTACGGCGTGCCCGGCGAGCAGTGCCACGACCGCCCGCCGTACGGCGTCGGCCCGAACGGCGGCTGCTGCGAGACCCCGAGCGCCCGCTGCGCGGCCTCGAGCGCGAGGTGGCCCACGGAGTGCAGGCTGTCGTGGTACGGCGCCGGGTTGCCCAGGCTCATGACCAGGAAGCGTGGGGTGGACATGGCTTTTGCACCTCTCGGCCGGTTGCTTGCTAGACCACAGCACTCGCACTCGCACTCACACTTGGGGGAGAAGAAATTGCTGCGCTACCCGCTTGAGGTCTTGGAGAAGCAGGGGAAATTCGGAGTGTACATAAAAAGTGGGACAATAAATTCATTGACAGACTCAGCTACCTAAAGATCCGCTAGAGCCCAACAGAGCCACACTCAGCTCGCTAAAGCCACTGCTACAAAAGGCCACTGTTGCGAAGACTTATTGCTGGCCTTCGCGATAATAATCTTCGCTATAGTGCCTTTCGTGATAACAGCGGCTTATGCGACTTGAGACTTGATTCTACTAGATCCAAGGTTGCAAAGAACTAACCTAAAGTTTTGTCCCCGTACGCCCTGGAACTTTCCGCTGGCACTCAGCCTTATTAGCTGGGAACGCGGATCACATGCAGGGTTGCAATGTACCTCAAAGTCCCAAGTAGTGATGTACATAGCTGTGGCTTGTGGGGTACTCCGTCTGCCTGTCTTGGTTAGCCAGACGGTTAAACGGCATGGCGGTGCGGTGCCCTGGCAGCTCTGGCTGTCAGGGTGTGTGGCGCATTCCAGTGGGCGCTTGACGTCGCTGCGTCGTCCCCCCAAATTGAACCGAATTCATCATCGTCTGCGTCTGCTTGGCTGTTCACTCAGCCACACCACATGCCCGCTCGATACCTGATTGCCTCCATGCATGCCCGCCCACCTGCATACCTACCGACCTACTACGTATTGACCAACCGCCAACTCCCCTCGCCCTACGAGAAAACGCAAAAAACAACAGCAATATCTGTGGCCCTGCCAACATCCTCTATTGCTCTGCCTTGCGACCGCGCACTCCATCAATCCTCTAGAGGCGAACACACGACGGCAGGAACACCGCAAAAATGGCGTGGGCAGGTAAGTCACCAAGCAACGGAGAAGCAAGCAGGCGTAGCGCGGCGCTCTCCAGCAATGAAGCACACGAAAGGCCACCATGATCGACATGCGAGGCCGTGTTCGCTGACTGACATGTTTTCTAGGATTCAAGAAAAATGTCAACCGCGCGACGACGCAGGTGATGATGAAGACGGGCCACGTCGAGAAGACCAACGATCGGGATTACGAGGTCGAGGAACGACGCTTTCGCACCATGGAGGCCGCCTCGCTGCGGCTCCAGAAGGAGGCGAGGGGGTATCTGGATTCTATTCGAGGTAAGAAGCCAAACGAGGCCGGGCCCGCAACGAGTCATTCAAGAACGGCAATGTGCTGATTGAAGTCGTGTAGCCATGACCGCCTCGCAGATGCGCATAGCCGAGACAATAGATGCTTTCTACGGGGACTCGGGAGCCAAGGACGGCGTCAGCAGAAGCTATAAGCAGGCGGTGGAAGATCTGGATGCTGAGACGATAAAGGCATTGGACGGGCCATACAGGTGAAGCTCCTCGAGGGATGCGCTGGGGGCAACGCGGCTGACGATTTGCAGAACAACGGTGCTGGAGCCCATTGGCCGATTTTGCGCATACTTCCCCGACGTCAACGAATGTACGGCACCCCACGTTTGCACTGCCCCCACCACCCTCGTTAGCCGATACTGACATTCCGGGCTCTAGGCATTAAGAAGCGCGGCCACAAGCTGCTGGACTACGACGCGCTGCGGGCCAAGGTGAAGAAGCTGGCGGAGAAGCCCGACAAGGACGTGACCAAGCTGCCGCGGACCGAGAAGGAGATGGAGATCGCCAAGGCGGCCTACGAGCAGCTAAATGAGCAGCTGTCGACCGAGCTGCCCCAGCTGATCGACCTCCGGGTGCCGTATCTTGACCCCAGCTTCGAGGCGCTCGTCAAGATCCAGCTCCGGTTCTGTGCCGAGGCCTACAGCCGCATGGCGCAAGTTCAGCAGTACCTCGACGCGGACACTAGGGAGCAGTACGCGCAGGGACACCTGGACTCACGCGTGGAGCAGGTCCTGCAGGAGATCCGGGAGCTGAGCATCAGCGGAACCGTCTAGCGAAGACTGAGCGATGTGGTCGGCATATAAAAAAGAAGAGAAGAGAGGGGAGAACACGCGGAGTTTTTAAAAGGGCTTACTAATAGAGGCGACGGACTGGCTTTGGTTTGGCTGGGACATCTTTGTTGTTTTTTCTCTACGAATTATTGACTTGACTGTATGGACCACGGCTTTGTATTTGGAACCGAAGCAACCGTGGGCTGGGCTTCGCGGACGGAAGACCGAGTACATCTGCATCGTCCTGATGTTCTGGAGAGGGCCACCTGTATTGTATTACCTATTCGGCATTATAAATTGTGATTTTATTCGGACGAATCTCTCTTCACGGCCTGCTATTGCGAATGTTGGCGCAGTACTCCGTTAATCCATACATGACAAGTTGTCCTCCTGCCCATGGCCGTGCAATCGGAGGGCCGTGACTCCACAGCTACGTACGGGCGTAGGATATGGTGGGCTATCTGAATGTCAAGGTTGCCGACATATGTACAGGTCAACAACTCCTTAATGGATCGTCATCTCTACCCAGCCAGGCTCTGAGCTCGAGCCATCACCAGAATCCTTCGTTTTCAAAGCCTCACCGGCCATATTACCGTGAACTGCAGCCGTCAGCATTGCCCTTCAACCACGTGTATACATCGTCAGGGACAGAATCGAACTCACCGTAGGCCTCGCCCACGAGGGCGTACTCACCCCCCTCGGGCCTCAGGACCATGGGGAAACTGCACCCGGCAATGACGGCGACGACGTCCCCCGGCCGCGCCCGCGCGGGCCCGATGCAGAGGTGGCCGGCGCTGCTGATGAAAAAGCGCCGCCTCTTCATGATGTTCTCGACCACCTGCAGCTCCTTGGACCCCTCGGTCCACTGGCCGCCCCGGAGGACCGTCCTCAGCACGCTGCTACTGCTGCTGCTGTGTCGTTATCATCATCATCATCAGCAGTAGCAGCAGCGTCAGCAGCAGCGTCATTAGTATTGACATCTTCCTTACCGCTGCCCAGGAGCCCGAGAACGGCGTAGATCTTGTCCCGCGGGTCCGTGGCCTCCCGGTCCCAGGTGTTCCAGAGCAGGTCCGCGAGCGCGCCGCCGGCGGAGAGCCGCTTCTGGGTGATGTGGATCGCGAGGCCGTAGCGGCGCTTCAGCGCGTCCCACGACTTCCACCGCCGCGTCCTCTTCACGTAGTAGCCCATGTCGTCCCAGGCCTCCTGGTAGTCCATCGCCTCGCGGAAGGTGTCCCACTCGAGGGTCGACGAGCCGCATTGCAACACGGCGTTGCGAGAGAGCCACTGGAGTGTCCGGAGTCAGCGTTTTCCCCAGACAACGTAGGAAATGGTTCGGGATTCATAAGGCACGTCCGACAAGGTCATGTCTTGAGTACTATCGCGACGGAGGATCCGTGCGCTTGAAAGGAGGTAAGACGATTCTAGGAGCTACCCACGATTTCCTGTACAACCCACGTCCGCGACCACCACGGCCTTGCCAGCAACGCATCCAACGCTTCCCAGTCGGCTTGTCGACCGTCGCGGAAGAAGTCGTCATATTTGGTGTAGAAATCGTAGTAGAGGACAGGATATCCGGCCTGGAGGTGATGGCCCCATCGACTCTGGTTTGCCTTTACCTCGGCCAGATGCATGGCCATTCTGTCCTGCCAGGAGGATTCGGGCTTCGGGGCATGCTGAGGGCGGACCTCCTCCTCTACTTCATCCTCGACCGAAATGTCGTCAGGCTCGGATTCGCCTATTGGTGGAGTGGAGTGGTGGGATTCGTCGGTTGCTTCTGAAGCCCGCCTGCTCAGGACTGGGGAAGCGGTGGCCTTGTGGATACTGGATTCTGACGGCTGTGGATCTGGAGCAGCCTTTGAATCTGTCTCTTGGTCATCGTTGATGTCTAAGCTGCCAATTACATCCGCCTCACCGGTCTCCTCTGGACCGCCGTCCGCCTCTTGACCATCATCGCCTGTCTCTTGATCATCGTCACCGGTCTCTCGATCATAATCGCCCTCCTCGAGAGGGCTATTCGCCTCCCCATCCACCACATCTTGGCCGCTCTCGGCCTTTGCGAGCGTTTCTTCGGCCATCCTTCTGCTCTGCGCCTCGTAGTTCTCCGTGGCCATCTCCCTCAAGAACCGCAGGGCGCGCTCGCTGTCCTCCGTCTCCTCGCCGATCCAGGCGACGACCCGCTCGGCGCCGCGGTAGATGTCCTTCATGCGTGCGACCTGGGCGTTCCGCTCCCCCGTGTCGGCCTGGTTGATGCATATCGCGTCGACCCAGATCCGCCGGGGCGCATCATCCGCGGGGCGCAGCCGGAAGAGCGCCTCTTCAAGCTCGCGCGTGATGCCGAACTTCCGGTCGTTCAGGATGATGGTCGGGCCCCAGGTACTGCCCCACGTGTATGAGAGCGATTCGTACTTTGGGGGGTCGGTTAGGGGGAACTCGGAGATCGTACATCTTAGCTCAGAAGACCGTTCTCCGGGGAGGATGTCGATGAGGCGGAAGTGGTCCGCGGATTTCAAGGGCGTGAATGCGTAAAACGAGTCAGACATGGTCATAAGAAGCCTCCCGGACAATTAACTTCAAACTGCTTTTATGAACTCGTAATATGGAGAGCCTCTACACAATACCATGATCCAGGGTATGCGGACGAAGCTGTCTTGAACTTATATCAGCTACGCCGCAATGTCGGCGCTTATTGCAATGAGTACAATTCAAAAGAACCTCGATCAGCTGGCGATCCACCCACGCATGCAAAGCTTATGCACACTGCCACGCTCAGCTATGATGGCGCCATGAACTAAAGATGTTCCCGGTTTCATACTCAAACTGGTTGGATGAAGGGCGCAGCCATTGCAAATAATCTTGCATTGGGCTTGATCGGGCACAAAAGTCGCTTCATAGGCCCGCCTTGTCTTCACATTCTCTTGGAGGATTGGCAGTGCGTTGGGTCCTAACCTCACTTAGGTTAAGCTACTGCTAGTACGTGAGGAGCTCTCTCCAAAACCCAAACAGAATGCAAGGGTCTTGCTTATGGGGTTGTAGCTTGAAGGCTCTACTCCGTCATTAGCTGCCCCTTCTCGTCCCAATATTGGAAGGTAGATGGGGCTATTGCTAGTAAAAAGACAGGGCACAAGAATGAGGAGTATCTCTTGGGACTTTGGTCGCCATATTGTCATGGTAATGATATATACATAGACATCGATATATACAAACTCGCCTCACTTTTAGACCAGCCAACCATCCATCCCCCTCTACCTGCCAACCGCCCATCCCACCCGCCCCGCCTCCTCAATCGACCCAGACCACAGCGCTCAGCCCGTCCTCCTGCTGCGGGGTACCGGGCGTCGCGACGGGCAGGTCGGCGACAAGCTCACCCAGCCTGCCGGATTCGGGGTCGCGCGCGATGATCGCGACGTTGCTGCTGGTCTGGCCGCCGACGGCGACGAGGTCGCCCGCGGCGCTGACGGCGAAGGTGCGCGGGAACCAGGCGTGGGCGCTGGTGGCCTCGACGAACTCGAGCGCGCCGGTGCCGGGCGCGATGGCGTACGTGACGAGCGAGTCGGCGCCCGGCCCGAACGTCTCGTCCGCGCGGTTGGCCGCGTACAGGAACGCGCCCGCCACGTGCACCTCGGCGGCCTTGGACCCGTTGGGCGCCGCGCTGCTGCCGTCCGCGTACGTGCTGAGCGTCTGTCGCCTCTCCAGGGACAGGCAGCCTTCTGTCTCCTCCGATCCCGATTCCGATTCCGACTCCGGCGGGTACGAGACCGCCCACGCCGTCACCGAGTTGCCCAGCTCGTTGACCGTGTACAGCATCTGGCCGGCGGTGGAGGCCGGGTCGGGCGCCCAGAAGGCGCCGTGGCGCGGGCCGGAGCCCGGGTCGGCCTGGCCCGGCTCGCAGGCCGTCAGGTTGCCCGTCGCGCCATCGATGCGGAAGATGCGGATCAGGTCCGCGCCCAAGTCGGGCACGAGCAGGTAGTCGCCCGTCGGGTCGACCTGCGCGGCGTGCGGGTGCGGCGCGTTCTGCCGCGGGTTGGGCCCCGGCGCCGACATGTTGAACTTGAGCTGCTGGAGGACGGCCGAGCCCTCGGTGAGGGGGAGCTCGTAGGTGGTGAGGGTGGAAGGGTCGCTGTTGGGGAAAAAAAAAGCGCAAAATGGTTAGTTAGTCTTCGTCTCCCGAAATGAAAACACCGCTGGCTGGCCTCGTACTATTCAACAGTGGCTATGAAGCCATAGCCGTCCTCGTCGCCGCCGCCGAACGGCGTCCCGTGGACGCTGGCGCCTGCGGTGACGAGCTTCCCGGTCTGCGTCAGGGAGCCGTCCGCGTCCACGGAGTAAGAAGCAAGGGTGCCGTTTCCGTTCCAGTCTTCGTCGACACAATACACCGTCTTCGACCCCGGATCAATGTGCAGCCACGCGGGTAGAGTTCCGCATCCAGCTGTAGACGAAGTCTCGACCAGCGTGGCGCTGGGCTCACCGGGGTTGAAGGAAAGTGAAAATATCTCGCCGGTGTAGTGGGATGCAAGCAGGTTTGCTCCAAACACCCGAGACACTAGGCAGAGAGCTGCGAGGCTTAGGTCCTTCGAAGATGGCATATTGGCGTGTTATTCTCAACACAGTGATGCTTCACGTGGAAAAGGGAAGACGAGGAAAGAAAAGAGAGACATGTTCGCCTCGGAAGCGAGGTGAACGAGCACATCGCGAAGACGAGTTAGAGATGCGGGCAAGCCAGGGCGGCAAGTAAGACCAGGGGCACCTTTTCCTGGCTAACAGCCTCAAAATATTATTGTAATTTGTGAACGGTCTCTCCCGACTGGCGGGCATATTGCTGAGCTAACCCAGCTTGCCCCGGATGTCAGAGGTGACAAGTTCCGCGAGCGCAAACGGAAAGTGCTCGGAAGATCTTCCCGAATATGCGATTTTCGGATGGGTGGGATTCCAGCGAGCTACGTACCACGGGGGATGTTAAGGCTAATTGATAAGGTAAGAGATCGTTTGATATCCCGACAATTCCCCCTGCTTTCATCAAGAGACGGGGTTTCTCATAGAGTGTAGTAGCTCTTCGGGTTGTTAGAGCTGGACCATTTCCACATAGTGAACATCGCGGCTCATTTCATTTCATTTGAATTGGGACTCTCGCGCCGAACGAGATAAAGATCGAAGCTCGGATCAGTGGACATGCGTGCTGCAAGTGTCCGTTGCAGTTGTGGTGGACTCGGTGCGCCAGAGCAATCAGTTTCGATGATCTGCGTTAGTGGGGGTCATCTACAGAGACCAATGATAGCACTGTAGTGTACTCAAGAGAGAGCTCCTGCAGTATCGTGAATGCCATACTGAATCGGTGCGAAGATACCTGCAAAAGTGCTTGTAGGATGAGGTATGCTGACCACGAATATTCTAACTCAACCAGCTAGGTAGAGTAGAGCCGCGTGTCGATATCACCGGAAGGGGGTGGAAACGTGGCCCGGGGAAGAGATCACACGATTTGTACTACCGTTACTGTGGTAGAGAGCTGGGGACTACCTCCTTGTTCCATAGGACAGAGTTGGGGAAGGTCACGATCAAACGATCCCCCACCCTCCACTCCACACGCCCCGCGACAAATCCGGGGGTCTGATGCTACCGTCTGATAGACAGGCGGGACGTACACATCGGAACGCAACCTGCAACTGACACCACGTATCCCGGTCAACCCTCGTGCTCTCGCGGACAATTACCGGCCAGTTGGTAGGTCGTAATGGATATCATGCATTGCGTCTAATACAGATAAGGTGGACTCGTGGCCTGAGAATTTTTCCATAGGACTCGCCATAGCCGCATGTTGAGGGCGTCAAGGGTTCTCGCGCAATATCGTCTTATGGTGATCTTCTGTACATTGAGCTGGAAAAAGGTTCAGTAAATGAAACGGCATGGGTCGGTCTTTCGGAGAGCCGTCCATATTGCATATGAGGCCCCGTAAGGCATCGTTCTCGGTCGATTCCTGGACCCATCTCCAATGCTGGCGAGACGTCCCTTAGTCCGAAGCCTTCATGATATGTGAGCACCTGACAACTGAATATATAGTACTGACGGAGGCGTAGTATCGGCATTTAATAAAACGGCTGGTCTCACAAAGCGGAGAGACGCGTGTATATGGTCGGGGTGTAACGTCTAACCGCGCGGACGCTCGTATGAAATGACGCGAAGAGGCTCACACGCTGTGACCCGGCGTTTATTGACACGCTTGATTAGGCGCCGCGTTTGATACACTGGGCAAAATTGCTTCATATATAGGCTGTATGTGATGTCGTGACACCGGCAGCTAGATTGCGGGATGCCGAAAGGATCGGCCACCACATTCTATCCAAACCGTACGGGGACACATCTACCACCTCGGTCAATCCCCGGCAACTTTCAAACTGAGCTGGCGTTCGAATTCCCGGCTCTGGTAGACTGGGATATGCCGATATTAAGTTTTCGGATCACCTTACCGTACGTCGATGTGGACTAAACATCCATTGTGAGTATGGACAGGCATCCGTGATAGACCATGTAGTCGTTCGAGGAACATTCGAGGCGTCCTGGATATCCGTGTACGGGCCTGGCCGATTTGCATTTATAATAATCCCAGGAAGCTTAGAAAGACCCGAGCCATTCTCCTGAGCTTTTGGGGTAGCATCGCACCGACCAGTATAGCCCTTCCCTACTGTCGTTACCAAGATGCATTCTCTGAGGAACTTCTGCTTTGGACTCTTACTAAGTCTCGCTCGGGGCAGCACCCTGAACAAGCGGGCCGCTTTGGAGGACTGCATTTTGGGTACTTCGTCAGCATTGGACGGCAGAGGATCCGACGACTGGCACCGTGATGCCACACCTTTCAACAAGCGGCTCCCGTTTACGCCCGCCGCCATTGCCGTGCCGACCACGGTGGAACAGATCCAGGGCGCCGTTGCATGCGGTGCAAAGCTTGGCTTCAAGGTCACCCCGAAAGGCGGCGGCCACAGCTATGCATCTCTGGGTCTCGGTGGAGAAGACGGCCACCTTATCATTGAACTGGACCGCATGAGCTCGGTCAAGTTGGACAAGGAGACGAACATCGCAACTGTGGAATCAGGAGCGAGGTTAGGCCATCTCGCCTCGGAATTGTACGCGCAGGGCAATCGCGCCATATCCCATGGAACATGTCCCGGGTGAGTAAAATTAAAGCCACCGTTGGGAGGTGCATCGTCAAAACTGATTAGGCAGAGTTGGGATATCGGGCCATATCCTTCACGGCGGTTTCGGCATGAGTTCGCACAGTCGCGGACTGGCCCTGGACTGGGTCGCTGGTATTAATATGCTGTTGGCGAACGGGTCGATGGTGCACTGCTCAGCAACCGAGCATCCAGAGCTTTTCTGGGGGATGCTTGGGGCAGGGTCGAACTTTGGGGTTGTGACGAGCTACGAGCTCAATACATTTGAGCCTCCGGCAAACGTGACTTGGTTTGTGGCAATGTTGCCGTGGAAGAAGAACGAGACTGTCGCAGCACTAGAGGCGTTGGAAGACTTCGCGATGAACACCATGCCGCCGGAGCTGAACATGCGCCTTTTTGCCACACGCCAATTCACCCAGCTGGAAGGCATCTACCAGGGCAACAAGACGGACCTTGAAGCAGCGCTTGCGCCGTTGTTCAACAAAACAGGAGGTTCTGTATCGCAAGCACAGACTACCACGTGGATTAAGGGGCTCGAACACTTTGCCACCATGAAACTCAACCAGACTCACCCCTACACACAAATGGTAAGCCATAATGACCGATAAGACAGAATGGTACTTACCTCCTTATAGCAAGAGAACTTCTATGGGAAGAGCTTTGAACTGAAAGGCTTGAACGGGACCGCCGCTAAGAACTTTGTCGACTATTGGTTTGACGTCGCCAAGGACGAGAAGACGCGGTGGTACGTCCAGCTAGATCTGCACGGAGGCAAGAACTCGGCCGTGTGGAAGGCCGATCCGGCGGTGACGTCGTACGCACACCGCGACAAGCTCTACATCCTCCAGTTCTACATGACAGTAGACGAGGACCCGGAGGTTAGCTTCAAGTTCTTGGATGATTGGGCGTCAACCACCGTAGCTCCTTTGTCGGCATCAGACTTCGGCATGTACTTCAACTATCCGGACACGCGGCTGAACCGAACCACGGCACAGGACATGTACTGGGGCAGGAGTCTTCCCAGACTGCAACAGCTCAAGGCCGAGCTTGACCCGGACGAGTTGTTCTACTATCCGAACTCGATTAGCCCAGCGGCTCCAGCGGAGATATGAGAGCGAAGAGGTCATTGAGTTATACCGAGCGGATCAACTGGTCCCCACGTATGTGACTATATTCAGGTTTGGTTCAACCAGAGAAGTCGGGCTTCACTTGTAGGATAAGCCTAGGTTATCTCAATCATACGAAGTGTCATTGCCACTCTCTTCAGGAGCCAAACACTCCACCGCGCTGCCTGTTTCCACGCGTGTTGATGAGAAGGGGCATGGTCCATTGGCCATGACTACCCGTTCATACATAGTAGTCAAGACTGCGAGGCTACATGTAGGAAACGACTGAGGTTATGAAGTGGGTGGTATTGGGTATGTGTCAGGTGGGAAGGTTGGAACTGATGACTGAAAGACGCGCTCTCTCTCGCGTCCAGCGAGGGTCCACCTAGTGCGCCCCACCAGCAGAACATCCGCTTGCAACGTCAACCGCGATTTACCCAGTACGTAAAAACCGACAGGCAGAGAACATCAAAGGGGTCATCTCGAACCTGAAACGAACAGTCTACCTGGGTAAAATGCTAACTTGGGTAGAAACCGAATGGCGATTGCTGCTGTTGAATACCGGTGTTTCGTATCCGCGTAAGGGCTGCACAAAAGCTCTGCCTCGGCAGGTGAACTTGCAATCAGAGTAAACCAGGGATGATGATTCCCTGGCCGCGGTAGATGTGCTGACCCCGAATGCGGATCTAGGGTAAGTATAGCCCTCGGTATTCACACGAGGTAGGGAAGTACGGTAGAACGGCCGAGACCTATGGACATCAATAGGTACGTCCAGTGTATGGATGTCCAACTTGAAGCCCATGGCCCTTCAAGGTTGGGAGCCCTGGTCCATAGGTACATGCAGTCGGGCCACAGCATTGTTCCGTTTCCACTAGTCACACCGCCCGGGTCGGGTCCGTGCTGGGCTTCAGCCTCTAGGTACCTACCCGGCCCTGTCGGACCACCTCTGCACCTCTGCTTCAGCGCTGTTCAGTACATGTTCCATCATTCATTCCATCCATCCATTAGGCTTCGTCTTCATCTTCGGTCCTATCGCACTCATTCCTGCGTCTTCTCGTCGTCGTCCTGGAACCGATTTAGCCGGTCCCTTATAAATGCCTTGTCTTTCCCGTTTCGAAGAGCCTTGGAAATGTGCCCTTGCAGACTGTTCCCCAACCTTACGTGACGAATTCCCCGACTACCACGTCCCCAACCCAGAATCCCTGGTCTGCACTTCCCGTATACACTCCTTTCAACTTGGAACTGGAGCCTCTATTTATACGCAGTCGTTGCTTCCTGCACTGCTTGAGGCGAAATCCGAGGTGATCCTGGTGACGTGTTTCTGGGCCTCGTCAACTACTCTGTCATCGCTGCGGCAGGTCCTGGAACAACTCGCGGAACATCGCCGCGAATATGTCCGCAGTCAGCGTGCAGCCGGACCGGATGCAGATATGCTGTCGCCTCTGACGGTCCGTATCGGCTTCTCGTCTAGATCCCTATTCCAGAAGCTATTCCACACATCGTCCACTGATGGATATGTGTATCCGCCATCGTCATGGCCCACGCAACTAGGTCTTCCCGATAAAGAGACCTTAGAGAGTGGCCTTATCAGTTTGCAAGTCAAGAGCTTATTTTTCTTGCCTTTCAGCGTGATGCACCCTAAATTCTTGATAATCGACCGCCAGAGAGCGTGGCTTCCCAGTTGCAATGTGAGTTGGGAAGCGTGGCTCGAGGGATGTGTTGAGATTTCGGGTGAAGCTGTTGCTGGCTTGATGAAATTCTACCGACATGTTTGGGACAAGCAGATCGATGGGGACGCCTCGGTTCTATCTGGTCACGACCGTGTCTCTGCTAAGCCTTCAAGGTTAGGCAAGCTTGGACTGACGTCCATTCAAAGCCCTGCTTATCGTTTCGTGTTTTTGCCAGAAGCAACCACTCCCACCATACTCTTACCATCGTCCCATCATCGCAATCCTAGATTCGACCTCATCCCCTGGCATAGCTCTCCCTCGCCTCCACCCACTCCCCTCAACTACGCTATTCTACACCTTCTCGATCAGGCGGAGTCGACTATATACCTGCAGACCCCGAATCTAACATCCGCTTCAGTAATCGATGGTCTTCTTGGGGCGTTGAAGCGTGGCGTCGATGTTACTATAGTGACCAGCAGGGGCATGATGCTTCTGGAGCAAATTGTCACCTCCGGTACCACAACCTCGCTCTGTCTTCGATCGCTCATTCGCAGATACCAGGCATGCGAAGCGCAGCCGTCACATAGAAACTCGGAACCTGCAGCCGATCTAGAGGC
This sequence comes from Xylaria sp. JS573, assembly GCA_000966885.1. NCBI lineage: Eukaryota > Fungi > Ascomycota > Sordariomycetes > Xylariales > Xylariaceae > Xylaria > Xylaria sp. JS573. Next base: position 149,495 of record JWIU01000040.1, on the reverse strand, counting down.
CCAAATTCCACGCCTCGGGACATTGAAGGTCTGCTATTTCTGTTCGCGCCCAGCGAACCGAGCCGCCCGCGTGTTGGAGGAACCGGTGCATTCGCATCTTAAGCTGGCCATTGTTGATGGTCAATTTACAGTCCTTGGGTCTGGAAATATGGACCGAGCGAGCTGGTTCACAAGCCAAGAATTAGGCATATTGTTCCACTCGGTCGAATTTGCGACGACGGTGCGGGAGGCTGTTGGCGTGGTTCTCGATGGCAGATTGAACCCAGTATTCTCGTCCTCCAGGGCTCCCAGATGACGACCACGAAGATGAATCCGCAAGCCCGAAGCGCTAGCACCTCCGCATTCAAGGATCTTTATAGTCGTAGGAGCGGCCGACAGACCGTCGCTTGAAAATCGTCGTCACAGGCTCTAGTCCTCCTTGTCAACAGGGGCCTAGAGTTCAGTGGATGCGTCACACTAAGCCCTATCTGTTAGGTATTTTAATAGCAAGGCTGCACGGCTAGGCGCGTCAAGCCGTCTACAGCTACGGGCCTATGGAAACTCTTCAGTCTGCCCCGCCAAGGAAGACCCTGTTTGGCAGGAGATCCAGAGCCAACAACCTTCCATTAATTGGGATGGAGGATAGTCCACCGGCAAAGCGTCGTGCAGACAGAGTGCAATCCAATCCAGTCTCCTATGATCGCAGCGGGAAGCTGTCTTCCTATTATATGGTCACGCAACATCGCGAAGTCATATATCCAGTGGGTTTCGACTTCGCTGCACTCGTAGCCGGTCCGAATCAAGGGCATTATCGGGCAAGCTCACCAAAGTGAGATAGCTCGCCCGTGAAGCCAAGCTTACCGAGGCACCTTGTCTCTTCCTTGGTCAGACGACGCCCCCCATGTTCTAGATCACCTGCGAATCATGCCTAGCCCAGCATTTCATTAGTCTGAATTCGTCTTCCCGCCGCCCGAGGATTGACAATCCATACTGAATCGTTATTCCTACAGGTCAAAAAATTTACTCTCACAGGCTTACGAAGGTGACCTCAACCTCGGCCATTTCAGCTCCCTAACTATCTCTCCCTATGCCACAACGATTGACAGATTTATAGATGGTATAACCATATTCGGCCAGCAGTACTAAATTGGGCAACAGCCACTATAATGACTGTAATCCCGTGAATTGGTCCAAACGAGTGGGTGAGATTCCAGCTCTGGCAACGTAATAGTACTAACCTGTGCGAATAATTTTCCCAGCCTGTTTAAATAAGACTCCCGCACTCCGCTTGTTTATCAGTAACCCTCAATCTCGCCAACTCCACAGTGGCTTGTCATCCCACACACCACTTACAATAGCCATCACTATCTGGTGACAGAAACTTCAAGCGAATCACTATAGTTCGATTTTACTGCCAACACGTTCTTCAAAAATCGGGCAACTTAGAAGTTAGCTAACTGGAATTTGGACCCAGTCCTTGTTGTTACACACCTAGACGGAGGCAATACAGACATTCGCTTTCGCAGCTGCCGCCTCGCAGTAAGTTCCCTGAAGGTGACAGACTGTTGTTGGTTGGGCCCTGACTCTTCGAGGCAGTTACCCTATCTCCCGTGGCGAACGGCGCGGCAAGAGGCGTCAGTTGGGGTTTAATCTTACTTCCTGCGTCTCTTTCCAATCATTCCCTTTTCCTGGTCCCGTCTACCAAGGAAACTCTTGAGCGTTGCTTGGGGGTACAGAAACAGCGCATACATAAGTTGACAGAGCTACTACGCCGCCTATGGAATTCGTCCCTGAGTTCTTTTCCCTCCTTAACAAGGGGATTTTTTGAGGCCTCAAGCCGGTCTCTATGATATTACTACTACCTGCCTTCACTATTTCCCTCATTCCAGCGGGGAAGCAACCTGCAGATGTCCTCTTCCGGCGTCGATCGCCCAAATCTCTGGGTCCCGGGGCACGGGGAAGAAAGCGGCATGAAGAATGTTGGGAAATGCGCGCTCGACCGGCAGAATAGCCGTGACGCCGAGTCCGTAGCGTCGGCATCGATCGACCAGGCGGCCGACCACACGCACCGGAAGCTCAAGCCCCGGCACATCCAATTGATCGGCATCGGCGGCACCATCGGCACGGTGCTCTACGTGCAGATCGGCAAGCCGCTGCTCCAGGGCGGGCCGGGCAGCCTCTTCATGGCCTTCACGCTCTGGTGCAGCGTCGTGCTCTGCGTGACCATGTCCATGGCCGAGATGGTCACCTACCTGCCCATCTCGTCGCCCTTCATCCGCTTCGCCGGCCGCTACGTCGACGAGGCCCTCGGCTTCGCCGCCGGCTGGAACTTCTTCGTCTTCGAGGCCGCGCTCGTGCCCTTCGAGGTCACGGCGTGCAACGTCATCATACACTTCTGGAGCGACGGTGAGTAGCGTCCGGAAAACGTCTGCCTCTCATATCTTCTGTCCCAATCGTGTGGATTACCAGAAGCCAGACAGCGTCCAAGTCCCGATGATTCGTCCAGCTGAATAGAGAACGGGAAAGAAGTGCTAACCCCGAAATGCGGCAGCCGTACCAGCGGGTGCCATCATTGCCATCGTGATTGTGCTCTATGCACTGATCAACTTTTTAGTCGTCAAGTGGTAGTACGTATTCCAGTATCATTTCTATCATGTCACCGCTCGTCTTCGGGCCTCCACCGATCTAGGTAGGATGTCTCTAGCGATGAAACTGCCAGGACAAAACCTAGAATTTCCGAAGTCGCGAACTCAATAAGGGCATTAGTTAACTTTGCACTGTGTGCGTGTATAGCGGCGAGACGGAGTTTTGGGCGGCCATCGGCAAGGTCTTGCTCATCGTCGGGCTGATCCTCTTCACCTTCATCGTGATGGTAGGGGGCAATCCGCAACACGACGCCTTCGGGTTCCGGTACTGGTACGAGCCCGGGTCCTTCGCCGAGTACTACACGACGGGGTCGTTCGGGCGGTTCCAGGGGTTCGTGCAGTGCCTGATCTTCGCGTCGTTCTCCATCGCGGGGCCGGACTACGTGTCCATGTCGGCGGGCGAGGCCGAGAACCCGCGCGCGGTCATGCCCAAGGCCTTCAACGCCGTCTTCTACCGGCTGACCACCTTCTTCGTGCTGGGGTCGCTCTGCGTCGGCATCCTGGTGCCGTACGACGACGCCGAGCTGGCGCAGGCCTTCGCGGACGCGCGGCCCGGCGCCGCCGCCTCCCCCTACGTCGTCGCCATGGACCGCCTCGGGGTCCCCGTCCTGCCGCACCTCGTCAACGCCATGGTGCTGACGGCCGCCTTCTCGGCGGGCAACAGCTACGTCTTCTGCGCGTCGCGGTCGCTGTACGGGCTCGCGCTCGAGGGCAAGGCGCCGCGGTGCCTGACGCGGTGCACGCGCGCGGGCGTGCCGGTCTACTGCGTCGGGCTCGTGCTGCTCGTGGCGCTGCTGTCGTTCCTGCAGGTCAGCGCCAACGCGGCCGTCGTGCTCGACTGGTTCGTCAGCCTCGTCACCGCCTCCCAGCTCATCAACTTCGCCGTCACCTGCGCCACCTACCTGTGCTTCCACCGCGCCCTCGCCGCCCAGGGCCGCAGCCGCGACGCCCTGCCCTACCGCGGCTTCATGCAGCCCTACGCCGCCGCCTTCGCCCTCGCCGCCACCTCCGTCATGACCTTCGTCGGCGGCTACACCGTCTTCCTGCCCGGCAACTGGAACGTGGCCGACTTCCTGTTCTCGTGGGTCTCCCGGAAAGTCCTCCGTCCCCATGATTTTGGGCTGGAGTTTTTCCTTGTTCTTTTCTTTCTTGCTGACCCCGTGATGTAGTTACACCATGATCGGCGTCTGCCCGGTGCTCTTCGTGGGCTGGAAGGTCGTGCACAAGACCTCGTTCCGCAAGCCGGCCGAGGTGGACCTGCAGAAGGACGTGGCCGAGATCGAGGAATACACCAACAGCTTCGTCCCGGCGCCGCCGAAGAACGCGCTCGACAGATGGTTCAACAGGCTGTTCGACTGAGTAAAGAAATATCCATCTCCATTTGTTCCCCGGGGGATCTAGTGCAAACCTACTTGCGCGTGGTCTAGATGCATTGAAAATATAGATGGGTAGATTGGGTAGATGGATAGACGTCTCTAGTGCTCACAGCTTAGCATCGCAGATAAAAAAAAATAGTCATCCCTTCATACACCTTGGCTTCATTCGAGCTGCGTCGCTGCCGCCAGTGCAACTCCGCATGTCACTGAATATTCTTAGTATTATTATGAAACATTACCTGGGTTAGGCGTGGAAGCAGTCTCCGGGGTATATATAAAGCTTTTGAAACGAAACAAATACGAAACAAAAGGCAACGTCACCGATGCGACAGCGTGGCATCCCCCAACCCACGCCCCCGCGAGCTCACAGGACTCACAAGAGTATCATTCACGGGGCCGACATCATCCGCAAGCGTATCGTCCTCGTCCGCGTCCTCGTCCTCGTCCTCGTCACCGGACCGCCGGCGGACCCTCCGCGGACTGTGCGCCGCCGCCACCGTCGCCGCACGCCCGGGCGTCGTCGTCGGCGGTCGCCGCCGCGCTGTCATCGTCGAGGGCGTCCGCACCACGAGCGGGCTGGCGGGGAACTTCCAGTCCCCCTGCCGCGTGTCTGCCAGCGTCACGGCCCCCGGCATGCGCAGGGGCAGCGTGGCCGAGCGCACCGGGGGCGATGGCCTGAAGGCGGCGGCGGCGGCGGCGGCGGAAGGTGGCGATCGGACGTGCGGCGGCGGCGGCGGTGGTGCGCGGCTGCCGTCGGGCGGGAACCTCCACTCGTGGTCTAGCGCCGCGCGGCTCTGGTGGTGGTGCCGGTTACGATGGCCGTCGTATTGCTGGTGATGTTGGTGATGTTGGTGGTGGTGGTGGTGAGAGAAGGAACGGTGCGGTAGGTCACCACCTCTGGGCGGTATCCGGCCGTGCGACGGCGGAGGAGGACTCGGCATCCGCCCGTACCCGCGCGAGCTCGTCTCCGACCGGCTGTAGCTGTGCGGCGGCGCCTGCTCGTGCATGCGCAAGGAAGAGGAGGCCGAGGCCGCAAAAGCGCCGCTCCAGTCCGAGCCCGACCAGCGCTGTTCCGGCTTCGGCTCCGCGGGGGTCGCCGGTTTCCCCCCGAGCGCCGCCCGCCGCCGCCCGTACCAGAAGGCGAAGAGCACCAGCCCCATCACCGCCACGGTCCCGACGATGGCGCCGGCGATGGCGCCGTAGTTCGTCGAGGAGGACGACGACGACGACGAGGAGTCGCTGGAAGGCATGGGGGGCATCGGCATCACCACCGTGGCCATCGCGTCGTCGTTTCCGCCGGTGGTGGTGGTGGTGGTGTCGCCGCCGTCGTTGGCCGAGAGCGCCATCGTCAACCCCGTCGCCATCGGTATCGCCCGGTACAGCGTGTCGGCCTCCCACGCGCCCGCGCAGAACGGCATCGTGAGGGCGTCGCCCGCGGCCGGGTAGGTCGGGAAGATCTTCATCGAGTGGCACTGCAGGGTACCGCTGCGAAGGGCGTTTAGCACGGGGTTCCGGCGGCTAATCAGCGCGACGGCGGGCGCGAGGGGGGAAGTGCTCCCCCCCCCCTTTCAACCCCCTCCGCCACCCAAAAGTTGCTTACCAGGAGGCGGACTTGCCGTTGTCCGACAGCACCGTGTTGCCGCTGCATGCCGTCGCGAGCGCGCACGACGTGGACGTGGACGGGCAGCAGCCGGCCACGCCGGCTGATGTGACGAAGGCCTCGCCGCTCGCGCAGTAGAGAGGCGTAGCTGTCGATCAGGTACCTACCAGTTAGCCTCGCTCCCCGGTTCATAAAGCGACGAGAGGGGGCGTTCTCGGGCCTTACTGACTCTTCGTTCCCACTACGTAGTATCCCTCGAACGAGGTGGCCGTCGCGGGCGCCGCGGTGATCGTGGGGTCACCGCTCACGACCGCGCCCAGGACACCGCGCGGTCGGAGAAGGGCGACCGGCAGAGCGGCCTGCCAGCGGTGCGAGGGTCTTCTCCTGGTCATTGAAGTAGGTAGCACTTTTTCGCCACTTCGAGTGCGGTCGCATAGGGTGTACGGGATCCCCGGTGGTAAGGGTGGTTCGCATCAATGATCGACTGCTAGGTTCTTCTTCTTAGTCGGGGAAGCGTCGCATAGATAGGTGCCGTACGGTTGTATGTGCCAGTCAAGTCGAGTTAAGCGGAAAGGCGAAGCGACCTCCGCATGGAGTAACCCGTACATAAGTAAGTACCCACGATTCGAAGCTGTGCGCCTCCGTCGCCTGTGCCACTTTCGACATGTTTCGCGGGGCCGATACGAGAAAGGGCCAATTGATTGCGCAGGACTCGCCAGCCGCATCTGGTATATTACCTGGCCGTTTCATTTGCACAGCGCGGCGTGCCAGCGGCCGGTCCAGCTAGGCTGCAACGGGCACTTGGCCCCAGCCGGGGTGCGGGACTGGGTGCTGCGCATCGGCCCACGTGGGACGTTTTCCTGCTTCTGCGATGGTGCTCTTCGAGGCTAACGGTTCGGTTCGTTGGCTATCGAGGGCTGGTAATGGTTTCTTCGCCATTGTTTCAGGTCTGAATCTGTCGGCTCGTCGTCCGATGGGTGTATATACGTCACAGCGGCGCTCCCCTTTTCAAATGATTGACTGAACGGTCTCACGGAATCATTTGGACGATTCAGCATGTTGGGCCGCGTGCTATCTGGTGATAATCGCAACATACCAGTATGTAGAGACGCGGTCCTTTTATAATCGTCAATGTTCAAACCCATATGATAAGAATACCTAGCAGTGATATAAGCACTTGGGTCCCACCTGTCTCCCTAATAATAAAACATGAAAATAATAAGTGCATGATATTTCGTATAGACCCGTATCCAGTGCTCGCGTGGCAGGGTTGCCATAACTGCGGTCCAGTCGGGACCCGTGGCTTTGGTTGACGGGTGCGCACTACCGATGGCTAGCCCAGGAACCGGTCGTGAACAGTCGCCTTTTCGGGCTGCCAACCCGGGTAGATCCGGATACATCTCAGCTTAGGTCCCTATCCTGTAGTTGCAAGCCACTGCGCAATGGGTACTTAGCTGTTGTGTGAACAAGTAATGAGACTCGTCCGAACTCACAGGCAAAGCTTACATGGTGCCAGCACATACCCGTTGTTAGTACGCATAGTATATTGAATGCTGACCATGTGGCCTCGGTGGCCATTCTTTTTTTGCATGTGATTTTGTCTGTTGTCGTTCGAGCTCACGTCTTAGATTGGTATATCTTCCTCCAGTACTCTATGACCAGACCTGGTATCAGCTACAGATACGCCCTATCAATGTATCTAGACTAGGGATAGCATGTCACATGAAGCCAGGCGGGAGTCGACACATACTACAGATCTGTCCGTAGTAGAGTGAGATGGGATCAACACCGATCAGCGCTAGAGAGCTCTTCACCCTATGGCTCATTTCCAGCAGCAGGATTGTTGTTCTTGTTATTGTTGTTGTTGTAGTATTTAACGCCATGGGGGCTGCTGCATCCTATTCCACACAGCTGTCCCAAAGCTTTCCTGGGGGCATATGGGCGTGCTAGGCTAGGACTTCTAACGTGCACATACGTATGCCCATCTAACAACTCCATGCCCTGTCAAAGACGCAATTGCCGTTATCTTAACGGCAACGGCAGTTTACACGCTGTATCCTTCCTGCGGCCGATTGAAGGAAGTTTCCAGCTTAGTTTGTTGCGATATAAACTCCTTTACTTTAGCGCCGTCGCGATTCACTATTTCAACGTTTATTCCCTGTCGAATTTGGATCGTATCGCGAGCTTCTCCCGTTACCGGTTTACTGGGGACTTAAACGATCACGTATTAATATCCATCTTTATCAAGTTTAGGTGAGGTTGAATAAGCACCCTAGTGATTATTTGCAAGAAGAGTAAATTGAGTGTGTTTATTTAAAAGATTCCTTCTTTAGGAAGGAGCTTTATTATTTATATAAATTAGTTGAGTTATTATAACTTTGTTTTTAATAATAAATCTTTTTAAAAATTAGTAGCTTTTATTAATTATAATGTAATATATTTTTTAATTAAGCTATTATATTAATAAAACTGCTTGTATTAATTTATTATATATAATAAAAATAATAAAAAAATTTTATATAAATTTTTTTAAATAAAT